>OY987328.1:96264233-96728071 GCA_963920685.1 Polydrusus tereticollis | reverse complement strand
AGTTGTTCTCTAAACTTTAAACATGATTGCGCAAGGATTTCGACATCCGATACGCAGTAGTCTACCAGATCTCTTTGCATATCGAAACCATCATTTTCATGTTCTACAAACCATTTAAGAAATTTGGCTCTGTCTTCTTCTTTCATACTATCTGAGGAGTAATATTCAATTGATGGTAGAGGTCCTATATAGTTTTCATTTGCCTTTGTATTAAATAGGTGCAGGAAGTAGCCTTTTTTAAAAATATCCTCAAGTCCAAATGCCTTTGGTAGTTTGGCTTAAGGCATAGGGAAATAGTTAAGTGAGTCGATAAATTTTACATTTTCAAGTTGCATCGTAATTATTTTGGTACCTCTCATGATTAACTCAGGTGTAAAATCTGTCTTTGTCATAATGTAGTTTAATATAAACTGGTGATCAAAAGCCTGACCATTATGGGCTATTACAATAATTTCTTTAAAGTTTTTCCTCATTTGTAACAAATGGTTAGTAAATGTTCCCGCTGGGTCTATACCTCTGACTTTTTGTAACTTTAGACCACATTTTTTACAAGTATCTGCTTCAGAATCCATACACTCATCGCAGTATTGTTTGAAAACACAGAGATTGACTTGATGTAAAAAACGTTGAATTTTCCAATAGTTTGTCTTGGCTCGTCTCTAAATCGTAGAATACAAAAAAGATCATCTTTAATCTTAGGTTTTCCCTTATCAGGCCGAATATAACATAGATGATCCTCGGATGCATGTTTATTACAAATTTTACAATAAATTTCACCACATGCATGTACTCTTTTGGCTTTAATGGTTTTTAAACAAATAGAACATAGTTTAATTTGTTCGCATACTGTAAATTTGCCTGACGAATAATCCTTTTTATGATTTTCGTAACAGTTTTGACTTCTAAAAAATCATAGACAGTCCTGCCATTTAATTTTTATTGCTATTTCACAAGCAGAGGCTTGCTGACATGCCTGACAGCTTCCACCACATCGGTGCTCATTTTTGTGATCATATGGGACGTAACACTTTTCACAAAAATAGTTAGAGCAAAAAGCTGCTGTCAGCGATGTAATTACATTAAAATGGCTTTTGTAATGTAATAAGTTCAGCCGTTTATTGCTTTCAGTTGAACCTTCAAATATAATATTTCGTCCTTTTGATCCATAGCTATAAACAACTAATTTATATTCTTTTAGATGATTTTGAAATTGTATTAACTCGGGAATTCCACCGCCTGCCTCAGGAATGCTAATTTTAGCTCTCTCCAACAATGATCTTGTTCTTTCGGTTTGAATTTTACTAATATCTCTTCTAACCTTACTGAATTCGGGATCTCTTTTATTATGGGCAATGGCGACTACCAAAGCACGTGGTAAACACAGGTTATCGGTATTTTTAATACTTATAATACCTCTTCGCTTGTCGCATTCCTCGTGAAAGCTGTTATAATTTTTCCTCTTCCCCCACCAACAGGTAATCTAATAGTTGTCACACTAAGACAAAATGATTCTGTATTAAGACCTGCTGAGTTTGACTGATAAATGCCACTTATAACACTCCAAACATCTTAAAAGGTTATGTCTTTAGCTGCTTTGAAGCGAATCCAACCTTCTCCTCGGTTGAAGTCTTTAGAGCAAAAACTAAAAGCCACACGATCTAAGGGTTGTAGGCCTTCTGTAGCGTTTTGAATAATTTGATTAATTCCTTTTTCCACCCAACCAACTGGTTCAACTCCCTGTGGAACAGGTTTTAACTTAAACTCTAGAGTGCGTCCTGTAAGGTTAAATTCTCGTAACTTTTTAACAACGTCTTTAACAATAATAAACTTCTCCATCGTTCTTTTTTTTTTGTTGTTTTATAGTCTACTATCTACCTACATAAAAAAAAAAAAAACAAGTATATTTTCATATTTTTATCGGTCTTAAGTTCGATTTCAAAAGCACACTCCCACTTTTTGATAATTTCACAGTCTAAGCACATAGATCTTATATTTTTTATTTACGATCAATTCATCTTTATTCGCCAATCGTCTCAAACGAGTATGCTTTTGAAAGTAATATAGCCTTAGTATTCAGAAAATATTAACGATATCGGAGCCTAAAACATCCTTAACACTAAAAAATCATTGTGTTTCCTAACAAAACCCATCATCTTGTCTATTTAGCTTGCTTTCCTATTGTTTAGCAGGTTAAATAAAATTATTATTTCGCTCTTTTTTGTCTGTACTGAATCGTTAGGGGAATACGATTCTAGTCCTATAAGAGAGACAGTTAAAATTTATGTAAGCAATCAGAAATCCTACACTATGAGCTACTTAGTTAAAATTTCATATTTCCTTCCTGGATCAGCTAAAATTTGTGTTGCGTCGGTCAAAATTTATAAAATACGAAAAAGATGCTAGATACATTTTTATCATGACTTTCTATCTAATACCATCTTATTTCAAGGTATAATTCGGTTGTCAAAATGAGAATCTAAAAAATCCTCGTGTTTCCTCACAAAACCCATCATCTTGCCTATTTAGCTTGCTTTTCTATTGTTTAGCAGGTTAAATAAAATTATTATTTCGCTCTTTTTGTCTGTACTGAATCGTTAGGGGGATACGTTTCTAGTTCTATAAGAGAGACAGTTAAAATTTATGTAAGCAATCAGAAATCCTACACTATGAGCTACTTAGTTAAAATTTCATATTTCCTTCCTGGGTCAGGCAAAATTTGTGATGTGTCGGTCAAAATTTATAAAAATACGAAAAAAAATGCGGGATGCATTTTTAGCGTGACTTTCTATTTAATACCATCTTATTTCAAGGTATAATTCGGTTGTCAAAATGAGAATAAAATAATTTTCCCATGGTTTATGCCATCTTAAAAAAGTCAAAAGGTTATATTCTGTAGAGGGTCAGATACATTCAAATTTAAAAAATTTTCTCCAAGAAGAATTTTAAGATAGTATTATAGTAAATAAAAATTCTATACCTCCAATATTTCTTGGAAACATATCGTGTTCTAGCGACATAACCCAAAAGTACCTCTATTCAGAAACGCATCGTACTTTTCTTGTCAAACTTGACTTTGTTGTAATGTTGTATGCAGAGCACTTTGAAAACAAAAATTAGATTAGAAACCGCCGCCTCTTAAGGTATACTTTTTTAGGTCTTACATAGGGTACACTGGTATACAGAACAAATGTCATCTTTAATTGTCTCATTGTCCCATCCATTACATTATTATAATCTTAAAGCACCTGTTACCAGCATTATCTGTTTTTATGGTTTTCATAAAACATAGCGATTACCGATGAAAATTAAACGAAAACTTAATAAATAACTTTTTTTTTTCAACTGAAATAGACTGATTTTCGATGGAAAAATGTTACTTATAACTAAAAATGAATATAAGTCATATACGCAATGATATTTAGAATAAATCAATCTTTTTCTAAAATTACTATGAAATATTCACAAAATCGTTTCGTTATAACCAAAGTAGCAAGGCTTGCAGATTTCGTATAGAGTTCAAACGCAATACTGAGATAATCTTTTTTTTATATTTTTGTAGGATAATTCACCACTACGTTGTAAGTACTTGAGAGAGGACTTTCTTGAAAAATCCTCAAATTTCTCTGCAATTTTGTTCCTTCTAGAGTTAAATTCACACAGAAAACCCCGTATTCTTATCTTTCAGGTTGGTATATTAAAAAGGGCTTATTAGTATGGTTTAGAAAACAAGCAATATTAATTAACGGATGTTTTTTCGTCGTATGAAGAGTTGAAAAATTTTTTTTTCCACTCCAATGGTTGCGATGCAGAGAGTCGGGTTTCATCATAATCTTTCAGGGTAGCTCAGGTTTGATTGCATGTAGAGAGTCGGGTTTCATCATAATCTTTCAGGGTAGCTCAGGTTTGATTGCATGTACTAAGGTTAGTGCTCCTTGCAATCGGTTTCAGGTTTGACGCGCCCCCCTCAGGTTTGTTCAGGTTTCTCAAACACTTGAGAAACCTGAACAAACCTGAGGGGGGCGCGTCAAACCTGAAACCGATTGCAAGGAGCACTAACCTTAGTACATGCAATCAAACCTGAGCTACCCTGAAAGATTATGATGAAACCCGACTCTCTACATGCAATCAAACCTGAGCTACCCTGAAAGATTATGATGAAACCCGACTCTCTGCATCGCAACCATTGGAGTGGAAAAAAAAATTTTTCAACTCTTCATACGACGAAAAAACATCCGTTAATTAATATTGCTTGTTTTCTAAACCATACTAATAAGCCCTTTTTAATATACCAACCTGAAAGATAAGAATACGGGGTTTTCTGTGTGAATTTAACTCTAGAAGGAACAAAATTGCAGAGAAATTTGAGGATTTTTCAAGAAAGTCCTCTCTCAAGTACTTACAACGTAGTGGTGAATTATCCTACAAAAATATAAAAAAAAGATTATCTCAGTATTGCGTTTGAACTCTATACGAAATCTGCAAGCCTTGCTACTTTGGTTATAACGAAACGATTTTGTGAATATTTCATAGTAATTTTAGAAAAAGATTGATTTATTCTAAATATCATTGCGTATATGACTTATATTCATTTTTAGTTATAAGTAACATTTTTCCATCGAAAATCAGTCTATTTCAGTTGAAAAAAAAAAGTTATTTATTAAGTTTTCGTTTAATTTTCATCGGTAATCGCTATGTTTTATGAAAACCATAAAAACAGATAATGCTGGTAACAGGTGCTTTAAGATTATAATAATGTAATGGATGGGACAATGAGACAATTAAAGATGACATTTGTTCTGTATACCAGTGTACCCTATGTAAGACCTAAAAAAGTATACCTTAAGAGGCGGCGGTTTCTAATCTAATTTTTGTTTTCAAAGTGCTCTGCATACAACATTACAACAAAGTCAAGTTTGACAAGAAAAGTACGATGCGTTTCTGAATAGAGGTACTTTTGGGTTATGTCGCTAGAACACGATATGTTTCCAAGAAATATTGGAGGTATAGAATTTTTATTTACTATAATACTATCTTAAAATTCTTCTTGGAGAAAATTTTTTAAATTTGAATGTATCTGACCCTCTACAGAATATAACCTTTTGACTTTTTTAAGATGGCATAAACCATGGGAAAATTATTTTATTCTCATTTTGACAACCGAATTATACCTTGAAATAAGATGGTATTAAATAGAAAGTCACGCTAAAAATGCATCCCGCATTTTTTTTCGTATTTTTATAAATTTTGACCGACACATCACAAATTTTGCCTGACCCAGGAAGGAAATATGAAATTTTAACTAAGTAGCTCATAGTGTAGGATTTCTGATTGCTTACATAAATTTTAACTGTCTCTCTTATAGAACTAGAAACGTATCCCCCTAACGATTCAGTACAGACAAAAAGAGCGAAATAATAATTTTATTTAACCTGCTAAACAATAGAAAAGCAAGCTAAATAGGCAAGATGATGGGTTTTGTGAGGAAACACGAGGATTTTTTAGATTCTCATTTTGACAACCGAATTATACCTTGAAATAAGATGGTATTAGATAGAAAGTCATGATAAAAATGTATCTAGCATCTTTTTCGTATTTTATAAATTTTGACCGACGCAACACAAATTTTAGCTGATCCAGGAAGGAAATATGAAATTTTAACTAAGTAGCTCATAGTGTAGGATTTCTGATTGCTTACATAAATTTTAACTGTCTCTCTTATAGGACTAGAATCGTATTCCCCTAACGATTCAGTACAGACAAAAAAGAGCGAAATAATAATTTTATTTAACCTGCTAAACAATAGGAAAGCAAGCTAAATAGACAAGATGATGGGTTTTGTTAGGAAACACAATGATTTTTTAGTGTTAAGGATGTTTTAGGCTCCGATATCGTTAATATTTTCTGAATACTAAGGCTATATTACTTTCAAAAGCATACTCGTTTGAGACGATTGGCGAATAAAGATGAATTGATCGTAAATAAAAAATATAAGATCTATGTGCTTAGACTGTGAAATTATCAAAAAGTGGGAGTGTGCTTTTGAAATCGAACTTAAGACCGATAAAAATATGAAAATATACTTGTTTTTTTTTTTTTTATGTAGGTAGATAGTAGACTATAAAACAACAAAAAAAAAAGAACGATGGAGAAGTTTATTATTGTTAAAGACGTTGTTAAAAAGTTACGAGAATTTAACCTTACAGGACGCACTCTAGAGTTTAAGTTAAAACCTGTTCCACAGGGAGTTGAACCAGTTGGTTGGGTGGAAAAAGGAATTAATCAAATTATTCAAAACGCTACAGAAGGCCTACAACCCTTAGATCGTGTGGCTTTTAGTTTTTGCTCTAAAGACTTCAACCGAGGAGAAGGTTGGATTCGCTTCAAAGCAGCTAAAGACATAACCTTTTAAGATGTTTGGAGTGTTATAAGTGGCATTTATCAGTCAAACTCAGCAGGTCTTAATACAGAATCATTTTGTCTTAGTGTGACAACTATTAGATTACCTGTTGGTGGGGGAAGAGGAAAAATTATAACAGCTTTCACGAGGAATGCGACAAGCGAAGAGGTATTATAAGTATTAAAAATACCGATAACCTGTGTTTACCACGTGCTTTGGTAGTCGCCATTGCCCATAATAAAAGAGATCCCGAATTCAGTAAGGTTAGAAGAGATATTAGTAAAATTCAAACCGAAAGAACAAGATCATTGTTGGAGAGAGCTAAAATTAGCATTCCTGAGGCAGGCGGTGGAATTCCCGAGTTAATACAATTTCAAAATCATCTAAAAGAATATAAATTAGTTGTTTATAGCTATGGATCAAAAGGACGAAATATTATATTTGAAGGTTCAACTGAAAGCAATAAACGGCTGAACTTATTACATTACAAAAGCCATTTTAATGTAATTACATCGCTGACAGCAGCTTTTTGCTCTAACTATTTTTGTGAAAAGTGTTACGTCCCATATGATCACAAAAATGAGCACCGATGTGGTGGAAGCTGTCAGGCATGTCAGCAAGCCTCTGCTTGTGAAATAGCAATAAAAATTAAATGGCAGGACTGTCTATGATTTTTTAGAAGTCAAAACTGTTACGAAAATCATAAAAAGGATTATTCGTCAGGCAAATTTACAGTATGCGAACAAATTAAACTATGTTCTATTTGTTTAAAAACCATTAAAGCCAAAAGAGTACATGCATGTGGTGAAATTTATTGTAAAATTTGTAATAAACATGCATCCGAGGATCATCTATGTTATATTCGGCCTGATAAGGGAAAACCTAAGATTAAAGATGATCTTTTTTGTATTCTACGATTTAGAGACGAGCCAAGACAAACTATTGGAAAATTCAACGTTTTTTACATCAAGTCAATCTCTGTGTTTTCAAACAATACTGCGATGAGTGTATGGATTCTGAAGCAGATACTTGTAAAAAATGTGGTCTAAAGTTACAAAAAGTCAGAGGTATAGACCCAGCGGGAACATTTACTAACCATTTGTTACAAATGAGGAAAAACTTTAAAGAAATTATTGTAATAGCCCATAATGGTCAGGCTTTTGATCACCAGTTTATATTAAACTACATTATGACAAAGACAGATTTTACACCTGAGTTAATCATGAGAGGTACCAAAATAATTACGATGCAACTTGAAAATGTAAAATTTATCGACTCACTTAACTATTTCCCTATGCCTTAAGCCAAACTACCAAAGGCATTTGGACTTGAGGATATTTTTAAAAAAGGCTACTTCCTGCACCTATTTAATACAAAGGCAAATGAAAACTATATAGGACCTCTACCATCAATTGAATATTACTCCTCAGATAGTATGAAAGAAGAAGACAGAGCCAAATTTCTTAAATGGTTTGTAGAACATGAAAATGATGGTTTCGATATGCAAAGAGATCTGGTAGACTACTGCGTATCGGATGTCGAAATCCTTGCGCAATCATGTTTAAAGTTTAGAGAACAACTTATACAAACTATCAATGTATGTCCATTTACTGAAGCTACAACTATTGCTTCAGCATGCAATACAATTTTTAGAAGAAATTTTTTGAAGCCTAATACTATAGGAATCATACCAAAAAATGGATACCGATGGAGAAACAGGCAGAGCAAAATTGCCATAGATTGGTTACTTTGGATCGAGAATCACAGAAAAATCAACATCTTACATGCTGCTAATGGTAAAGAAGCTGTTTTAAATGGTGTAAAAGTTGATGGTTACTGCTCCGAAACAAATGAGGTATTTGAATTTCAAGGATGTTATTTCCATGGATGTACTGTATGCTACAAGTTCGGCAGGAACGATCCTCTTTCCGAGGACCCCTCAGAAACGCTAAATTTAAGATATGAAACCACAAAGGCAAAAATTATGAGACTAAAAGATTTCGGTTTTTTAGTTAATGAAATGTGGGAGTGTGATTTTAGAAATTTATTAAAAAATAATCCAGAGATAAAATCCTATACTAATACCCATTACAATAAAATTTTGACAAACTAAATCCAAGAGATGCTTTTTATGGAGGACGAACAGGAAATACATGCGAATACTATGAAATAAAAGATACGGAAAAAATTAAATACGCCGATGTTTGTTCCCTCTATCCGTACATCTGTAAGAGTTCTAAATTTCCACTATCACATCCAGAAGTGTATGTAGGAGATGCGTGTAACAAATTAAACCTAAATAATATAGATGGTTTAATTAAATGCACAATTCTCCCACCAGAAGAGTTGTACCATCCAGTACTCCCTCAAAAAATAAACAATAAATTGATGTTTATTCTTTGTCGAATGTGAAATAATGTAAAAATGAAGTAAACCTATACATTTTATCTTGCACGCTAATTTTTCACTCTTAATGCTTGTTAGTTAACGATAAAACCTGTAATAGCGTTCGAAAAAAATTATTTTTTTTTGACTAACATAAAAAGTGTTGTCTAGCTATCAGGACAATAATCAATACTTTATTGAGAAGGCTACCTCTTCGTCTAAATATCTAATCTATAAAACGTCATTTTTCCGACATAATCGGTTAAAAAGCATGCAATTGTATTTGAACGTTTGTACAAAAACCATCGTGTTAAATCAGTTCTTATACCTGACTGACAACGCCGATCTTTAGCTTTTTTTTACTTTGTGAAATAAAGAGATTAGTTCTTACTATCAAAGAAATTAAATATGCAAGAGAAATAGGTCGAAAAGATTAATAATAATTTATTTATTCCTAAGTTATAAATCTTAACTATATCACTTTCTAAACCAAGAAAATAGATAATCTTCCTGCATTATTCCGTACTTAGATTTATTTTTCATGAAAATAGTCGAATCTATGATTTTCGTTCAAATCCATAAGGGACGCTTGTTTTGTAAAGATGATTTATGATCTTATTTTCAACTAAAATACTAGTATAAAAAAAGTATTTCTTCCGATAAACGTGGAAGGAATAGACATTTAAACAGTTAGCCATAACATACGCATACTGACTTGCATTATTTTCATGGATTGAATGGCTACATCTTTGTGTGTGAAGTGAATTTCTTTTTAAAAAATTACAATGCGCTCAATTATGAATTTTCTAACATAACTTTTATGGATAGTGGAGTCGGATATTGGAAGAAAATATTATCATAAGGACAACTCGATTATTGATATAATTATTATGGTTTCACAGAAGTTTCTACAGAGTCAGCCATGCTGTAGCAGAGACTGTTGTAGGTCGTATTTTTTAAAAAAACCTAACAATACCTTTACTTTATATTGATAGACATATTCTATTAGAACATTTTTCTAAAATTTAGAGCCTTTGGAAATGTGATAATGCTATGAGCATCAAATATATTCAAAATATCAAAAATCCTTTGGTAGTTAGTTATTGCGGTATATTTTAATAGAGGCATAATTTATACTGTACTCCTAAATTTACGGCATATCACTTTCTTTATGTTATTATATTCACAGAGACTATTAATCTAACCAACTTTTATTTACGAAAAATTAAAAACTGAAATACTCTATTTTATTGCCGATTGTTCGCAAAGACACTTGGAGTTGTTATTTTACTTTTTCTACCTCTTTTTCCCCGGTTGCGGAGAAATATGTTAGGGGAAGTTTGGGTACCCTCAGACGGTTATATGCAATGATTCAAGCTTCTAAAAAAGTACTAAGACAAGTAATTATCAATTTGAATTTATGTATGTCGAAGGTAATGTGTTAATGATAAATATACATGATGAAAACATTTATTGTTCGATTGCATCTAATTTTTAAGAGTCTAGAAATAAGCAAATAATGTTCTTTAACGTTTCTTTATAAACATCTCGAGTTACCTGTCCTTCCCCTGCATCATAGAAGGGTATTTGCCGACAAAAGTTTGACCATTTTTTATGATTCGAGAGTTGTGTATTCTCTACAGATGTAAACTGACGTCATTCGAGTAGTCCGAACTTGTTAGATTTTAGCTTATATTCTTATTATGTGATTTTAAAATTATGTATGCGTTTGTTTAATTCATTGAAAAGGATTTGTTATTATGCTAATTTCAAAAGTTAAATGTTGATGAGAATATTGAATTTTTTTATTAAAATATCTAAAGTAAATATCTAATTGATTTTTTTTTAGCGCTAATTGGGATTTTAATTAACTACCTCAGAGTCGGTATACACTATATTTTGCAGCGCAATTGCTTTCACACCTAGTAATGTATTATGATTTTTTTGGATGGTCGTTATATTGTGAGTTTCTTAAGTTAGCCAGATTAATAATAAATTAAAAAACCAACGTGATTTGCTTATTGTTGCCATTGAGAATTAGGGTTGTAAAATATTTAACAACCCTATATTTTTATGCTCGTGTTGAAAATAAGTTAAGATTGCTACTTTGATGCCTACGCCTAATATTCATAATTTTATTGGGGGTTCTACCTGATGACAAATACAGCTTATGATACCTATCTAGTGGGTATTTTCAGTTTAAGGGCCGAATAATATAGAGTTATTGTGCATACATCATCGCAAACAAAAGATAGCTTTTTATATTATTTCGTATTTACAATCCATTTAACTACAATTTTACACTGTGAATTAATTTTTTTTACTTTTTTCCTGAAATTGTAGCCTATTTACTTATATTATGATATTATCCGAAATTTTTATAAAAGCATTATGAGGGCTTTTACCTGATGGCGAACACAAGTTGTATAGTACCTATACCTGCTTGGTATTTTATACGTATTTAAGTTTTATTTGCTTTTTATTACTCTGTTCTCATTACAAGATAGTCCTATAATTTATCCATTTCCAGTACAAAGAAATCGCTAGTTAATGGTTCTAGATGGTAATTATTTTATTGTATTTTATATAAGTGGTGCAAAAATTGGAAACAATTATTAGATATGCTACTGAATTTTAATGAGGGTCCTTCGGAATAATAAATAAAGGTTTATGTCCCTTTCTTTTTAAATCGAGTCGGCAGAGGGTTTGAGAGGGTTATTTAGGTATAAATAATTATTGCGGGGTGACAAATGTGCCGCCTTAATATACTTATCTTGTTAGACCATATAAATTAGGGTTTTATTTCGCTTTACTACCCACCAGCGGCGTTTCACTAAGATAGAAAATATAAATAATGTTTTTTACTATACCGCTTTAACAGCGGCGTTTCAACTAAGGGAAAATAATAAAAAGTCTGGTTTAAGGATGGCTCAGGTCGGATCGTAAAAAGTTGGGTTTAAGGATGGCTTATAAAAATTGTGATTTAATTATCCCGCTTTAGCAGCGGCGTTTCACTAAGGTTAAATCATAAAAAGTCTGGTTTAAGGATGACTCAGGTCGCATCGTAAAAAGTTGGGTTTAAGGATGGCTTATAAAAATTGGGATTTAATTATCCCGCTTTAGCAGCGGCGTTTCACTAAGGTTAAATCATAAAAAGTCGGGTTTTATCTCGGGTCAGATCATAAATATTCAGGTTCAAGTTAGGGTTAGATAAGAAGCCGCCTCATGAAAGCATCCGGGTTAGGTTGTAAAAAGTCGGGTTTTATCTCGGGTCAGTTCATAAATATTCAGGTTCAAGTTAGGGTTAGATAAGAAGCCGCCTCATGAAAGCATCCGGGTTAGGTCGTAAAAAGTCGGGTTTAATTTCGGGTTATTTTGTAAACAGCACCACCGAACCACCCGGGTTAGGTCATAAAACGCACCACCGAACCACCCGGGTTAGATCATAAAACGCACCACCTGCACCACCTGGGTTAGTTGCACCACCAGCACCACCAGCACCACCTGGCCTCGCTCTCTCCGTTTTCCTCTACTTACAGTGTTGTTGTGACCTTTTGCGATTTTTGACTGATTTTCAGTATTTTTTTGGTAATAGAACTATTAAGAGTCTTATTAGCAACCTAAAATGGTTCGCCAGTGCGTAGTTTGTAAAAAAAAAGTGACTATTCTAACCCCGGATTGATATTTCGGCGGTAAGTAAGGTTATGTTTTATTAAGCTTACGCGGTGGGGTGGTTAATTGTTTTTTTTTTATTTACTATTTTTTACGGTTCGTCGGCGTATCAGAGGCCATCTTGAACCGGTCATCGACCATACGGTTTTTAATCGTACGGTCTATCGACTGGGGAGTGTGAAACGGCACCTTCATCCTACGAGATATCCGATCTCATCCGGCCTGTCCGGCGTGAATAGGATGGTTTTGATGTCGATTCATTTTACACTCTTCCCTAAGACAAGAGCACGCGGTGTTTCCCAAGCGGTCACCCATCCAAGTACTAACCGCGCTCGACACCGCTTAACTTCGGTGATCTGACGGGAACCGGTGCTTAGTTAACTGTTGTATATTATTTATTAAATTATTGCAAGCAACAGTAACATTTTTATATCTGGATTTCTTTAAAAAAATACCTCCGTGGTGGACAAAAAAATAATAAAAAAATTATTGTAAAATTCCAAGCTTCATTTGATTTGATTTGAAGCTGGATTTCGCATTTTTAGGCTAAATAGGTAATTTCTTTAACAGTTTTATAGATTGTTTAGTCTAGGATAAGGGACAAGGAACGCACTTAATATTATTAAAAAGGTAATATGTCAAGTTGAGTGGAACGGAGCCGGTAAGTGAAAACAAGAAGAAAGTTAGGGGATTCACTGAAAAGTATTGAACAAAGTACGACCGGCTCCGGATCGCTAGTTCTTTGTCTTTATTTCATTTTTTTTTAATTATTTTACCTTGTGCTAAGTAGTTGGATTATTTTATTCTGAATTGATATCATGTTGTCAAGCGTGTTGTTTGTTGTTTCAACTTGAATAATTTACATATAATTAATTAATTGCAGTGTTTAAGTGTTTGTTTTCCATGTTTAACAACAATGATTGATGAACAACAGACCTCCTGTTCTCTATTTCCGACATATACTTAAGAAATATATAGGTTGTAAGAAAAGAAATAAAAGCAGCTCGGCTTGTATTAAAGTTTATTTTATTGTTTTTCTGCCCTGCCCTTTGCTTAAGAATAAATCTAATATAAATTAAAAATACTTTATTTCTTATACTAATCCCTTAAAAAAACCGCACGTCCCTGGCCAAGATAATAGGCGAGGCAGACCGGCAGATTACAGCGTTGCCATTTTTTAAAGCCAACTTTTTTAAACCTATTTAAAGCTATGTATGATTGTAAACAAATCGTGTTTTATGTGTCTCCTCTTTTTTATATGTCTATAAAATCGACCGATTTCTGATTTGTAAATTTACATTTTTTGACGCTGTGCTAAAAAAAATTCGCTCATCAAATAAAAGTATGGGTCTTTAAAAACTATCGTTTGGCGAATCCGATTAGATAATCGGTAAGTTGCTGACGTCCGCTAAACGCGTCCATTGATTGAAACTTTTTATTTTGACTCTGTTCATTGAGATTAATCTATAGACGTCACAAAAAATACCCCGTAAAAATAATAACATTTTTGTATGTTATTGATGTAAGTAGTACTTCGAATATTGTATTGCTATTTTTGTGATTGTGATTCAGGGACAATAATTTGAGACAACATCATATTTTGGACACGCATAGTACATTAATTATTTTCTAAAATAAACAATATTTTGGTCGGGTTAATGTGTGCTTCAAGTCAGGTACTATCCCTACAATTGCATCAAATTGTAACATCAGAGTTAGTAAAATGATTTTCTCCCACTTTCGGAGTTCACAGACGCTGAACGCGTGAATATATTTTTTCTACTACTAACTTCAGAGATCGCCAGTATTTATTCCATGTCACTAATATGAAGTATAATTTCTCTACCTAGGGAAATAACGATAATAAATAAATACCTAAGTAAATAATAAAAAACTTTCTGTGTAATGACTTAACCTCATTTTCATACACAAAATTTTACTCTTACTGACCGCTTGTATTAACACGGTATTGGTTTCGAGCCTTGACTAGCTATTTTAAATGAAGAATCCAGAGAATGGTATTAACTTTTTTATAAAACAGGAATCTTCTTTATAAATTGGAAGATATTTCAAAAGAAAACTGTCAAAGGTATTCACGAATTTCAACACGACCACAATAATTGGCATTTATAGTCCGACGCAGTCTACAGCTACGAAAGGAACTTAAGGAATGCGGAGAAAAAATAAGCATTGTTGCCGTAATACTCTGTTTACATTTTCATAAAATATTAATTTTTATGCATTTCAAATATAGGTAATACATAAAAGAATTTGGCGTATGCATACCCCTGTATAGTGGATACACCCTGTAACATATACCCCGTTTATTTTCCCCCTTATAATGCAAATTATAATCGTTTAATATAATTTATTATATTCTTTAAGCGGGGAAGATAATATTTAACCCTTTCCAGCCAAATGATGCCATATGGAATTTATGTATAATTGGTTATCTAAGACAGATTTCTAGTTTTTATTTTAAGCCGGTATTATGATCTAGTGTTAAGTAATGATAACAGAGTGCGCTAGTAGCTTAATAGCAGCAATTGGCAGTTTACCCGCTTTCAAATCGGTGACAAATGTATAAGTTGTAAAATGCATGGATTTTATTGATTTATCAGGATTATTCACGAGGTAAGTACTGATTTTTTAAAATCTAAATAAATATAGATGAGATCTAAAGGTGTCTAACAATGTTATTTTTGCAAAAGTTTTAAAAGTATAACATTTTTTGGGCTTGATATTGCGGTCAAACCACATGACTCCATTTGGCGTCAGTGGTCTTTTATTTGGTATTTACTCCTACCCCTGGAAATCAAAATTTTTTGGACACCATCATTCATAATGCATATGTCTTCCATAAAATGATCCCTCTAAGAATACAGAAGCTATCTACGGCCCTTGAAAATTAAAAAAAATTGTTGTATTGACATAAACTTTTTTTCTATATTATTTATTGTAGATTTTGTTTCCTTTCCAGATGACTAGAGCGGAGTTGACAGAACAAGAAGAAAAGCACCTACTTGTCCTATTAGAAGGTGATGTATCCGATTTAGAAATTAGTGACGGTGAAAATGATGATGATAATGAAGAACAGTTAATTAGACTTCGAAATGTATTGGATCCTGATCCCGAAGAAAATCAGACGAATATTTTAAATATACAAATAGAAGAAGAAATATCCAGAATAAGGGAAGAAAATATGGAAGAAGGTGAAGATATTCCAGATGATATACCGCTAGCTGATATCTTTGGAATAAAAACTATAGTTTCAAGCGCTCGTGAACTTTTGTGGAAAAAAAAGGATATTGACAAAATAGAACCATAGAATCATGTCCTTATTAGGCATAATCAGACATTTTGCCGAAAAAGAGGCAGACCATTTTCTGCGCAAAACTCCCCTTGCTCAACTCCTGAACCTCCACTTAAAAGGAAAGTTACGGTTAATCCAGTTGAAGATGTCAGATATGATAATATTGCTCACTGGCCAGGCCATATTGAGCCCAAACGAAGGTGCAAAAATTGCATCAAGGCTTATTCAAGAGTATCATGCTTGAAATGTAATACTCCATTATGTTTGACGAAAGACAAAAATTGTTTTCTTGAGTTCCATACTCGTTAATAAGATGTACAAAGGTTGTACTTACGATAGTATTTAGACAGGCTTATTAAAACACACTCTGTATTTATTAAAGTTTTCCACACAATATTTGTATTTTTTAACCCACTGTTTTCTGTTAATTTGAGCAAAAATCAAAAATTTTACGTATAGATAATATTCAAACATCATTTGCAATATTAATTCGACAACAAAGATTTCTTTTTTAATAAAAAATTAATTTGGGCTGGAAAGGGTTAAGAAACATTAATTAATCATTTATTTTGGTAAATTTGGTAACCCACGTCTAATACAGAGCGGATTTCTGGGCCACAAATTATCACCTGGGCCTTGATAATGATTTTGTCCCCTTCTATCGTATACAATGTGTTATTTAAGTACGTGATCGAATTTCTAGAGGTGATTCTTTGAGTGATTCTAAGACGAAAAGTTTATCTAAACATAGGTCCGGCAATGCTGCCTTACCAAAATACAGGGTGTCAAACTTCTGTAATATCAGTAACGAATTTTATAGCTTAAAACTCTTAAAAATACCTCAAATAATTACGTATGCACTGTTTAAAGTTATGTCAGTTATGCCGAAGTCGAATTTACTTCAACAATTGTTTTTCCTTCCATGGTATTTTTACTTTTTTGTTACTTTCAAAACACTGCAGTAATAAATAACGTTATTTGTTGTATCGAAAATAGTTAATCCGAGCGAAAAAGTTCATAAGATGAATTTCGTTTAATTTTAATTGCTTAATCATAAATTAAAATCACTTTATTTCATGCCCATGGACAACAATAAAAACAGTTTTTAATTATTTATAAAACACAACATTTTTTTTATTCATTGCAATAAAGTGATTTTTATGCTATTTCTCAAAAACAAAGCAAGATACAAAAAAAATGTTAATACTAAAAAAGTTGTAGTTTTAGTTGCCTAATGCAAAAAAAAAATACAAAAATTGCAAAGAATTAATGGCGCACATTCTTGTTGTCAAAAATCTTAGTTAAGGTGCCTTCCGGGACGCCACTGGACTTAAAACATTTAATCTAGTTAGGGCCAAATTAGCCCTCTACTACCCTAAATAACACTGCCAAGTTTCAACAATATCGGCTTAAGGATTATTTAGATATTTACGAAAAAACGATTTTTTTTTAAAGTTTGACACCCTGTATCTTGAAAACGAAGCATTACCGGACCTATATTTATATAAACTTCTTGTCTTAGAACCACTCAAAAAATCATCCCTTGAAGTTTAAACTGATAAACTGATAATTTATTCATGCAAATATACAATTTGCATTTACACGTCAATAAAATAGTATATTAAAACCAAGTACAGTCAAAGAAAATAAAAAACATACAAGTCGCAAGATATAACATACAGTTACGACAATAACAATATTCTACAGAAAAGAACATTTTTCAGTTAAAATTTTTAAATTATATTAAAAAATTTATGTTACAGTTAAAGTATTCCTCAAAAGAGTAAAAAGAATTTGTCAATATCATGACATTTACCACGTTTTTAAATATTGTTACGGGTAGGCTCCTTATCTCTGAAGGTAGTCTTTTAAAAAATTTTGCGGCCAGATACCCTGGGCCATGACACCTCTTCAACCTACAGTAGCTTACCACAAAATCATCCCGATGTCGCGTATTGTAGTCGCGAATATCCACGTGAGTTTGGCAACGTACTTAAATAACACACTGTATAATATTGAAGTTGTGGGAATGTGCTTGTCTTAATGACATCTTCAGAAATTTTACAGGCATTGGTGGAGTTTAGAATTATAATATTTAATTTATAATTAATAATTATATTTGAACGAATGTAGCTGTTTGTAAAATAAATACACATAAATAAAAGGCAAAGATATCCATAGTCAGGCTAGGGAAGTAATTGCCAATGTCGACTGACTTCTTTAAGTTTGCTTAATTCCTATAGAGTTATTTACATGCATCAGAATATTGATGTTTCTTAAAAATTTTACCAACGCAGAGAATTTAATTAGGAAACATCCTAACTGCAAAATAACCCAGGCAGTTTGGATACAAATAACCTTGGATGACCCGAGTACTACCCTATTCCAAAAAAACCCACGACACTATTCAACCATGGGTTTTTTAATTCGCGAATTTTACATATTTTACAAAAAATATGTAAATTTCTAAACGAATCTTTAGTGTGAATAATTTGATTAACACTTAAATAAAACTTTTATAATAAATCACAGTTTAAAAAACAAGTTTTTTAGTTTCAGTTATACTTTATTATTATTAACGTTTTAACCAAAGCGTCGTGGTTATTATACAACCTTTATCAAAATATAACAAATAATAATAATAATAATAATACAATGTCTTTATTTCTGAATACACAAATAATTCATCCCATACAAAAGAAATTTAAAAACAAAATGGTATGTTCAGAAAAAGGCGAAGTTCAGATCAGGTATTCTACAAAACCTCCCTGAAATTATGAAATTTTCATAGTTTAGGTAATACAGCAAACACCAGCAAATTGTTATTTGGCATTGACAAAACAAGAAGTAGCGTCAGTGACAACATTTTCATTAAAGGTGCTTTCATTATAGCTAAATATGAGCTATTCCATTAAGAAAAAGTAACTATGATTAAGTGGTATAATACAGTATACAGTTTAAGAGCAGTGTTTGAAATGTTTTCAGTTGAATTCCCCATGAAGAATATCGTGAACGATTTCCACATGAAAGAACACCGAACAGAAAGGCCTTTATCACAGTTTTCAACAAACTGCGAGACCGGAACGCTTCCAAGTGCTAATGTAACATCCGAACGAGCCATTCAACAAAATTTAGAAGAAATAGAAAATATTCTAGCTTTAGTAGAAGATGCGAGGAAGAATTGGAATTCAGTTGGGAATTCCCCAAAACAGAGTGATCAATACGCTTCACGAGCAAGGCTTATACCCGTACCATGACAGCGTGTACAGAATCTTCAACCTGAAGACTATGCCAAGCGTATGCAATTTTGTGAGTGGATAATTAATAATCGTCATCTTTTACCGCACATACTTTTTGCTGACGAAGCTACATTCACCCGTGATGGCATCAATAATAATCAAAACTCCCATATATGGTCGGACGAAAATCCTCACGCAATAGTCGAAATTAATTTTCAACACAGGTTTTCAGTAAACGTGTGGTGCGGTATGATCAATAATAATTTAATTGGCCCTTTTCTTCTGGAAAATCGCCTTACAGGGGATCACTATTTAAGTTTTTAACAAAATTAATTGCAAGGACTACTGAAAGAGATTTCTTTAAATATCAGAATTGAAATGTATTATCAACACGACGGAGCGCCTGCCTATTTCGATCGTCGGGTCAAGCAATATTTAGACCAAAGGTTTCCAGGGGTTTGGATTGGTCACGGTGGTCCTATTAGTTGGCCTCCTAGATCGCCAGACCTCACGCCGTTGGACTACAACTTATGGGGTTGGTTAAAAACTGAGGTTTACAAAGTAAAAGTAGATACTAGGGATGCATTAATTAGACGCATTAGAAATGCTGTACCTACTCAATATTAAAGAAAGGCACGAATCAATTAGAAGATCCACGCGCGCCCTTCGTAAACGAAGCAGGAAATGTTTGGAAGTCAATGGCGGTATTTTGGAAAATTTACTAAACCAATGATTTATTTAAAATAATGTTAATGTTGGATATTTTGGTTTAACAATATTGTTATTTTATTTAACGCTGAAACTTGAAAACAAATGAAAATTGGATAACAACATTTGAGTTTTTTCTTATTACTTTGATGTATAGATTACACCCTTAGAGTTAGGCCCATTCCTCCCGACTCACCCTGTATACTCAGAATATAATGTAATGGAAAGTGTTTGTAAACAACTTATCCCTAGTGCCTGTATTATTCTAACAAAACAAACACATTACTTATTGTAATTAGTATTACAGATTGTAAATAAAGTGGGAAAAAAAACAACAAAAAAAAGATTACTAGTATATCATAAATATCAAAGCGATTCCTGAAGGCATATTATATTATTTGAAGTGGACGTACTATAAATGTAACAAATTTGATAACGTGGGCACATGGGAGCATTTACCAGTACCTAGTACTTGGCATAAAGGTTGAGTCTACGTGTGCTGCCAGTCACGTATTATTTTTCGAAAACTTTGTAAAAAGCTTGAAACTGAGGGTGACCCAATTCGATGTTTTTAAAAGGTCGCGTTGCGAGAAAATAAGATGTCTTTCAAAAAAACATGTTTTGATTTTAACGAAATTTATTGAAGGAAGTTTAACAAAAAGTTGTTTGACCTAGAAAGAGAAGTGCGTTTATTAACTCCTTTTAATTGAAGATTGATGATTTTAATGGACAGACATAGACGGTTATAAATCAATGTCAAAATGTATGTGGCTGAATTTCTTTACTGCATGCTTTACCTCTCATATACTGACATTAAAAAATTATATGTTTACCACTGTTGACAATCACGGTAACATACTAAATTTGAATTTTCTTTTTAAAAATAACAAATATCAGTTTACTGCTAATTAATAAATTTGAGAATATCTTTATGGATCTCTAAAAGAAGTCATCATGAGAGTGCTCTTTTTATTTTTAGAATTTACAAAGCTAAACTTTTATGAGAGTACTAATTCTAGTGTTTTTTGTTTGCGAATTTATAATAAAAAGACACAGTGCATACGTCAAACATTAGTTTAAGCGCGTTTTTAAAATTCGTTAACCGTCACAGCCAATATAATTTTTTTTAGGCCAATAAAACTATGTGTTTTTTTTTTTTCATTAAACACAGTAACTAAAATTTTAACACCTATTAATGAAGCAATCATAATATGTAAGTTTACCATATTAATATATAAAGTAAATATCATTATCGTTTATGGCAGCTTAAATTTGTTAAGATCTATTCTTAGTGGTGGACAAAATCAATCATCCCAATCGATTTAGAACCTTATTTTATCATTAAAGATCAATAGGTAAATTAATAACGATTCACATACATTTTTTACGATCACTTTGGCGTCAGAAGATAGAATGTTTAGGGTAGCTAGATATCGCATTAGCTGAAGATTCCCATGGTCTCCACATACTTTTAATATTAACTTGTTGCACCCTGTTTCAAAGTAAAATATATAGGTACCAATATATTTCGAATATTATGTTTACTATTTATATAAGCTATATAAACAGGTACCTGTAACTAAAAAGTTTTGAGAAATATACTAATAATTAAGTTGTTTCTAGAAAACCTTAATTAGACAGTTTATTAATTTTGATAACAAATCAAATAATGTACCTATCTATTGTTATTATAAACTGGCATTAAAAATAAATGTGGGTTAATACGTCTCTGCTAAAGCGAAAACCGAGTTTATGAGGGGTTTTATTGCAGTCATTAAGCCAAACGAAATATGTTGGGAAGTACTTTACCTAGTTTAATATCTGTGAGCATTGGGCACTGAACTTGACCAAAGTAAGCTGAGCTGCTCATAAAGTGCAAGATGTTTCATAATTGCATGCTAATATTTGAGGGTCGTAAGTCCTTGGATGATTTTAATAGAAAAAGGTCATATTCATATAGGTCCAGTACCGTTTTATTATTAAGATACATAGTAATTCTTAAGAAGACCACAAACTAGGTATACCGGGTAACAACGAAATCGTTAGACAGAATCCCACTTCATTACCCTTATACCCTTCAATTTAGGAAATGTGAAAAATATTTTATTTACAATAATGCATGTAATAATGACATTTCACCTATCTTTGAAAGGTGGAAAGTTGAAGTTTTTTGACATTTACTTTCCACCCGGGTGGAAAGTTAAATTATTATTTTTTTGTAATTTTATTAAAAATCGATATCTTAAAATAATATACGAAGACACCAACACAGATACTGTAATACGCTCACACTCGTTACACAAATTTAACGACAACAAATGTTTATTTTTTAAATGAATTGTGATGACATTTATAAAAAACAAAAAATTAATATGGGGTATGTTTTACTTATTTAAATTAATTATTACATTACAGCCACTGATATGCGCAAATCATGCTGAATTAATTTTTTTAAAAGATCCAATTTATGATTATTTGAGGTTAGAGGTAGTGAGATTTGAATTTGGCTTTGAAATCAATTTTGCCGTATTAGCTTGAGTAGCAAATATCTTCTTCTACTATCTCTACTATTTTTGTTGCTTCCCGAATTTATGGTGGAGTAGCAGAAGGCTCAAATTTCTTATCTGATGCATCCTTTTCGATGTTTTCGAAATTTTTAACACTGCATCCGTTTTTAAAAAATAATATATTGTTTAGTGACATGAAAACCATATTCAAAAAATTATATTTGCCATCTTGATGCGCGTTATTATTTTACCACCTGCGGTTATTTGAAATTCTAATGTCTGTCTAATTTTTAAATGAAAATGTCAAAACGACATATCGCCTTAAATAATAATTTTATTAATTCTAATTCAAAAAAATAAAAAGTGGATGAAGTGGTTGTAAATAAAATAGTATGCAAACCTCGGTGTAAAGTTTCATTACCTTCTCGAGATTTAGTCAACCTCGTCGCTTCGCGCCTTGGCTAACTACCGACTCTCTAGATCAGTGGTTCCCAACCAGTGGGTCGCGACCCCCTTGGGGGGGTCGCCAGCCTTTAAGGCTTAAAGCCCAAAATTAAATACGTCTACCAAATTTGGCTGCGAAAATTTCGACACGTTCAAGTTTCAACAACATTGCAGTATAATATAGGCACTCCGCAGACTCCGCGCTTGTGTGGAATTGCGATTCGGAGCTGAGGCTAGCAATTATTGTATTACATATAGTTGTTTTTTATAGTTTTCCCTGGTTTTATTGTTTAATTTCTGAATAGTTTGGTAAGTAAAAAATATCACACACACTTAATAACTCTCAGTTTTAAATTATTTATTAACGTTATTTCTCTTTTTGTACTTACAATTTATAGGTAGTTCTTATACAGGGTGTTTTTAATTATTCAATGTAGTTCTTTTTCAGCAATCAACGTGATGGAGGAAAAAAAAAGAAAATACTCCGAGGAGTATTTAAAGTTTGGATTTTCAACTGTTATTAATTATGGAATACAGAAGCCGCAATATGTTTTATGCAATGCAGTTCTTAGTGCTGAATCTATGAAACCCTCAAAGCTGAAACGTCACTTGGAAACAAAGCATCCTGAACATGTTTCAAAGGACTTGGACTTTTTCAAGCGGTGTGAAAGTCGCTTACAAAATCAAAAGCTGGATTTTACTTGAAATTTTTAACAACAAAATTAAGCTGTAGTTCAAGTATCATTTGAAATTGCTCTTGAAGTCGCTAAAAATAGAAAACCTCATACAATTGCCGAAAAGCTTATCAAGCCCTGTTTACTAAAATCAGTTAAGTTAATTCTTGGAGAAGCGAGTGAAATAAAAATGCGTAATATATCTTTGTCAAACAATACAATCCAGAGACGTATTTCAGATATGTCAGCAGATGCATTGGAGCAAATTTTGTCAGAAGTAAGAGCATCTCCTCTGTTTTCTTTCCAACTTGACGAGTCTACAGATGTTACTTCATGTGCCCAGTTACTTGTTTTCGTGAGATATGTTCACTTGGATAATATTAAAGAAGAGTTTTTGTTTTGTAAAGCCTTAGAAACTACAACGAAGAGTGAAGACGTGATGAGGATGATACGTTCGTTCTTTGAAACTAATGAACTAAAATGGGAAAATTTGTGTGAAGTTTGTACCGATGGAGCACCAGCTATGCTTGGATCTAGGTCAGGATTTCAGAAAAAAATTAAAGAGCTTGCACCCCAAGCAAAGGGCTTGCATTGCATGATTCACCGGTTTGTTCTTGTTACAAAAACTCTACCGAAGCCCATGCAAGAAGTGCTTGATTCTTTGATTAAAATCGTCAACTATATAAAATCTAGTTCGCTCAACACCCGTCTTTTCAAAAAATTCTGTAAAGACATGAACCCTGATCATGAGACTCTTCTGTTCTATACTGCTGTTCGTTGATTGTCAAAAGGGAATGTTATTGAACGTGTATTTAAGCTAAAGGCCAAATTAAAGTTTTTTTGGAAATGCAAGGGAAACAAGATTTTATGGAACATCTCAACAACCCAGCTTGGATTCAAAGAATGGCCTATTCATCGGACATCTTGGGTCAGTTAAACAAGTTAAATATAAAACTTCAGGGAAAGGACTTGCACCTTATCTATTTTAGAGATAATCTCCAAACATTTATATCCAAGCTTGGAAATTGGCGACGTAAAGTAAATCTTGGAAACTGTGCAATGTTTGAACACCTGAGCACCATGGTTGAAGCATCGGAGGCAGGAATTGTGGGGGATCTAAAAGAGGAAATTAAATATCACCTTCAATTCCTTGAAAATGAACTTCAACGTTATTTTCCTAAGCTATCCGACCAAAAAGCTGCAGTAGTGAGGAACCCATTTCATGCCTCGTCCTCGTTAAAAGTTGCCGACGTTCCTGATAAACTGCAAGATGAATTTTTAGATCTTAAAAATGATTCCATAGCACAGTCCCTATTCCAGGAAAAAACGTTGACTGAATTCTGGTGTGTCATGCATCGTTCATATCCTAATGTCGCTCTGCTTTCTCTCCATTTGCTTCGACCTACCTTTGTGAAAGTGGTTTTTCAACTCTTTTGCAAATCAAAACAAAGGCGAGAAATAAACTGGATGTTCAAGATGACATTAGACTGGCTTTGACATGTACTCAACCAAGAATTTTAAAACTTGTTATGCAGATGCAAGCTCAGTTATCACATTAACATACCAAATAAATGAAATTACTGTTATTAAATTGTTTTTTTTTATATAATTAATTACCAACTATCAATATTTTTGAAATGGGGGGTCACGACCTTTTAAGCAAATTCAAAAAGGGTCATGACTGAAAAAAGGTTGGGAACCACTGCTCTAGATAGTAGTAAGTAACACTTTTCACCTCGGTAGGTAATATACTATTGAATATTACTTCCGGTCATTTTCTTTCAACTTTAAATAAAATTGATGTAAAATGTTTATTTAGAGTTTCATGGGATAGTTTTAATTTTTATTTCGCATGAGCAATTTTCAAACTGATTTTTCTCCTTGATTTTTAATGGAAATTATCAAATGTCAAAATACCTTGAAGTACTACCATAAGTTAGTTAATTAAAAATGTTACATAATTTATTTTTTATCTATCAATTATTTACCTATAATACCTTAGAAACGGTTGCTATAAACATCATCATAATATCATAGGAAATATTAGCGGGCGATAAAGTTCATAATGCCCGGTAATTATTATTAAAGAAAATATTGAACAAAATTTGTATTTATTTTTAACAATTCTTTTACATAATATTATTCTGTTTTTCCTATTAAATGTACAATTTTTGAATTCTCCTGAGAATGAAGCTGGACCAACTATAAAATTTTGCGAATCGTTTTCTGAGTTTCTCGATGTGCATGCGGATTCCCGCTCCATTTCAACATTAATTAACATATTTCCTTTTTCGGTAACAGAGCTAGCTTTCATTTTTGCTATTCGGTTTTTCGACGTGATGCTTTCCTCTATATAACTCTCCGCTACGCTAGTACTCTTCCACTTTCCGTGTAGCTTGAGGGTTGCAAGCGTAGGCAATGTCCTGTATATTCCTTGGCGTTTTCTAAATTAAGAAATTTTGCTATGATTGAAGGAACACGTCCTAGTGTATTTTTACCTACAGGTATGTAAGGAAAAATCTGCGTTCCTTAATTCCTTTTGGCCTTAATGCAAGGTACTGTCTAACAAGTTTTAAGGCATCTGCTTGGTCTCATTCGATTATAGTAAAACTTTTTGGCGTAGCAGTCTTAGTTTCTGATACCTTGACAAGCATAACAGGCCTCTTATCCTCAATATCATCAATGGTCATTTTTACCATCTCATCCCGTCTTAGGACGCCAAAAACTCCCATTACGAGTATTACTTTATGCAGCAGGAAGGTATCATTCGGCGCATTTTTGATAAAAGTTAAAAACTTGTTCACCTTCCAAGACTTTTGACTTTTTAGGAAGATATCATTTTGATTTAACTTTTAAAAATGCTATTAAATGACAATATCGTTTTCCTTTACTATAAGTTCAGACTTCATCTGGGAAGATTTTGTCCAAAGGCTATTTGGGGTATATTTTTCCGACTAAAATAAAGTAAAAATAATTAAAAATTGTTATTACCAATGAGCAAAAGGGTTACATATCTAATGTCTTTGGTTACATACCAATTCCTGAAAGTAAGCCATCATTACTGTTTCAGTAATCACCGTAATTTGGTTTTTTACTTTCCATTGCAGAAAATTTTTATACTCCTTGCCGTACAGGGCTTTAGACTTTGCCGGTAATAAGTTTTTCTTAGCTTTTTCAGCATTTTCTAAAATATTTTGTGAAATTTCCATATCTTCGTTTATAAAACGTAAAAGATGCTTAAAATAAACAATCCTTAGCAACCGTCAAACTTATTCTGTGACAACCGATCAAAGCTCACTAAATACTAAAAATTGACAAAAATAGTTAAAAAAGAATGCAGGAGTTTAACTATTTATATTTTAAAATTAATGAAAAATAAAGTATTGTATACACCACAGGCGTTACTAGACTATAATGTCCATCCGGCATGCTTTTGCCTTCCGGGCATTATAGTCTACTTAACGCCCTTGGTACATAAATAACTATTGTCCTATTGTAAAGAATTTTAAGAGACAATTTCATAGTAGATCGTAGTAGGTACAGTGCTTTCATTTTAATTTGTCTCACCTTTATATGGCTGTAAGATACTTATTTTTTGAGCTAGAAGTTTGACTAAAAAAAATAAATTGTAGGGGTCTACGTAAAGTTTTATGCCGTCAAAAATTTTATAAAATGTCAAATGTCAAAACTATTGACATGACTTCCTTTCTTTTTATGGAACATCTTGTATATTATTAAATATTAAAAGAAAAACATTATTTTTCAGAATACAAATAGATGCCACGCTTGCTCTTTCTTGTCATTAGTTTAGCCATTTATTACACTGATAAAACTGTGCTCCCTTAATCAAATAATCTGTTTTATTTGGTAAATAATTATTGGTAATAAATAAATGTGATTTTAATTAACTAAATTTGATTTAACTGAAATAAATGAGAGTATTTCGTTTTATTTGCAAAGTTAATTAACTGTTGGTTGATTTGTGTCAAATCATAGAACCACTAAAATAACAAAATCTAAATAACTAATTATTATTTAGGAACTAAATCCTGTTAATCGCTAGTTAAATCACCCAATAGAGAACTATTTAAATGTCTAGGTAATTTAAACTAAATAATTATGTATTTACATTAAATCGTTAATATAAAACACCCTAATATTTACAAATAACTAATTATTTAATCGAAGTACATTTCAAGTTAAGAACTAAATACCTTTAACTTTAATTTAAATCATTCATTGCCGAACTTTTCAAATAACTTGGTCATCCAAACTAATAATTAAGTATTTAACTGAACTGCTGTCGCCTCCTTTGGGCTTTAAGTAATTTGATTGGTTATACAAAAGTGGCCTGATCATTGCGTTTTGGTCATTGGTGTTCGATTTTGTCTTGTAGAAATTTATGAGTGAGAGTAAAATCTTCTTTGTTAGTGGCACAGAAGTTAGTGGTTCCATCACAAATTAAAACGAAGATATGGGGAATAAACGTAATATGAATAATTATTTAGAAGATTGGGGTATATCGAGGGGTATATCCCATATGTTAGATACTTTTCAAGGTAGGAAGCTATATTTGAATATTTTAGTTACGCATAAAACGAGTTAAAAAAGTAAGATAAGAGGCAAAGAAAAGATACTTGTAATACCTAATTTGAAATTTCGAACACAAAATCTTTTTAGAAAAATGTAGCCAGGTATTTATAAATCATGGCTACCTAGGTTACATATAAGACAGTTTTTCTCAATTTTCACCATAATTCAATACCTATCAAACCTCCTAACGTAAAAAATATAATATAATTAATATAATATTAATAATTATTGTACCTAATATTTGCAAATTTGACTTTATTTCATTTTTTATCAAAGTTATTAACTTCTCTATAATGTTTTATTGACGTATATTTTAAGGGGAACAACAACTAATGGTCGGTTTATACAGCAAGATAACATAACATAAAAATAAAATAAGAGTTGAATCTACAGATCTGCCATAAGACGTTTATAGAAACACATAACATAACATAAAAATAAGAAATAAAATAAGAGATGGTTATCTTCTAAATTTTATGTTATTTTTATGTAAAAATAGTTGTGCGCGTGCGCGTAATTTGTCATAACCTTTATTTTCGGCAAAAATGTGTTTTTTTTCTGTTGGTTTGCCTTATTATTTGAACACTATAAACAATTTGATAAGGTTTGTGATTATTATGATATAGGTACTGATTAAACCATATTCAATAGCAACATTTCAATATTTCTTATTTTTATGTGACGTCTGTAAAAACACGTACTTGAATAAAATAAGAACTGATTTGAATGAACATTCTGATCTATTGAAAATTAAAAAAAGGTATTTAAACCAAATAAATTTATATTTGATCTAAATAAATATAAAAGACAAGTTAAACAATTATTTACTTGAATAAAAAAACAATCACTTTGATGGAAATCACCGGTTTATTTAAATCAAATCACTTAAATTGTTTAATTAAATAACGTTGTTGTTACGGCAAATACATGTAAAACAAAAGTAAAATAAATATGTACTTGATAAAATATATAAAAATATCAATCAAATAAACATTTTGTTAACTTAACTTTTAACCTATTTACCTTAAGTCATTGAAACGGCTTATTTAAGTTAGGTTAGTGTTAAGGAAATAAATATTTGCTTGAATTTTGTATTTAGTGATTAGTTCCAAATAAAAAGTAATTTGTATCAAATCAGATGATACTAATTGAGGAAAATAATCACTTGGTATTTTTCAAATTCATATTTGTTTGGCTAATAGGAAACAAATATTTATTTGAGTCGACGGTAAATTTTTTTAACTCAAATAATTAATTTTATCAGTGTAGATATATGGAAGATTTTGTGGTTTGTAAACTCACAACATTTTAGTTAATTACTCAAACCTAGGAATAACAAATTTATTTAAAAATATTATTCGTATTCAGAAAAAGGATGTCCATTTAAAAATTTCATTATATACAGGGTGTTCCTTTAAAAGAGAGTAAGTTATGTCAATTATTTTGACATATTACAACATTATATGAAGCTTTTGAGTTAACGGCATAAAACTCTACGCAATACCCTACAATTTATTCCTTTAGTCAGCCTTATGGATAAAAAAATAAGTATTTTACAGCCATGTAAAAGTGGGACAAATTAAAATGAAAGCACTGTACAGATATTTTATTAAACTTCATATTATATGTACTATGGATCTAGATAATATGTAAATGTTTATTACATTAAATCAAAGATTATTGGAACTTAAAAACTCTTGTTTTTATTGTGATACTAATTTCCTCTCACTTCCTAATAGACATATCAATATTTTGGGACTAATAATTAGTGGACCATTAAACCAAGGCCGTGCAGTTCATCTTATTTCACCAAAGAATTTTATTATTAGCGGAGCAGTCTGTGAAAACAAAACATGAAAATAGTGATCGTATTTCAAGGCATTGTGATATATAGTATTTTCCATTAAAATCATGAAGAAAAATCAGCCTGAAAATTGCTCATGTAAAATAAAAGTTAAAACTATCCTATGAAACTCCAAATAAACATTTTTACTAGTGATCGGTCGATACGGACTTTTTTTGCCGATACCGATAATCGGCCGATACCGATATTTTAGTTGCCGATACCGATATAATATCGGTATCGGCACCACATTTTTAAAAGATCTGTTACTATTAAACATATGTGGATTAAGTAAAAATTGTCAATAGTGGCAACATTGTAAAGCATCTTTAGGTCAAATACTGGCACTAACGCGGACGTAACGTGGACAAATTTCGGTAATTCCCCGACCGCCCGATTCCAAATACCAGTGGTGATTATCCGTTTTACGGAAAGTGTAGTGCTCCCGCGTTGCTGCAATCTTTATCTGTTTTGTGCTGCAATCGTTGTTTAGTTCTTGGATCAAATTAGTACATTGTATATTGCTATTTCGGATATCGATCGTGTCGTGCAATATTTTCATTTATTGCAATACCTAGTAATTTTAATGTCATTTTAAGTTAACTACAACTTGTACTTGTGGTTTACTTTAGTTAAAAAAGTGTTGTTTTTATTGACCAACATATGCCTTATTTAATTTTGTCATATGCCTAATATTATGTAAGTAACCTAAAATTAATAAGATTAATGTTAGAAATAATTTAGTTGTTTTATTAGAAAAATTATAAATGGGTTTTCACTTACAATTAATAAAATAGTTAGTCTTAAATATGCCGATATTTATCGGCAAAATATTGCCGATACCGATTATCGGCAAAATTTGCCGATATGCGGATACGATACCGATGCACCCATATTTATATCGGTATCGGCCGATCACTAATGTTTACCCCATTCTTATTTAAAGTTGAAAGAAAATAACATAATGTTACCATTTTACAATGTCATACATATTCAAGCGTTTAAAACGTCGCTATTTTGAATTTCAGTCAATCGTATCCTACATTCTACGCCGCCATTAAAAAAACAAATTGCCATATGTCATTGAAAAGGGAATTTAGAGCTCTATTCGAGAACATAAAAGAATATACAGGGTGCCTTTAAAATACGCGACCTAATCATATTTGGGATTGGCATGGTCATTTATATCATTCTTTTCTTGAAATCAATATTTTTACCTGAAACTAATATATTATTTCTCGCATATCTTTTTAATTTCGACAGATAAGGCAAAAACGAAGATGTTATATTAAAGGCAATAAAATACTAAACAAAAAAGCTACTTTTCATCATAGTCGATTAACCTCACTAAATAGTCATAAGGATTAATGATCTTATTCAGATTATTATTTGATCAATTCAATTATCTTGATGAAAGCAAAACTTTATTTGATCGATGGTAACAGCTGCATAAGTTCCATGACTGCAATGGTTAATAATAGTTTCTGTAGAAGGTATGGTTAATAATAGATTCCTTAGAAGTTACCGTATTGATGGAGTTATCAAGACATTAAATATTCTTCATCAAGATATGTAACCAAAATCGAAATCTTAAAATTTTTTAATTCAGTGTCAAAATTTTTATTGAATTAAATGAAATTTGAAAAAAATATTACTAAATAAGATTTATTATTTAATTTTCCGTAAACCTTCTACATTTCTAATTGTTAGATTTAAAACTGTTTAATTCAATTTGCAGCATAGTTTGTAACTAAATTTTTTGCGCTCGTTTGAGAGACAGTAATAATAGTCTTTTATTTTAATTTACATTTACAGGATTATCGGCTCCAAAAAGTACATGAAGAGTAATAACTTTTTTGTTTAGTAATTTATTACCTATACTACAACATTTTCGTTTATGCACTAATCTGTCGAAACAAAATATAGGTTTCAGGTACAGTGTCCTCTGGTGGCATAGTAGAGCAACATTTTTTGCAACAGAATAATACAAATCACTAAGCAGAGTCTCTGTGCCAAATATTTATTTGAAAAAATATTCACAATATACTCAAGAAATGAAAAAAAATCTCGAAAAGTATTAAGATTTCGATTTTTTTGCTGCATTTTTACTACACTACCTTTATTTTACGACGTTAAATCATCCCTCCACCAAGTTTTGTATTTTTTTTTCGAACACTGTATTTATTTATTAAAAAAAGTCCGAACGTTTTTTCGAAAAAAGAATTAAATTTTTATGAATTTGTTCCAACCTTTACTTACTTACTGTAAAAAAGTATGCATTTTTTTCTCACTTTTTTCAAATTGTTTTTGTTTTGCAATCATATACAGTGTGTGTATAAAGTCTGGAAACGGCTTAATAACATTTCAATTTATTTGCCGATTTAAACCAAATTTGATACAGTTGTGTAAGAGGATCTGACGCACCGAATGACGATATTGGCGTTGTTACCAGCTTTTTAGTTTGTCTGGAATTCGAACGAATTTTATATTTTTAAATGTAACACCCTGTATATTTTTTCATTTACAGTTTTTACTTTAAGTTTGTTACACTTTTGGTATAACATACTTTGTTCCTACTATCAGTAGTTTTCGAAATAACGACGTGTTTTGAAAATATCAACAAATTGTGTTTTATTTATTAATAAATAAAACACCAGTTCAGTTTTGATGTAAAGTCATAAAAGCTGTCATTTTTACATGCAAAAATGTCTTTAACTAAAAGTGAAAGAATTACAATTCTTATCATGAGAGGATATGGCAATTAGTTCAGGTCTTACGAAGAGGTTAAAAATCTATTTAATGACGCATTTCCAAACCGAAATCCAATTTCAAAAGCAACTGTTCTAAAAACTGTCCGACGGTTCGAAGAAACTGGAAATTGTAGAGATAGGCGACGATCAGGACAACCAGCAGTAGTAGATGAAGAGAAAAGGGTAATTTTCCAGTTTATCGGCTTATGCGAAAAATGGCGTAAAATGAAAAACGTTTCTTGCAATATGTAGCACGTACTTTCTAAAAACGACAAATCCGCGAGCGGAAAACCATTTTTTTAATTGGAAATATAAAAAAAAATGTGAAAATAGTCTACCGAAAAGCACAGAGAGTGACAAGTAAGCTTATGTTTCTCTAGCTGTTAAAGCCTGTTTACATTAGGAAATTGCACGTGCAATGCAATAAAAAATTGCCTGTAAGCATGCGCACTTGCGACTTTGGACACGCGCTATTTTTATGTCACATGACATGCAATTTTTGGGTGAGATAACAGGTACCAACATAAACAAATCAATTCATCCATTGATCCAAGCTAAGCAAAGCCAAGCCAAGGTAAACTAAAATATTTCGTTGTTTGCAAACATGCTCAGTAATTAGCAGTGGTTGCTTTTCAGTTTAAAAATACAATTTTAGTAGAATATAAACAGGGAAGAAATAAATCAATACAAAATTATTTAATTATATTGGTACAACTGGTTATTAAGATGCTTGCATCCTTTACTTGCATCATATGTAAACGGTTACGCAATGCAATTTTTTGCAGAAGCAATACTTTGCATGACATTTTTGCACCTAATGTAAACAGGCTTTTAGTCACTCGACAAAAATTGTAATAATTATAAACTTATATTGGTTAAACAGCGCTAACACGGCATCTAATCCACCTTCTTGGTTCCAATTCGGTATATGCTACATAAATCAACAAGAGTTTTTAATTTTTTTTCATTTTTTGTCACAAGCGGGTACCCTATTTTCACATTTTTTTTTATATTCGCAATTAAAAAAATGGTTTTCCGCTCGCGGATTTGTCGTTTAGAAAGTACGTGCTACATATTGCAAGAAACGTTTTTCATTTTACGCCATTTTTCGCATAAGCCGATAAACTGGAGTGGTACCGAGAAAAGTTTAGGAATTTTACATGTTGTTTCTTCATTAAGAAAAATTTCTCAAGTAAGTGACGTCTGCTCCAAATCCGTCCATAATGTTTTAATAAAACATAAATATTACCCTTTCAAAATACATGTAGTTCAAGAGTTATCAGAATATGATTATGAGCGAACAATTGAATTTTGTGATATTATGATGTCAAGGTTTGACGAAGATAACCAGTTTTTCAAATTTATAGTATTTTCGGACGAAGCAACATTTATGTTAAATGGTAAGGTTAATAGACACAACTGTAGGTTTTGAATGAAAATCACCACTGGATGAGAGAAGGTCATACACAATGCCCGCGAAAATTGAATGTGAATGAATGAAATAAATCACAACTTTACCTTGAGCTCTTGGAAATGCAAATAGTGCCTACTATACGAAATGTGGTGGGTCCAAATTATGCAAGTACATTCTTCCAATAGGACGGAGCTCCTCCCCATTTTGGTCGAAACGTGCGCGAATTTTTGAACAACACTTTTCCGAATAGGTGGATAGGTAGAGGGGGTACAATCGAGTGACCACCTAGGTCCCCTGATTAGTTGCCTAACGACTACTTTTTATGGGGATACTTAAAGAACAGAGTTTATTCCACAAAACTTCAAGATTTGGCCGATTTGCAGCGTCGAATTTTGGACGAATTTGAATTAATAACGCCAGAAATGATTTACAACACAATTTGAAAACAGTTTGAACGTTTAATATAAGAAATATATTTTTTTCTAAATTGTACTCGTTATTTCAAAAACTACTGATATTAGGAACAAAGTATGTTATACCAAAAGTGTAAATAACTATAAATAAAAAAACATACAGGGTGTTACATTTGAAAATATAAAATTCGTTCGAATTCCAGACAAACTAAAAAGCTGGAAACAACGCCAACATCGTCATTCGGTGCGTCAGATCCTCTTACACAACTGTACCAAATTTGGTTTAAATCGGCCAATAAATTGTGATGTTATTAAGCCGTTTCCAGACTTTATACACACACTGTATTTCTTTAATTTATTCTTTTTTTTAACCGATTAGTGCTAAATGCACCTAAACACTGAAATATTAAAAATAATATGTTTATTAAATACCAGCCTTAATAGATTTATTATAATTAATTCGAGCGCAAAAAATGCTATCAAATAGCGCAGTAAATTGCTTGCTAATACAAAGAGGATTCATTTATTTTGCAAAACAATTATATGTGTAATTCCACTCAAACCCTATTGTTTTATAAAGGAAATTTACTATTTTCACTGGGTAATTGTTTCCGTAAACTTCTCGGAAAGTTTTATTGAAAAAAAAACGCAATATAGATGACGTATAGGTAAATTAATAAATCTGTTATTGATCAAATTAACTATTGTGAAAACTCGCTTAATATTGTCTTATTTTTCTCAATGTCTAGAATTTACGCGACAAAAACAAATAAAAAAATCTATGGCGGAGCACAATATGTCGTATAAAGAGGCAGAAAGATGCTTTCCAAAAACGACATATGCATCGGTCCTAATAAACGGAAGTGATCCGGATTTAAATCTAAATAAATAAGACTCGATACTACAATCCTCTGAAATAAAAAAAAACTCTGCTAACCATCCTCAGTATTCTTATTTTACACAGACAAAAACACCGACTAAAAGAAATAGACCTAATTCCCCAGACCCTATCTTCCAACAACATAAAGACATTCTCTCCCAATATCAATTAACCCAAGCTGGAAATGGAATCTTAAATGACACAATCTACAAAAGGGATTTATCACGTACCCCTATTACGCCTTCCACATCTTTGACAAACCCCAGTACTAGCAAAGAAAATTTAAATTTTGAATTCATAGTGGAATTGGTTATATCTATTCTTAACACAATGAAAGAAAAAAAGTCGGTAGAAATAAACAAGTTAGATATTCAAGAACTAATAAAGTCTAGACTCTCAACCACACTCTAAAAAACAGAAAAAAAAAAACCAAAACAAGTCACACGCTTACACAAACACACAGATACTACATAAATATCACATAATCACAACATGCATGACCTTAAAATCTGTCAATGGAATTGTCGATCTGCGATAGCAAATAAGGAAAATCTTGAAAGCCTTCTTAATGAGAATGATTTCGATATTGCTTTGTTATCGGAAACTTGGTTTAAACCAGATCGCTACGTATCCTTTTCTGGGTATAACATAATAAGAAAGGACCGACCAGACGGAAAGGGAGGAGTAGCAATTTTAATAAAGTCTAACATGAAGTTTACAACGCTGAGCAGTCCCAACTTTAATAATATTTTATATGTAGGTATTAAAATACCTTTATGTAATGGCTCTGAAATCTCCCTTATTTCATTATACATAAAACCCCAAACCAGAGTATTCAGCCAGACATGGATCTCCCTTTTTTCTCACGTCAATGGACCCGTCGTGATCGGGGGTGATTTTAATGCCCATCATGTGGCATGGGGTGGAGAACACAACGATGTATACGGTAATACTCTAATAGATGCAATAAATCAAAATAATCTAGTCTTCTTAAATAACGGAAATCATACCTATATTAGTCCCTCAGGGAGAAATAATTCAGCAATAGATTTGTCTTTTGTATCGCCTTGTTTAAGGCCAGTGCTGGAATGGAATACTCTGGATGACACTTACGGTTCCGATCACTTACCAATTGTCATGGTATGTCAAGTTTCACCAAGATCTGTCTCCAGAAATAATTACAAAAAATGGAATATTGGAAAGGTCAATTGGGATAGTTTTTATTTGGAGTGTATCCAAAAGACTGAAAATTTTAGAACTACATCTTACAAAGCCTTTTCAAATACGCTAAATAAGGTAATAGAACAGACAATTCCTGCTATCAGCATCAACAATCGCCCTTTAAAAAAGAGAGGCAAACCTTGGTGGAACCAACACTGCTCTAAAGTTGTAAATGAGAGAAAAGAAAAATATAAAACGTATAAATTAAACCCCAGTTTATCTAATTTAATAGACTATAAGAAAGCAGATGCATACGCAAAAAAAATTCGAAAGGAAACGAAACGAGAAAATTGGCGTCAATATTGTATGTCACTTAATAAAAATACTCCAGTAAAGGAAGTTTGGCAGAAAGTAAACAGCTATAAGAACAGGAACCAAAAAAATCGCCTGCCAACATCAATTGAAGACCCTTGGATAGATGAATTCCACCGTAAACTGTCACCCCCATATGTTATACCTAGGACTACATTTCAGCATAACAGAGTAGATATGCAAGATAAGTATCTGACTGATCCATTCAATATGAAAGAATTTAAAAAAGCCCTAAAAAACAACAACAACTCAGCACCTGGAAAAGATAACGTACACTATTCCATGCTGTTTAATCTACCCGAGAATGTTAAGAGGATATTATTAGCAATTTTCAATAACATTTTTTCGGGTCAAAGTCCAATTCCAAGTGACTGGAAGCAATACATTGTGGTGCCAATACTAAAACCAGAAAAGCCGCCAGATTTGCCTACGTCCTATAGACCAATAGCGTTAGCATCGTGTATCTTAAAAACATATGAAAGGATAATAAAAAATCGACTAGAATTCTGGATGGAGAAGAATAGTAAATTTCCGAAAACACAATTTGGATTTCGTAGGACGACCTCTGCGCAAGAAGTACTTACCAACCTTGTTACAGATATTCAACTAGGACTTACTAAGAATCAGTGTACTTCAGCTCTATTTCTTGACATACAGGGTGCTTACGATAGCGTTAACTACGAGATTTTGGTTGCCAAGATGTACCAACTAGGCATACCGGAACAACTAATACGTAACATACACCAATTATACCATTACCGTCAATTATTTATTCGAGGGCAAGACGGACTTACCAAAGGAAGAATGGCCGCAATGGGACTACCACAGGAGTGTATGTACGTAACAGATAAATGTGTTGACCAATGCAACGGAAAACTAAGTAGAAAATTCGCAGAAATATTAAGGTGGCTCAACGATAACGGATTGACAATCTCGCCTCAAAAATCGGCAAACTGTTCCTTCTCTAGAAATAGAGGTCGGCAACAAAACTCGGTCATCCTTGGAAATGTGACAATACCATGCAAGTCAACCGTGAAATACTTGGGTGCATATTTGGATAGAAAGTTGCTTTGGAAAGACCATATTCAATATCTACTTAAAAGAACAGAAAATGGACTTAATATCATAAGAGCCTTCAGCCATCAAAAATGGGGAGCGGATCCAAATGTATGTTTGTTATTTTATAAAGCGTATATTAGGTCAATTTTAGATTATGCAGGGATACTGTATGGGTCAGCTGCTGAGACCCACTTAAATAAACTTGAACAAGTAAAAAACAAGTGTCTAAGACAAAGTATTGGCCTCTTAAAAAGTACTCCGATAAATATTCTTGAAGCAGAAGCCATAGAACCACCTCTAACTCAAAGACGGAACTTTATTAGCGACAAATTTCTATTAAAATTAATATTTAAGGATAGTACATTAATTGACAAAATAAATAAACTTACCATACTTGGTCTCACACACCGTTATTGGAGAGTTAAAAAACTCCCTTTACTTGTAGAAAGTTACTCGTGGATAGCCCAAATTAAAGATAATATATATTCCTCTAGACTATTGCCTTACTTTCAACTTGATTACGCTTACATTAACGATATACCAAAAACACTTTTATCAGAACACACTCAGGATAATCCTAGCACCGTGAAAAGCAAATTTTTAGAAGATTTAAATACAAAGTGGTCAAATTATGAGCAAATTTTTACAGACGGCTCAGTTCTAGACAATAGAACAGGGTGTGCTTTCTACCATGCAGGTGAACAAATCTCCAGAAAATACCGATTACCCAACGGCAGTTCAATATACTCTGCAGAACTTTGGGCTATCGTCGAGGCACTTAAATACTCCTTAGAATATACAGAAAATAGTTTGTTTGTTATATTTTCGGATAGTAAGAGTGTGTTGAATAAAATAATAAATTGTATAAATATTCCGCCTGCCAACTACCTAGTAAAAGATATCTTAAGTACTTATCATCTTTTGGAAAACTCAAATAAAACCATTGTTCTTGTGTGGGTGAGAGCACACATAGGAATTGGAGGAAATGAGATCGCAGACAAACTGGCCAAAGAAGCAACAATATTAACTCCTATAAACCAGATGAAAATACCACATTCAGACATACTGAGACAAGCAAAAGAGAGAATGAAAAATAGTTGGCAGACGCAATATAATAATTCAGAAAAGGGCTTAGTTTATAAAGATATGTTCCCCAGGATACAACAAAAACCATGGTTTTACACTGTCACAAATAGAAGTTTTATAAGAGTAATTTCTAGAATAAGAAGCAATCATGCTCTATACCCTAAATATAAAAGAAAGATAGGTTTACTGAACCATGACAATTGTGAGTGTGGTGAGGTGGGTGATTTGGAGCACCATATTCTAACGTGCTGCAGATTAACCCATCCCAGGATTACCTTGTTTAATGGATTGAGCGGTTTAGTTGATCAGCCATTTAACCTTAAGCACATAATTGCATTAAATAATGTTAAAATCTATTATATTTTATACAAATACATAATACAGGCGCAAATTAAAATATGAATGCTGAAGAACCCATTAAGTAATAAATAAAACACTGGAAACAACCGTTCCAGTGCTTATTCAAAAAACAAAAAAAAAAGAAAAAAAAAATATGTGGGAGAGATAAGAAAAAAACAACAACAACAAGAAAAAGAAAAAGAAAAATACATATATAAAAAAAAAATAAATAAAAAAATAGGAAAAAAAAAGGAAAGAAGAAAAAAAAGTAGTATCGTAAGTAGTAAGTAAGACGAATCTGTAACATATAGAATATATTGTAATAGACCACAGCTGGTGAACTTCATGTAGTTGAAAAGTGTAAGCAGTGATAATAATTACCAAAGAAAGAAAAAAAAATTAATTTATAATGTTTAACAAGCGGATGCTGGCCATTTGGTTTTAACCAGTGCCATACACCAAAACACACCACACACAAAACATTTATACTCTGAAGATTTTAATGGCAAAATATTGGGGTATATGAACCTGAGTTCGCTCTAATACTATAATTAGTATAGAGTTGTTTATTTACAAATTTGTGACTACGACAAGCCGTTCGCAGTAACTTTCCGTGTGTGTACAAAAATATTAAAAAAGGCTTCTTGGGTCTGTGGGTCACCTAAAGTCAATAATCTAATGCTTATGTATGTAAATAATTTTTAAATATTTTTGTTTAAATTCATATCAGAACTAAAATTAAATGAGTGAAGCCAATTTACCAATATATATATACAGGGTGTTTCAATAAAAACTCCCAGGCCAATTATTTCGAAAGCTATAAGTGACATGTAAATTCTGTAAACGCCAGTTTTTAGCCTCTATGATTGGCTTCACAACTGTGTAAAAAATGTGTTAAAATAATACAAGATGTAGGTGGCGCCATGGTGCAAAGGATTTTTTCGATGACAGAAACTTTTAAATGTTGTGGTTATTAAAGATAATTAATTTTTGATCAAATTATGTCTCATAAAAATTTTTCATAAATCCAACATGAACGGAGATGTTTGGGGTTAAGTTTTTTATTAAAATAATTTTAACGAGTATTTTAATTATAAATATTTTTAATATCCTTTAGCAGATTTTAACTTAATTTTGGTAATGATAATTTTAGTGATAAAACGCTCGTGTAGCGCTAAATTATTACGTCCAGTGACGTCTCAGGGGACGCCTTAACAGATAATATTGGCAAAAAATAAGACGTCACTGAGTTTTTGGTAATTTTTATAATTTTTTCGGATTAAGCAACTAAAAATATCCTTTTATTGTCTGTTAAATTGTTTTCATATCTTGCCTCGTTTTCGAGTTGTTGTTTAAAAGCAAAGTTAAAACATTAAAGCATAATAAAATAAAATTAAAAGATGTTTTAAATTTTATGAAAGAACTGATGAGAAATTATACAAAATTATTAATGAAAATTAGAACAATACCAAAAACTAACTAATGGGGTCGAATGAGGTGTTCAAAATTATTGCCGTTTTCATACACACACATAGCAAATCGATATAATAATTCGGTTCTGCAAACTCTCAATAGTGTATTTCGATTAATAGCGGCTCTAGTAGCATACATTTTGTTGTAAAGGTCAGTCATGTCTTCTATTGGTTCCTTGTAGATTTCATTTTGTAAGTAGCCCCATAAATAAAAGTCCATCGGGGTGAGATCAGGGGACCTTGCTGGCCATCTAAGATCCCCATTTGTGCTGATCACTTTTCTTGGAAACGTCACATTTAGATGAATCATAACGATATTGCTATTGTGTGCTGGGGCACCGTCTTGATGAAACTACATAGTATTTACGTAAATTCCTACATTTTGTAACAGCAAAGGGAGATCGTTTTGCAGAAATTGTAAATAACGAACTGAAGCTAAATGTTCATGGTACAAATAGGGCCCGATTATGTAACCATTTACAATACCACACCAAACATTTACCCAAAATCGTGTTTGAAATTTAATCTGTCGAATTCAGTTATGATTTTCCCGGGACCAGTAGCGACAATTATGTCTGTTAATTACTCCATTATTGTGAAACCGGGATTCGTCACTCCACATAATTTGGTTTAATAAATTTGGATTTTCTTCAAAAAGAATAGGAAAATGTGCCAAAAATTTAATCTGCGCTGGTAATCTTCTGGTTGTAGATGATGCACTAAATGAATCTTGTATGAAAAAAACCCATCTCCTTTTAGGAATCTGCAACACGAACTTATTGTAATATTAGTTTAATCTTTTAATTTTTGTAATGACGTTTGTGGGCTATTCTCTACTGTTTGTAGGACTATAGCTACATTTTCGTCATTCGTAACTCTCTTCCTTCTTGGAACCTTTCCCTTTTTAAAGCTACCATATGTAGCTAAGTTGGTACACAAAGCTACAAAAGATTTGCGATCGGGCGTTGGTCTATCTGGAAAACAAGCTCGATAGCAGCGCACAACTTCTGAAGCATTTTGATGGCATTCTCCATAAACTAAAACCATCTTCAATTTGTCTTGGTTTGTATGGTGAACCATTTTTATTTTAAAAATGTAGAAATTGCAAATTCTGACACTGACACTGAGTGTTAATAATGTTAATTATTTAATGATTTTTGCTTTCCAGAGATATGCATTTTTATTTCTCGAAAACGAAGCAAGATATGAAAACAATTTAGCAGACAATAAAAGGATATTTTTAGTTGCTTAATCCGAAAAAAATATAAAAATTACCAAAAACTCAGTGGCGTCTTATTTTTTGCCAATATTATTTGTTAAGGCGTCCCCTGAGATGTCACTGGACGTAATAATTTAGCGCTACACGAGCGTTTTATCATTAAAATTATCATTACCAAAATTAAATTGAAATCTGCTAGAGGATAATAAAAATATTTATAATTAAAATACTCGTTAAAATTATTTGAATAAAAAATAAAATAAATAAATAAATAATAAAATATCTCCGTTCATGTAGGATTTATAAAAATTTTTTATGAGACATAATTTGATCAAAAATTAATTATCTTTAAGAACCACAACATTTAAAAGTTCCTGCCCTCGAAAAAATTCTTTGCACCATGGCGCCACCTACATCCTGTATTATTTAAACACATTTTTTACACAGTTGTGAAGCCAATCATAGAGGCTAAAAACTGGCGTTTACAGAATTTACATGTCACTTATAGCTTTCGAATTTTTTGGCCTGGGACTTTGTATTGAAACACCCTGTATATCATACACTCTACTGTATGTTTGCTTTGAAGTTCTTATTTTTCTAAAATAATCAGAAATTAATGATTGCTTCATATTTTTTATTTTATTTTTATAAAATTCAGGTTCACATTTTAATAGCAATTGAGAAATATTTGTAGACTTGTCAAAATTGTTAACATTATTAAAAAAGTCTCTGAAACTTGCGCAGGCTTCAGATAGGCTTGATATTTTTGACACTGGAGCAAGTTCAGGTTCCTCTTCCTCTGTCCCAGAGTTAAGAGTAGTTTCATCCGTTTCTTGGATCTCTTCAATACACTCGATGAAAGTCAATTCTGTACTTTCTGTTGGCAAATCGTTTTCAATAGAGGCAAATGGTTTCAAGTTCACAAATGTTTCCTTAATGTTAGGAAACAGTTTTGCGAGCGGAATATTATCTTCTTCTTCGAAGTCGTCAATATTATCTGTATTACACCTAAATCCGGCTTTCATAAAGCATTTTTTTATTGTGACTGGGGACAAATTGCCATATCAAGGCGTTGGTTATGGTAATATTATTATCGATTTCTTGAAGAGGACAACCACTGTCTATATATGTTAAAAGGCTCTTAATTCTTCTGTAGAGCATTTTAAAATTCTGGATAATGTCTTCGTCTAAAGGTTGGTAATCTGAGGTAGCATTGGGTGGAAGAAAAATAAGTTTGACATTATCTAGTGTAGTTTTGAGATGAGACGTTGCATTATCCAGAAACAATACCACTTTTCTATTCTGCTTCTTCATCTTGGTATCAAATCTGTGAAGCCATATTGTCATGATGTCTGCTGTCATCCACGCTTCCTTGTTCTAGATAGACCAATTCGATATGTGCGCCCTTAAAACATCGAGAATTTTTGCTTTTGCCTATTATAAATGGTTCCTCTTTCTCACTTTCCATATTTGCACAGAGCAGAATAGTAAATCGTTGTTTTGCTGTTCTTTTTCTAGTAGACTTGTCATCTCTCAATGCATATGTTCTTGTTAGCAATGCACGATAGTAGAAACCTGTCTCATCTGCATTACATATGTCCCTTGGGACATAATCCCTTAAAATGGTCAATAGCCTTTCTTTCCAAGCAGTCACGTCTTCGATATTGATATCGGCTGATTCGCCACATATTCTCTAGAAGATAATATCGTGCCGACGACGGAATTTTTCTAACCATCCATTTAATGTCTAGAAGTAATCTAGTTCCAGACATTAAGCAGACTAAAGGGCTATTGCTTCAATTATAGTACCAGGTATTGGTAAGTGCTTGTTTCGCACCTTACAAAACTAGTTAAAAACAAGTTGGTCCACTGCCAATCCTTCGATTTTGGGATTTTTTTTTGCTCACCGTTGCCACCTTCTAGAAACATATTTCAAACTTCTGCTTTATTTTGTAGCAACATAATCATATAGATTATTTCAATTTTTTCGCTTAAATAAAGACTTTTCTTTTTTCCCGCCTCTTTAAATATTCACGTTAGTCCCAAAACACACAAACACTGTCCAAAACAAAACTAATGTTAACAACCGATTTATCAGCCTCTTAAGCAAATTGAATGGATCCGCCTGCAATAAAGCAATTAGTGTATATACATACCTATATGTTTCTTAAGAATTGTCGAGTCGTGTTTTACTGCCCTAATAGATGACGTTTTTAGCATTAGCATAATTTTTCTTGACATAATGCCTGCGTTTCAGTAAAGCAAGTAAATAGTCAAAATGGAGAAAATCCCAATTTATCCGTTCCAAGACGTTTACAACAAGAAAATTGCCGCTGTACGGAACGTCCACTTAGTGAATTTGGGTTACTATGACAATGGCAATCTTTTGTCATGGACAACAGGTTGCCACTGTCGCTGACGGTAGCTCTGTATATGGAGGCACTAGGTCGTGGTCCATATACTTACACCTTTCCTTCGTCTTTGGATTGCCTTGGGCGCCACCTGGTTTGATCGAAGTCCAAACCAGGAAAAATATACCGTATATCAGTTCTATTGAACAATCTATGCAATAAATAAAACTAAAGCTTTCCCACACATACAATTAAGTTTTTATTAAAATTTAGTTAAGTTTGAATTATAAAAAAGAAATGAATGAAAGGACAGCCTTTCCGGACACAAGGATTTAAGATAAAATGTATGTATAACCTCGGGGAAGATTCTAGAACCTTTTAAGTCTTTTGATGGTGTACGGTTAAAAAAAGGTTACCCTTGTCAAGATGGCTTTACATTGGAAAAAATTATTGATTAAATAGCGGTTAATTTAAATGTTGCGACGTACTAATTAAATTGAAAAGGCAAAATGTATTAAATTGAGGTTTGCTTTATACAAGCCGTTTAATCCCTCGCTTCTGCTGGGGCAGCTATACTGGGCATGGCACATGTGGCTCCTGAAAGCTGCTTATGGTCGGCCAGGTGGAATTTAGTCCATACATAGCTCATAAACCAATTCAATTAGTTCTCAGCGTGGGCCAACCGGAACCTGGTAGCTCAAAGGCTATTATGTGGACGTTAAAATCCCATATGGTGTTCCTAACCTATTCAAATGCCGAACGGCAGGTAAAACGGCATATCAGCCGAAACCAACAAAACCCCTAAAAATAATGGAAAGGAGAATTACCCCAACAAAACAAACCAAAAAAAAAAAAAAAATAAAAGAAGCTTACCTCTAAAAGGGGGTGAGACCTCGTGGTATTTTAAAAAAATGGCCCAACGGCGACGGGCTCGACCTTCTTCTCTGAAGGTATTTTCAGAAAGAAAAATTAAAGACCGCAAGAACTCTGAAGACAAACCCCCTTCTCCAACAAAATCAGCTGACTTAGTGTTGCTAACTTAACTTAGCTTAACATCAACAAAAAAGGAGAGAACATAGACACACTACAAAAGATCCAAACGATACGAGAGTCTGGGCTTTTACCAGAACCTAAATTAAATAACGAAATGAAGAAAATAATTCCAAACAACATTGTTTAAACATAAAATCGCCAAAAGTAGAAATGGACGGTCTGCGACTTGACGGAGACGCAAAAACTGAAATACATGGTCCAACTATGTGCGGCGCCTGATGCCATCAACCACAGAAAGGCAGAAGTAGTGCGTTCGCCCCATACTCTGACTAACGTTCGGTAAACAAATATGATACAACCTAATAAACAATTTTTCGAGCAAAATAATTATAAAATATGCACTTTTGTGGAAATATTACTGTACGAATCAAAGGTAAATCTACATTCCCCACAAAGTCAATAGTGGCAATTTTTAAAATTGCTACATTACATCCCTACAAAATTGTGCTGAGCAGTTTCTGGGCCATTACAAACGTTATGAATTGACTGATTTCGGCTTAGAACAGCTGGAAAATATTGGTAATGTTGCTAAGAAAATCAGAGACGACGCTAATTTTCACTTCTCTGGATTGGCATAGTTTATATTACGGTGGCTGATCCTGATAGAAATGCGAGGATCGTTAGAATAAATCAAATTTTTAATAATATGCCAAATGATCCAAGAAACAAACCTAGAGCAACCATTGAGGAAGCTCGCCTCATTATGTATAATATTCATGCCAAAAAAGCTTTGACGGCATAAAAAACAAAACACTCAAAAACTTGCTATAGCAAACAGCCACGGATCTGGTAAAGATAGCACAAGCAATACTCGAAAGAGGCTACTTTCCGGACACTTGGAAGAAGGCCAAAATGGCATTTATTCCCAAGACTAGAAAAGATTTAGCGTTGGCTGTCAGATACAGCCCGATAAGTCTGTTATCGAGCTTAAGCAAAGTGATTGAAAAACTGATACTAAACCAAATCATAGATTTTCTATCCAACAACGACATTTTACCACCGGAGCAGTTCATTGCACGGTGCGCCAAACTACCCGACTGGCAACCTACATTCTAGGAGGTTTCAATCGCCACATGTCGACAGGAGCAGTCTTTTTAGACGTCGCTAAAGCATTTCATAAGGTCTGGCACAACGTGCTTATACTGAAGTTGATAAAGGCAGATATGCCTGAGTACCTAATCAGGCTAATCGTGTCTTATCTTGGAGACAGGACATTCGCAGTGCCAACAGAAAACACAATATCGTCAACAAGGCAAATTAAAGTAAGGGTACCGCAAGGATCTCCCCTCGCTATGATTTTATACTAATAAAAATTCCGATAATGAGTGGCCGCGGACGTTTAACATATGGGTCGGTAAAAAAGAGTATAAAATAAAGGGATTCCCATTTTTAAATAAGGGGAATTCATAACCGGTCGTTTAACGCAGGTGGTCACTTCATAGAGGCGATCGCAAACAAAGGTTTTACTGTAAATTATAATATAGAAAATAGTGATTGATCCAAAAATATTTTTATTTTAAACTCTTCGGTAGAACATGCTCTTGCAGCTAACATTTTAAGTATTTCATCATACCTATAATTTACTGGACCTAATCATTTTTTAAAATTTGCCAGTTTTTATTCTTTTGGAAACACAGTTTATTACTTTAATTATATTTAATGCAAAAAAGCCAAAACGCATGTTTATCACTAAAACTTAGATAATTACTACATTATGACTTTTATCTCGCAGTTTTTAGGATTTATAGCACGTGTAAAGAATTTAAGTTTTGTTATATTTTGCCCGTCAAGGCCAAGAAAAGATTTGATAAGGTTTAGTTTTATTTACCAGGATTATTGAACAATTTTTAAAAAATTTCCATTCGGATAGGATAAATAAATTAGTTCAGGTTAGTTAGCGTTGATTATACAGTGCGCGTCTAAAGCTCCCCCCGCCCCCCTAGCCCCTTCATTGCCTCTAAACTCTTATCGAAATCTCAATCACTACCCTTCAAACACGCATAATCACGAAAAAAGTGTGGTTTCGAGGGTAAAAACAGTTTTGACAACTTTTTTCGTTTTCTCCATCCAGAGGTGGGAAGTAAGTTTCATAGCTGCAGCAAATATTTATTATAAAGAGGCAAAATCCCAACTCATTTAGAGCTTTATTGCTTAAAAATCAAATTAACCCACATTAACAAAAGTGCTCACCATTTTGAAATCAATCGATAAAATCTATCAAGCTTGGGGATCGTTTGTAGATTGTGGTGGTTATCGCTGTGGATAAAATTTTACTAGTTATATTCAAGAATTATGGGCATCTGACGCTGAAGATATCTGGGTCACGATCGTTTCCGAGGATGCTAATTTAAAGTGTTATGTCGCTCTTGAAGAAGATTTGCTTATTTTACTGGAAGATGTGCACTGTGCAGACTACGACATGAAATGTGGTTTATGCATGACGGTTCCTTGGCACATTTTAGCATCCTAGCGCGAGAATTTTTAAATCGTACTTTCGGTAACCGTTGGATAGGTCGGGGAGGGCCTCAACCATGGCCCCCTAGGTCACCAGACCTTAACGGTTTGGATTTTTTTTTGGGAACATCTAAAATCCTTAGTTTACCAGACACCCATCCAAAATAAAGAAGAATAATTAACTCTTGTAGAACGATTCAAAATACTCCAGGAATTTTCCAAAGAGTGCGCGAATCAATGAGAAGAAGATTGGATGCGTGCATACAGCAAGGAGGTGGACATTTCCAACATTTATTGTGATTTTGATTTGTTTGGTCAAAACTGAGTGAAATTTTTTCTGAAAATTCAAACGATGTTATTGCTCTCTGTAGATAATCGAACATTTGTATTTTCATATCTATTTTATAAGGAGCACACGCATTTAGTCTTAAACTGAGTTTAAGTACTTTATATTTTTATGTGAATACTTTTTTTTGAGTTTGTCCCGTTTGTATTCCGTTTTTCCTATAAATATACAGTGTGTCTACGTAAGTTGGCGGCATATGGAAAACTTTTTTATTATTAATTTTACGAAAAAAAGTTATTCTTCACAAAAAGTTCTGCATGGTCTAAAACCTAATATGCAACCATCGGAAATCAAAATTTATTAGTCGTATACGAGGTTTATCAAAAAATATGAATTTTGCTCAAGAATAAAGTACCTTTACTTTTGACAATATCTAAAATTATTGTAAAGAAAAGATGTTTAGAATTAAAAACAACTTTCAAATATTCATTACAAAACTATTTCCTAGACATTTTAATAAAATAATAATAATTAATAATAAAAAAGTTTCCCATATGCTGGCAACTTACGTAGACACACTGTATAAATAATTAAATAACACTTTTCCAATGACGCGTTTTAGTTTACAAATGGAAACAAATTATTTGAATGTACAGGGTCTTCCAACGAGGACTGAACAGGGGCTCATTTTTGAGCTTCCTTGTATTTAAAGAAAAATCCAAAATAGCCAATCGATGTACTTTTTCCTGCAGAATTCAAAAATGAAACCAAAAATTTATTTGAACCAGAAACAAAAGAGTTACGCTATGGATAAGGTGTTTTTTAAATGGAACATAGCTTTTTTATACGATTTTTGGAACGAGTGATTTTTTTTTGTCCGTTCTGATTAAAATATTTAATATTGTGACAGCTATTTTTATTAAATTTTAATGTTTTATCCAGTATAATTTAACTTTAACCTGTTTGAAACATACACTAGGTAATAAAGGTATAATCACCTTTGAATCCTTCAAAGTCAAAAAATTTGACAAATTTACTATAATATTGCCGAAATGAAATATTCTCTTGCATTTTCTTGGCATTTGTAGAACAAGATAACAATCTGCAATCTCTCATCTAATGATTATTTCATTTCGGCAATATTATAGTAAATTTGTCAAATTTTTTGACTTTGAAGGATTCAAAGGTGATTATACCTTTATTACCTAGTGTATGTTTCAAACAGGTTAAAGTTAAATTATACTGGATAAAACATTAAAATTTAACAAAAATAGCTGTCACAATATTAAATATTTTAATCAGAACGGACAAAAAAAAAATCACTCGTTCCAAAAATCGTATAAAAAAAGCTATGTTCCATTTAAAAAAACACCTTATCCATAGCGTAACTCTTTTGTTTCTAGTTCAAATAAATTTTTGGTTTCATTTTTGAATTCTGCAGGAAAAAGTACATCGATTGGCTATTTTGGATTTTTCTTTAAATACAAGGAAGCTCAAAAATGAGCCCCTGTTCAGTCCTCGTTGGAAGACCCTGTACTTCTAATTACCGACTCAATGCATTTCTTGCAATTTTCTAGCAAAATTTTTGCTAATTCTATCATTGCTCTAACTCACTCTTGTGCCTTATCCTAAAGAAATAAAAGTACATTAGGCAATGCCCTTGCGGAGCATGCACAGAAATCGAAATGACCCTATATGTTCTATCTCTGTTGCTGCTTCAACTTATTCAGGGTAATAACCATATAGTACCACTACATACAGGGCTGCCCAGAAGTCCGGAATAAAATTAATATAGCCTTAACCTGTAACTTTTAGGGAAAATGCTCGGACACGTCAATTTAGTTTTATATATGCTCACATTTTGACGTTATTCGTTTGTTATTTCATAGACATTTGTCAAAGATATGACGACATCGATCTTTTTTTTAAATGGAGTCATACAGCTTGTGATACATCATTTGAAAGCTAATATCTCGTACAGTATGCTCATAAATTTTGGCGCGATTCTGTCAAGCTGTTTTAAAATGGCGACTGTTAAAAGTTTTAAAAAAATCCCTATTTAAATAAGCGGAAATGATAAATCATTGATGTTTTCTTTACCTTTCGAGGTAAGAAACCTTCATGCTTTCACGTTCTGACATTTTGTGACATTGTGACTTAACAATAGTTATGGTTTATTTGTTATTTATTTTGTCAAAAAAAAATAAAAATGTAACGAAGCAAAACAAAACACAACAAAAAGGTGGTTTAACGTGGCAAATGCTGGAAATGTCCTCTACCCCCTACTTGACATGCTCCCAAACTCCACATTATAATTATATTTTTATTACCTGCTGACCACTGTGCGTTGAGGCCGCGGATCACTCGACCCCACCTGCCATTTAAAAATTTTATTCAAAATGACATCCTGCCGCTATCTTTGAAAACCCAGTCATGAATTTATACTAAAAAGTAGTATTTTAGTTATTATTAAGTATCAAAATTTCATTATTGTCACATTTGTTAATCAAAAGTTGACAGGTGGGTGGGACTTTTGACGCGCACTGTATGTATAGGTATATGAGTGTAGAATTTTAGATCCATTCTGTATTTACTGGAAGAAAAAGTAAACGTTCACACACACAGCTTCCGAGGCACAGGCTTTTATGTCTTATACCTTTTTCAAACAACTGATATTTAGTCCTATGATCAAACACACAAGTTATCTCTAGACGCTAACTTCAAAGTTAACTGTTTTCCAACCACAGAGAAAAATTAACTAATAGGCTTTTCTCGGTTGTTGTCATGGAAACGGTACGTTAAAAGTTAACTTGTATGTTTGATCATAGGGCTGATAATATGTTTTTTTCACTACTAACCTATAACATCGCCATTATTGACCGATTACTAACGTTAGAAATCGTTTTTCTCTACCTTATAAGTTATTATTGACCATGGTCAATAATAGGGCATTGAAATCCATTATTGACCGATCTTCAAGAATCTATTCGAACGCAGGTAACTTAATTTTTTGATTCTACAACATGAATTCATAAACATGAATAACCTGAAAGGTGATTTCTTGTGGTTAGGCAACCAGATAATTATCAATACATATTAGATTATAAGAGATGCTTGATATTGTAAAATATCGGTACAATCAGCATTTTTTCTGCTTCCATCCTTAATTCTGGAGGTGTACACATAATAATATCACTAACATTTTTTTCGCTCATTTTTTAAAAAAACGGAAAACTCGTGAAATCTGATGACATAAATGAACAAAAATTGACATTAACAAAGCCACCTGACAAAACAACAAAATATTTTGCCAATTTCAAAGCGCAGGTAACTTGATTAAAAAATATACTTATACCTACTTATAATTTTTTATAATTATTAATACTATAAAGATAAAGGTCTTATAATGTTTGTAGTAGTGAAAAAAATATTATATTAACCACGGTTTATACAGCTTATAGCCCTCGCGTCTTAAATCCCTCGTCGCTCCGCTCCTCGCGATTTAAACTTGCCGCTCGGGCAATAATGATGGCTGTCTAAACCTTGGTTAATAATATACTATTATTTTTCATCTATCAATTATTTACTTATAATTGACTGACGTAATGCTTTCCTCTAAATAACCCTCCGCTACGCTAGCACTCTTCCACTTTCCGTGTAGCTTACAGGTTGCAAGGGAAGCCCCACCCTCGATAAGAAGTATGGACGAGGTCCGACGTAGACAATGTCCTGTATATTCCTTGGCGCTTTCTTCTCAAATTTGACGTGTTGCGAAAATTAATTTTCTTTATTTTTCAAGTCAATTTCATTTATTTTCCAACAAATAATACATCGTTGAAAAGCTGACGTCATAAGCTACCTTTTAAGTATAAAATACAATATGGCGCCCATAAGAAAAAATGAACCTGATGATGGTATAAAATAACTGAAACGTCGTGTTTAAAATTAAATTGCAGAACTGAAATCTACTTAAAAAGTTGCTTTAAAAATGTTTTTACAGATTGCCAAAATAGTGAATAATAAGAAATCTACAGCATATTTTTGAAAATACATCTTTCTGGTTTTTTCAACATATTTCAAAAACCAAAAAAGATAGGGCCGCGTACTAAACGGTTTTCAGTTAGAAATATAATTGTCAAAAACTTTCCCCATTTAACCGTTTCTCTATCTTCTATAGTTTCCAAGATCCCCATACATGTAGGCCCAATTTGGGCCACACTGTATATATATATATAGACTAGTGAATATTGGGGACTGCAGAAAATGAAAGAGTACTCTTTAAAGTTATTCCAAGCTTTCGGAAATCGTATATTTCATTTCCATCCCTCTCGATATATATATATACGGGTGTTATGGAAATGACTTATTATTTTTTAACCCGTAAATATATAGGTCGAGACGAATTGGGGAAAAATTGCTATAAATGGCGCTCGAAGCTAGAAATTCGAGAAAAATGCCTTCAAAAATTTAGGTCCAAAACACCTACGCGCCAATGACCCAAACAGCTGATTTGGGTAATTGTTTACTTTAGTGCAAATGTTGAATTTTTCGCTAAAATTTCGTATATAGGCTAATTAAGGGTAGCTGATCACAATTTTCCTTTTGCGTTTAGGCGGCAAATGCACTGGTTTTGAGAAAAAAAATGTTAAAGTTTTTCTAACTCACCGGTATGTTATTTTGCATGTAATCCTAAAATGTTGCTATTTTCAATAAAATATTACTTGTCGGAGTCATAGTATACACTTCTGAGTTGAAATAAACGAAATATGCCACAAGAAAACTCTGAAAAACGGGATAACTTGTAAGCGAACAGAAAACTCTACGTTATCTGGAAAAAGACGGGAGACAGCTCACTGACAGCTGGCCAAAAAAGCAGAAGCAAACTGCACGACCCATGTTGTCAGATTGTTAGTGTATTATAAATTGCCTATACTTTGCAATTCGATTTTATTAATTGAATGAATCCTATTGGCTCGAGCTAGCATATCATTCTCCTGGATGGAAGCCATTAATAATTACAAGAAAAAGAAGAACAATCTGGCAACGTGAGTGCAATGAATCTGAAAAGAGACGTTTCTACTTTGTCGGCGTATTAACAACGAATTTAATTAAATTTGTGCCTTTTCCATTGTTTTTTTGCTAAAATGTTGTTCTTATTTTATGAACAGATAGTTTGGTGAAAGTTTTATCACATATTTTGAAGGGAAAACCATAAAATCTAGGAAATTGAAAGGAAAGTGAAACGCGACACCCAAAGAATACCCTAACCTGTAAGTGAAAAACTTTAACATTTTTTTTTCTCAAAACCAGTGCATTTGCCGTAAAAACGCAAAAGGAAAATTGATCTATATACGAAATTTTAGCACAAAATTCAACATTAATTGCACTAAACTAAACAATTACCATTCCAGCAGTTTGTCTTGTCAAAAACACATGTGTTCAGGGGCATTGAACTATCATGGAAGGCGCACATAGTCCGGTTTTAAGGTATTTTACAAAATTCAAAATACTTCCGATTTTAGAAAAAAAAACTATCAAGTATAACTCTAGACCACCTCAGGAGTGGCCCCTTAAAATATAATAAGTCATTTCCATAACACCCTGTATATATATACATATTTTATCAATTCTATAATAAAATGCATATATTTTCCCAAATTATTATTTTTTGAGCATATGTTTATGTTTTCGGCGTTATCAAAAAATTACGAACGCCCGGTCAAGAAAACTCGTAGACTCATAGGTTTAATGTCCAGTCCGGCACTTGTTTCAGGGATTTTCCATTCTGAAGATAATTATATAATAATTAATATTTACATTTTGGTTATACACAAGGTATTCATTGGAGGTTTCTGGGATTTGTAGGTATATTGTTGGGGGTTATTTATTGTTATTTAATAATGCCTTATTATAACCTGCTTAACAAACTGTATTTATATCGGGTTGTAATACGTACTCCTGTTTTAGTTTGTCGAAAGATTTCAGTATTTTCAGTGTGAAACTAGTCATTTTAAATTTGTGTTCAAAATGTCTAAAGTAGCGAAAACGTCTTCATGGATTAAAAGTTTCCCAGAGTTAGAGTTTAGTGGAGAAAAAGTCTTCTGTAAAGCTTGTGAAAAAATTATTGTTTATGAAAAGAAGTTCCAAACCGATTAACATTTGAAAACACAGTTACCAAAAATTAAATCTAAACCAGTTCAGAGTGTAAAAAACGCATTTCAAAATGATGGAGACAAATCGAATTCTGGAAAGGAATTTTTTCAAGAAAACTTATGCAAGGCTTTGGTCGCAGCAAACATACCCTTAAAAAAATTGCAAAACCAAATCTGCAATTTAGAGGATCCTTGCTAAAATATTGTCAAGAAACCATTTCTGACGAATCCACGCTTAGAAAGAAGAATGCCCATTCAGTATACGAAACCGTTTTAGAAGAAAATAGAGCTTCACTGGGTGATAAAAATTTTTACATTATTGTTGATGAAAGAACAGATGCTTGTGGCGGATATATCGCACATCTTATGATCGGAGCACTTCAAGAAAATAAAGCAATAAACCCACATTTCATATTATATACTTATAAGCGGCTAGACAAAACTAATAAGATGACCGTAACCAGATTTATTCAGCAGTACCTACCTATCGAGTTTTTTGTTTCGAAATCCAGCCTCAAATGAGAAATTCTTACTGCTTTTGTTTAATGCAACACAAATTTATTTCTTAAACTACCCCCTACACCCCAAAAGTAGGCCACAACCTTAAGAATCCTTTACCCCAATATGGAGCATGTGACTTGTCTTTTACATGGAATAAACCGAGTCGCAGAAACCGTCAGAACTGAATATCCTTTAGTAAATAAATAAATTTCAAATGTAAAAAAAATGTTTCTAAAAGCACCCCTAAGAGTGCAGATGTATAAGGAGAGATTACCAGGAGTCAGTTTACCTCCAGAACCTGTAATTACCCGGTGGGGAACATGGATTAAGGCCGGAATATTCTACGCAGAACATCGAAGCCATTAAAGAACTAATTTTGGATTTAGATGACAATTCGCCGTGTGTTGTGCTAAGTAAAGAATTGTTAACAAATGCAAGTGTAGTGTGCAAGATCTTGTTTTTATTAAGGTTAATTCCAGTTTTATATCGGACATAATACCCTCGTTAGAGAGTAGAAATTTAAGTTTAAGAGACTCGATTAGTATTGTTGAAAGTGGAAGGTCAAGTAAGGAACAAATTGGATGTAACTGTAAAAAATAATGAAGGATTTAAATATTTTACTGCAGTAAAAAGCAATTATGAAGGTAAACCATTCAACGAAGTTGTATCTTGGCCTTATACCTTAATTTATTACGGGATATTGAAAAACTTTTAGAGAAGACAGTTTATGAACAAATATTAAATTTTATTGAAGAAAACAACATTTTAGTAAATATTTAAGCAGGTTTTAGAAAAATATATTCAACATAAACAGCAGCACAATACATTATTGAAAATTGGAAGAGAAGTGTTGACAAAAATGAAATCATTCTGGCAGTATTTTTGGATTTTAAACGTGCTTTTGAGACCATTCATAGAAATAAATGATTAAATAAATTATATCAGTATGGTTTAAGGGGTACTGTATATAAATGGTTTAAAAATTATTTAAATTTTTGACAACAAATAACTAAAATAAATGAAAAATTTTAAAAAGGGAATTTAATAATATCGGTGTACCACAAGAAAGTATTTTAGGTCCTTTATTATTTATTTTATATATAAATGATATGCCAAATATTTTGTCAAATACTAATATTCAAATGTTTTCTGATGATACTTTAATATACGTAGAGGGTAAAAATATTTTAAGTTGCATAGATAATCTAAATTCTGAATTAAAATTGGGATCAACTGGCTAAAAGTAAATAAATTAAAATTCAATATTTCTAAAACGAAATTTATGGCAATAGGAAATAATATAAATTATGAAAATATAAATATTTTTATAGATGACCAAAAATTAGAAATAGTTCAGTCTTTTAAATATTTAGGGATAATAATGGATTCTAAATTAAAATTTGATGCTCATTTTGAAAACACTATATCTGAAATTGGAAAAAAAAATTAATTATTTCAAAAGAGTAAGTAAAAATTTAAGTTTATTTTTAAGAAAAACAATATATAACACAATAATTTTACCTCATTACTTGTATTGCTCTACAATTTTATATACTGCAAATGAAGGAATTTTTAGTAGACTTCAAGTTTTACAAAATAAGGCGATGAGAATAATATTAAATGTGATAAATACACAAAGATAAATTATATGGTAAATAAACTTAAATGGTTGAATATAAGAAATTTAATATTTTTCCTAGTGTGTATTTTTATTTATAAAATTCAAAATAATTTATTACCATCTCATTTAAAAGACTTTATAACGCAAAACTTTGAAAATCATAACTATCAAACCAGAAACAATCAAAATTTTTGTTTAGGGAAAGTGACAAAAAATTTGACATATAAATCAATCTTTTTTAAAGGACTTCACGAATATAATAATTTAGATTCTTTAATTAGGAAACAAAATTCCTTAAGTAAATTTAAAAAATCCATAAAAATATCATTACTTAGAAAACAAAATATCTGATAAAATTTATTTAAAAATATTTTTGGTGCATAAAATTGTAATTTTAAATGTTTTAATTATTGCTAAAAAAACTAGAATTTATAATATTGTAGCAGTATTGCTAAAATAAATCTTGTTACTACTACTACTATACTTTACCACCTAAGTTGCAGTATTGTCTGCATACATCAGTAGATGTTGAAAGAAGCTTCTCTTTTTATAAACATATTTTTACTGATAGAAGACAATCCTTTTTAGTTAAAAATTTTGAAAAATATTTAGTAATAAATACCTTTTATACAATTTTAGGTTAAAAAATTGTTTACTTTTATGTTTTTTTTTTGCAATTCTTTTTGAATAATCATCTTGTTTTAGAACCCAGTGTGCTTCTTTACCCTATTTTACTATAATAAATTAAGAAGTATTGCATACCAATATGCATATTTGGTAAAGAAATACATATAACTGCATATTTTAAAGGCAAACAAGGCATATATATGCGCATATTTTGGCCGAATTTAAGTGCATATATTTCGCCCTTTAATTAATATCAAAGTGGCACTAATATCTTCAGTTTTTCTTAAATGCATGTTGACGTACATCTTACAAATTGACAGACGTATAGAAATATCGTTGAAGCAGGGCTGGTGCAAATTTTAGTTTGCACACGCAACATCGTCGTCAACTTGTAAGTGTTGCTGTATTTCAAAAGACGCCGGGAAATATTGCTTGTTGCTATGCAGTGCCGATTATCGTCCGGTCACTACACCCCTGTTGTTGTTCAAAAGTTGCCAGCGATGTCCTCCGATTTATTCATCGTTTAATATAAGCTATTACTCGCCAGTAAAATACTATATTATTTGTCCTACGACCATGACCTCATTTTAGAAATTTAAACACCGTAATTCACTGTAACAAAAATAGGTTGACGTATAATTAATTATTATTTATTGACAATTCACCTGCCACTGATGTAACTGATATAAAGTTTGGTGGCTTTCTAACTAATCAAATTATTATTCGATGTTATTTGGTGGCACACCGTTGGGCTTTAAGTCATAACTCAACGGCTATAACTCACACTGTATATAGATAATGGATATCATAACTTGTTTGAAATTGAATTTGTAATGCCTATACTTATATACTGGGTGTTTCACTTATAACTCCGAGAGCCCTTATGCAGGGGCGCCCATTTCTAGACAACCCCGTGGGCTATTTGATGACTCGTTTAAAAGACCAGACAGGCAGTAGGACAGAAAGGTGAAGCATTTTAGAAATATCGTAAAGATAAGTAAAAAAAAATTTTAGATTGGACAATAAAGAACCCATATCTATATTTATATATTTTTTGGTGTATTAGCCCTACACCATCGTTGCACCCTTAAATACTTGCTAAATAATAAGTTTTACCAAAAAATTTAAAATTAAACACATTACAATTAACTAAAGTATTTATTACCAACACAAATGTGCTGTAATACAACTTGTCCAAGCTTGCATGATCTATGAGATTATCAAATATGTTCCGCCCATTCGATGCACCGTGGCTAGCGACTAAATTTGCCATATTTATCGAGACTTTTATGGAGTAAAGAACAATACAGTGGGACCATACTATCCAACAAGTACAAACACCGATTGGTTGTGCGATCGTGTCTCTCTTTTTCTTCGAATGCGTTCTTTTCCTGGTTTTTACGCAACCAGCAAAATTTTCATATATCACTCTATGGACATTGTACATTAGGTACGTATGTATAATCAACATTAAGCATTTTAAAATCTTATTATTGAAATCAATTGTTTTTCATTGCATTTATAAATATATCAGCGACTTCTTCAAGGTCCAAATCATTTATCATTTCTCGATTTACGTACTACCATGTTATCATGCAGTCTTTGCTGGGTCATAGTACTCCTTAAATCAGTTTTTATTCTCTGTAATGCTGAAAATGATCTGCAACTTCAGTCTAGGTATTTAGTTTTGCTCGATACGTAAGTAGTACTTAGAAAATACATGCAATAGTCTAAAGAGGTAGTAGACGTTTTGCCGCGGGTGGGGTTGTAGGGATATTGCTCAAAACCGATTACTGATAAAATTTTTATGTCTGTGGTCATGGGTGCTCTGCACCCACAATTTGCCTTTTATGGGTGTTGGAGACAGGGACGGATGGGACGCTATTGACTGGCCCGGGAAAGTTTTCTTAAGGGGCCCCCATCCTATTCTTTCTTTTTTAAAAAATGCGCCTCAGGGAAATATTTTTTAGGTGCCATGGCCTTTTTTTGACTCTCAAAACTTAGAAATGCTTTGTTCTGTAGTTTGTAGCAGTAGGAACCCCAGCCCAAAAGGGGCCCCAGGGTACCATACAGTAATAGGCCCCTCGGGAAATTTCCCATTCTCCCTGCCTTCCCATCCGTCCCTGGTTGGAGCCATCGAGCAACCACGGAGTCGGCACCCCCGCCTTACGATGGATGCAGGTCAAATGCTAAGGACACACAATGTCCGGGCATCGATATCCTCGTAGAAGAATTCCTGATGACAAAACTTTAGCAGCTCTGTGTAGGAACTTAAGGGAGTCTGGCTGCTTTGTAAAACCGAAAAGAGATAGAAGAAAAATAGCTACAAATAATGAATATACAGTCCAAGCTTTACAGCAAGTTAATGATAATCCTAAAACTTCACTACTTAAAATCAAGGAAAACACTGGTGTTTTTATACGCTCTTGATGGATTCTACACGACAACAAGTTTTATCTATGCAAAACAGAATTAATACATAGATTGGAGCCAGGGGATCCCGCGCGAGTCTGGAATTCTTAGCAAGATTTTCCGAATTGTACTGCCAAAATATAAATATTAATAATAATGATAATAATAAATAAATCTTTATTTAGATACACCAGGAAAAATATAATAAACAGTAGTCACTTATTGAAAACAAGGGTTGGTCTTTCACTTAACCCCAAACACTAATCTAACTTTATAGATAAAATATTTTTAATTTTTTATTTTATTCTAATATTAATTAACAATAAATAGTACAAAAATAACAATTATCCAACTACACATAGAAATATTAGACCGAAATGATTTTTATCGCAGCTACATTATATATAATTAAGATTACAATAACTCACTGTAGGTGTATGGAAAATAACTAATAGACAATAAAACCACAGAATCTCAGAATCATAAAACTACTTCAAAAAAAAACAACAAAAATTAAAGAAAATTACAAGACATTATGATTCTAAAGCCACTATAGCAACAAGGGACAGGCAGACAAGAAGTCAAATAAAAACAATCAACCTTCCAACAATACCCGTCCATATGCCTTTTAAAACGATTGAATTCATTTTGATGTTAGCATTACAGGAATAGCATTATAAATAGCAGAAACATTATACGAAAAACTCCGTTCAAACATATTTGAAAAATTGTAAATGGTTAATTTAGCAAATAGAGTTGCCTTTTAATATCCTTTTAACCAAAGCTAAATAATTTACCAGTTTTCTCGAAATTCGTTAACAGCTGAGCTCAAGAAACCCCATTTAATTTGCATTGCTGTATGGTCGGTTGCGTACCGGTCAGGGGTTACCGTGATGGACTCTTAAGTTTCTATAGGTACTTATTTGTTCTTTGGCTATGAATTCCTTAAGGATTTGTTTCAAACATCTTTTCTTAATAAAATATCTTTGTTATTAATGAATTATTAGGTATTTATATAATATATACAGTGAGGACCAGAAGTCCTGCATAAATTCGATAAAAAATTAGTGATGCATTTTTCGGAAAAATGCTTGAATACGTAAATTTTTATTTTAATTTGCGCATTTTTTGACGTAAAAGTTTAGTATACAGGGTGCCACATGTTAAAGATATGACGTAGTTTGTTATTTTTTCTTATTTTTCGATTTTTCAATTCTAGTAAACATTCTAAATATATCTGGTATAGCATACCCTATGTCTAAAGTGAAAGATTATCGAGAAATTTTCGATTGAATTATAGTATTTTTAAAGTCACCTTGGGTTTTATTATTTAAATAGGTATAGACCAGTCCTTCAAAGGTGTTGTCATTAGTTGTCAGTTTATAGCTGACAGCTATCAAGTAACATTTAAGTAATCTTGTCTCATGCAGCATTTCGTACTACTTAACTAAATAAAATTGAAAATTCACAAAAGAAAATGGTTAAATTGACTGAAACTCTGAGAATAGATGTTTTGATTATGATGAGGATGTGGTGATCGTATTAGGACTCAAAGGGAAGTCTGTGAACTATTTAATATAAAATATCAAGACATTCAGATATCTCAGTCCAACGTAAGCAGAATCGAGAAGAGATTTAGAGAAACGGGACAGGTACGAGATCTTCCTAGGTCCGGTCGGCCTTTAATTTCAGAAGATAAACAATTAAACGTTATATTATCCATTAAAGAAAATCCACATAAACCTACTCAAGAGCTAGCATTGGATAACGAAATTGGAAAATCATCTGTAAAAAGAATTTTAAAAAAAGAGAAATATCATCCATATTAAATAAAATTAATCCACGAGCTTAACGAAGATGATCCAGATCGTCGCTTAGAGTTTTTCGAAACTCTAATGAATATTTGCAATAATGATAATTTTTTTGCACGGAGGATTATATTTTCTGACGAGTCGACCTTCTGTCTGAATGGGGTGATGAACAGATAAACCTGTCGCTACTGGTCTTCTACTAATCCACACTGGGCTGTTGAAGCTCACACCCAGTATAAACAGTCTGTTAATGTTTGGGCGGGTATTGTGGGCGACAGAGTCGTAGGACCGTATTTCTTCGATGGCACGCTAACAGGTCAACGTTACTTGGAGTTTTTAAGAAATGAATTGATCCCCGCCTTATGCCGTTTGTTTCCAAATGCGAACAACCCTAATATTCCTGGAGATTTTGTTTGGTTTCAACAAGATGGCGCGCCTCCGCACTTTAGTAGGAGAGTGCGCGAATATTTAAATTACGTATTTCCGGGTCGTTGGATAGGGCGAAGGGGGCAAATAGAGTGGTCTGCTAGGTCGCCGGACCTAACTCCAATGGACTTCTCTATATGGGGCTATCTTAAACATAAAGTGTATATGAAAAAACCCAACAATATCGAAGAATTAAAAAATAAGATCAGATATGAAATTCAATTAATAACCCGTGAAATGATTCATAACATTTTTGAAGAGTTTGAATTGCGGCTTGCTTGCTGTCAGGAAGTCAATGGAGCACAGTTCGAACATTTACTAAATTAATGATTAGAGTACTTTTTAATACTTTAAGCTTTGATACCTCCAATTTAATAAATATTTTTATAACTTAGTCTTTTTTATTCAATCGAAAATTTCTCGATAATCTTTCACTTTAGACCTAGGGTATGCTATACCAGATATGTTTAGAATGTTTACTAGAATTGAAAAATCGAAAAATAATAAGAAAAAGTAACAAATTACGTCATTTCTTTAACATATGTCACCCTGTATACTAAACTTTCACGTCAAAAAATGCGCAAATGAAAATAAAAATTTACGTATTCAAGCATTTTTCCGAAAAATGCATCACTAATTTTTTATCGAATTTATGCAGGACTTCTGGTCCTCACTGTATACATAACTTAAATCGATAGAGTATGTAATTATAATCAAGTGTCAATCAAATAAGGTATTTTATTGTTGGCAATTAAGTTAAAGTCAATATAACAACTTAAGTCGGCATTAAAGTCATTAAAGTAATTTTAATAATTTTGCTAGAAACATAATTTGTACAAATTGAGTTAGTAATCACCGAACATAGTTAAGCTGAGTGAGATGCAAACAATCGAAATCCCAATGATCATAGGATATGGAGATAAAATTGAAACACAAATTGAGGTTTGTTAGCTTTTTAATCATAAATACCCAAATCAACAAATTTTTCAATCTACAGTAAGTAGAATAGAAATATTAAGGCTTTGGACATGTAAGAGACCTGAAATGATCTTATATCTGCTTTAGCAGTCTTGTTTCCAAACGCAGAAGATCCGGACTTACCAACTGGTATCAGCAAGATCGTGCGCCGCCCCATTTTTATGGCGATTTTCGTAATTATCTCGACACGGTGTTCGCAGGGAGATGGATGGAGGAAGGAGACAAATAGAATGGCCAGCCAGGGCTTCTGATCTTACGCCTATGGACTACTTTTTGTGGGGTTACTTAAAACATAAAGTGTATTTTAATACACCTAACGGCATAGATGAACTGAAAAATAGAATCCGACAAGAAATTAGACCAATAACGCCGGAAGCCGTCCACGAAGTTTTAGAGAAGTTTACTTCTTCATGAGTTGCCCTGTATATAATTTTTTTATATCAAAATATGGACAATTAGAAATAGTGATTGAGAGGTTCGAGCGTTTTTAAAATTTATTTTTCGTTTGGCATATATCAAATTTATGTGGGACTTTTGGCGCTCACTGTATACAAGCTTTCTAATTTTACGCTAAGAATGTTAAAGTATTGTGTAATAATAAAAAACAATTTTAAACTTATGTCTTATACAGATGTAAATAAGCCTTTAGTCTTGCCCCCCATTCCGCTCGCAGAATACATATTTTAAATAATTTCACTGCCGATGCCGTTAAAATCAAATTTATACTACAAAATATTCCGCTATAAATAATAATTGATTGCTGCTGAACGGAAATACATATTTTATTCACCGTTGTTTGGCAATTATTCATCAAAACACGTGCCTGTTTTTTCTACAGAGTCCCAAATATACTTTTGTCAACAAACATTTTTTTTTTAATTAAATATAAAATCGTACAACGATGACCTAGAAACTGTAAACCGGTGGCTCGACCGGACCCTTATTCATGAATTTTTGATTACACGATAATAATAAGCTGTGATTGGTCTAAATTGGGGGCATTGATTTTAAGGGGTTGCCGAAAACCAAGAAGACAATGTTCTACTTTTTGAAGTAAGGGGAAGTAATAAAGAACGCAACCTAGTTTTGTCAATAGAACATTATACGAAGTCGACGAACTTTTGAAATTGAAATAATCAGAATTAGTTGGGTAAAATTTTGAACAAGCTATAAGGGAGACTTCTCGGTTAATGTCTTTTTTAAGTTTACACAATGCCCTGCCGAAGTTACCTTTTAGATTTTGACTGTAGTGGTCGCGAAGGTCGGATGTTGGTGGATTACGATGAATATTATTTTGATATGTTAAATTTCGGTTATTAATAGCGTTGCTATTAAGCTTTAGTAAATTACGGCAACAAAAACTATATTTTTAAATGTACTCGACCTTAATAACAAAAATATCACCCAGCAACCAAAAACAAAATCCAGATGTGAATTTTATTGTATTATTTTCAATTGTTTATCTCTATGGCAATGGTGCTCAAGGGAGAAGGTTTAAATTACAATTTATCATCGATATGTTTATTTAAATCATCTGCGATTACTATACCTAATATTAGACAAATAACAATGCCTGGTAACAGTGGTATCTCATCCGAAATCTTAGGGTCTAAATTTAATACTCTATCATTCACGTGGCAACGATACTCCATGTCTGTTTTTCTATATTTTTTAATCTCTTAATAGCTTTGGTAAAGCTTTAAAAATTATTTGACTTAAATGGTTTAATACCACGTGTCAGTATAAATGGTACCTATATGAAGTATCGATATCTGGCTATTTGCTTGTTTATTCGCATAGTACATCCGAAAAATACAGGGTGGCTTCGACAGAATATCCTGTAACGTTTTAAATTTCTTTAATTTAAAAATAAATTAGATTATAAATAAAGGGCCAAATATATGCAAAGTAGGTACATGCATTTTTTGTCAATTTTCTAATAGAATGCATATTTTTCCCAAATTATTATTTTATGAGCATTTTTTTATGTTTTCGGCGTTATCAAAAAACTAAAAGCTCCCGGTCATGTAAACTCGTAGACTCATAGGTTTAATGTCCAGTCTGGCACTTACTTCAGGGATTTGCTGCCAATCTGAAGATTTATAATTGTATAATAATTAATATTTACAATTTGGTTATACACAAGGTATTTATTGGGGGTTTCCGGGGTTTGCAGATATATTGTTAGGGGTTATTTACTGTCATTTAATAATGCCTTATTACTACCTGGTTAATAAACTGTATTTATATCGGGTTGTAATACGTACTTCTGTTTTAGTTTGTCGAAAGATTTCAGTATTTTCAGTGTGAAACTAATCATTTTAAATTTGTGTTCAAAATGTCTAAAGTGGCGAAAACGTCTTCGTGGATTAAAAATATCTCAGAGTTAGAGTTTAGTGGAGAAAGAGTCTTCTGTAAAGTTGTGCAAAAATTATTGTTTGTAGAAAATTGATCACCATTTGAAAACACCGCTGCATTATTCAAAGTTACAAAAAATGAAATCTGAGCCAGTTCAGCTGAGTGTAAAAAACGCATTTCAAAATATTGGAGAAAATCAAAATCTGAAAAGAAAATTTCTCCAGAAGACCTATGCAAAGCTTTGGTCGTAGCAAACATACCCTTAAAAAAATTGCAAAACCCGCGATTTAGGGGATTTTAGCAAACATATTGTCAACAAACCACTCCTGACGAATCCACGCTTAGAAAGAAGAATGTCCATTCAGTATACGAAACCGTTTTAGAAGAACTTAGAGCTTCACTTCACAAATTTTTACATTATTGTTGATGAAAGCACAGATGCTTGTGGCACATATATCGCACATTTCATGATTGGAGCACTTCAAGAAGATAAAGCAACAAATCCATATTTAATAGCTTCTAAGCAGCTAGATAAAACTAATAATGTGACCGTAACCCGATTTATTCAGCAGTCCTTATCGAGCCTTTTCTTACCAAATCCAGTCCCAGATGAGAAGTTTTTAGTGCTTTTGTCTGATGCCGTATATGGTAAAGTAGGCCGAACCTTAAAAATCTTTTACCCCAATATGGTACATGTAACTTGTCTTTTACATGGAATAAACTAAGTCGTAGAAACCGTCAGAACTGAATATCCTTTAGTAAATAAATTAATTTCATATGTAAAAAAAGTGTTTCTTAAAGCACCCCTCAGAGTGCAGATGTATAAGGAGAGATTACCAGGAGTTAGTTTACCTCCAGAACATATAATTACCCGGTGGGGAACACGGATTAAGGCGGCAATATGCTACGCAGAAAATTTCGAAGCCCTTAAAGAACTAATTTTGGATGTAGATGACGATTCGCACAGAGTTGTTAAAAAATGCAGGTCTAGTTAAAGATATTATTTTTATTAATGTTAACTTCAGTTTTATACCGGACATAATATCCTCGTTATAGACTAAAAATTTAAGTTTAGGAGACTCAATTAGTATTGTTGAAACTTTTTCCGCTAAATGTAACAACATTCCCGGTAAAGTGGGAGGTCAAGTAAGGAACAAGTTGGATGTAACTGTAAAAAAGAATGAAGGATTTAAATACTTAGCTGTAGTAAAAAGCATTTATGAAGGTAAACCATCCAACGAAGTTGTATCTTGGCCTTATACTTTACTACCTAAGCTGCAGTATTGTCTGATTACATCAGTAGATGTTGAAAGAAGCTTCTGTTTGTATAAACATATTATTACTGATAGAAGACAATTCTTTTTAGTTGAAAATTTAGAAAAATATTTAGCAATAAAAGCCTTTTATACAATTTCAGGTTAAAGAAATTGTTTACTTTTATTTTTCTTTGTTTTCTTTTTTAAATAAGCATCTTTCTTAGAACCCACTGTGTTTCTTTATCCTATTCAACTATAATAAATTAAGAAATATTGCATACCAGTATGCATATTTGGTCAACAAAATGCATATACTAACTGCATATTTTAAAGGCAAACAAGGCATATATAATATGCGCATATTTTGGCTCAATTTAAGTGCATACCTATATTCCGCCTTATTAGTATATCATAAAAATATAATTTTTGTTCTTTCAAATTTGAATTGGTTATATCGTATATTTTTTACTTTGGATATAGGTTTTGACTGTTTGTACCGATTTTAGAAATGTAAAATTTAAATTTGTATTAAAAATTGGTCGGAAGTAAGGTAAATATAACAAAATTAAACGTGACAACCAAGGGCGTTCGAATGTAGTGGTAAATACCAATCTGAAAAATGGTATGAACCGATCTGTTTGGTCCATCGCACGAATTTGGCTGAGCTGACAAATATTTGTACTGGTTCTGTGCAAAAAATTTTAAAAAAGAATAACTTCATCCTTATAAAATACAAGGTTTGCACGAACTCAACGTAGATGATACGATAGAAACGAATTTTGTGTATTAATGGGCCAAAGGACTGACGTAACTAACCTTACTAACAGTGGCGTAGGCACAGGGGGGAGGGGGGGGGCGACCGCCCCTCTTGGCCTGGCGCCCCTTTGCTACTTAAAAAATAATTTATAAAAAACAATATCGCTCTTATTTTATTTTTAGTAAAGAAGAGCGATAGGAATAAACTTAATAAAAGCGGTTTTGAGAGCGTCCCATCACATTAAATTTATTCTTTTTTATATAGCGAATTTGAACTTCATTTGGCGCCAGAGCCCTGTTACCAAGAGAGCATGAAGAAGGTAAATTCCTACGAAATTTGGGCGTGGTCCCTAAAAATTTTTTGCCTCCGGCGCTTTCGTTCCGCAGTCTGCACCCCTCCGACCGCTCGCTCCCCCCCCCCCCCAAAATACTGGCTACGCCACTGCTTACTAAAACATATTTGCTATAGCGATGAGTGAACTTCTTCTTAAATGGGTTTGTTAACATTAACAGACACAATTATAGCAAATATCTATAATTGTATAATAATAAAAATCCGATTTTCGGAAAGGCTACATTCAGTTCTCCCAGAAAATTAACATTTGGGCAGGCATCTTGGAGACGAAATTATTGGGCCAATATTTATAAAAGATTTAACCGGTCAATTGTATTTGAATGTTTTGGAAAATGCGATAGATCCTCTTATTGTAAAATTTTCGGAAAATCAAGCAGATGAAAATGGCACCGTGGAACTCAATGAAGAAGACTTGCATTTTCAGCAAGATAGAGCTCCTTACCACTACGCCAGTTAGAGAGTGGCTTAACCAACGGTTCCCTGGCAAATGAATTAGCAGACAAGGTGCACTAAAGTGGTCAGCAATATCTCCCAGTTTGACACCTCTTATTTTTATAACGGCTCAATAATATAATTTGTTCAAACTATATAAATAACTATAAATAAAACTATATAAATGCATTACTATTGCATTTCGCTACTTAACTCGCAAACTGATTACCAGATTTCACTTCTCTTGGCGCCGTTGACATTTAAAAGTGAGGTTGGCTGGAGGTGTGGAGGTCAACATTAAAGTTGACGGGTTCTATTGTGAAATCTGACCTCCCTTGTTTTTCGTTTTGAAATGAAAGTCCTGTATATATTTGTCATCGCCCAGTGTTTAAAGGTAAGTTTTTAAATTATAAAACATTTTATTATTTTTTACAGCGTGCATGGGCTACACATTATAATAGAATAGTTCGTTGTAAGAATACTTAACTGTTTAATCTGTCCTTTTTTGCAAAATTACTGTACGATTTAACACAATGAATAAACGTATGACTAGGTGTCTCAGTAATATGGAATTAAAGATTGAACTCAATGCTTGCAGAAACAGAGTTGAAGACAAATAAGGAGATCATCTCTACTTGTTCATGCTTTTGTTTTATTTTCATAGATAAACTTTTTTTTTATTTTCACCTCTTCATTTGCTGCCAGGCACATTTCGGAGGAGGCCTTACTGCTTAACGTGGGTTCCGAACAGCGGTCCTCAGTGACGACAACCATCCCGGCCTGCACCCTCCAAGGGCTATCATCCTGGTTTCGTGTGACCTTGGGTTTTATTTAATTGAAAACTACAGCAAAAAGCCTTAGCCAGGAATTTTATGAACACAATTTCTATAGTCAATTTTCACTTGTTAACGGTTTTTTAACTTATTTTACTTTGCCAATGTTTGTCAATAGTTTTTTTTTTTTAATTACAAAGTATATGTTATTTCTGTATACCGTTTTAAAGTAGAGTCATAACTATTTTAAATATATAACAATGATTTGCGATTTTTTTTAATTGGACACGAATAAATAATGTGAAATGCGAAATATCGATCTTAACAGTTTACTGATATTTACCTTTTTTAACTGCTTTTAAGCAAATGAAAAGGACCGGTCCAATAAACTTGTGTTTTTAATAAATTTTACCAGATTCCAAAATTTGAATGTATGCCAAAATATCCAGTAATTGGTTTTACTACTGACTTTATAGTGAGGCTTTATTATTTCAGATTATATCTCGATATCAGGAATAACTCAAAAAACGACTTAAAACTCTATTTTTGGATTTTTATGCAGTGTTAAAATTATTTTTGAAATTATCAGCTAATTTTAGTAAAAGTTTTTCTGCGTTTATGTTAAAATTTGTATTCTTAAGTACAATGTATCGGGTATATTTTATTATGGCATTCGTTCCAAAAGGCTAGACTTTCAGAGCGTCAGAGATAAAAATAATCGCGGTCTACCTCCACAATGTACAGGGTGCTTAAGAAGTGCGGTCCGTAACCTAAGGGAGTCATTCCTTATGATAGTCTAAGAGAAAAAAGTTTACGTGAACATGTGTCCGTCGTTGATATACAGGGTGATAAAATTTAAAAAAAAAATCGTTTTTTTATAATTTTTTTAAATATCCTTTATTTATTAATTAGCACGAGGATTCTTAGGCAAGCCGTAGGAAAACATCAAACCACAGTGTTGCGCACTTTAAAAACAAATATTTTCCTTGCAAGCATGAAAAACATCAAGAGCTACGGCAAGATGATAAAGACCTGAGAATGTTATTCTGTTTTGAGGTAATGGAAAGAGCAAATAATAATAGGCATTTTTTGAGAAATATTTGTTTTGCCGATGAATGTACATTCACCCTCAACAACAAACCAAATGTTCAAAATTGCCGGTATTGGAGTCAAGAAAATGAACATCGTCTTGTTTATACTCGGACGTAATATCCACAAAAATTAAATGTTTGGGCGGGAATAGTCATATCTTTAGTCATATCTTTATTAATGTTAACACAACATAGTTGTTTACATAAGTCAAAATGTACAATAAATAATTCTAAAATAATTACTTTACAAAATTTTAAGATTCAAATGAAGAATATAATAAAATTACAATAGACCTAAAGGTAAGAGTAAGATTTCAAACAAAACAATAAAACACATTAAAATTGAAATTTATTAAAATTTAAAATCTAAGAATTCACTGACGCCGTGCGACCCTCGAATTGCTTAGACAGTAAACTCCTGATATTTATAGGCAATTTGTTGAAACATTTGAAGGCATAATAGCCCTGCCCATCCTGGGTTCTTTTTAATCTGCAGAAGGTTGTTACTAGATCCTCCGCATGTCGAGTATGATACCCATGAATCATCCCTATGTGTAGCAAACAGGCCCTCGTTTTGTTTCATAAACAAAAGATTTAGGAGTATATAGACTGAAGGTAAAGTCAGAATTTTAAGGTGTTTGAATGCAGGTCTGCAGTCATCCCTGAAACCAAGTCTTGCTATAATTCTAATGGCTTTACGTTGAAGACAAAAGATCCTTTGCGCCTGTGCAGCATGTCCCCATGCAAGAATTGCGTAGGATAAGATGCTATGGAAAATACTGTAATAAGCTGTGATTATTGTTGTTTGAGAGACACAGTCAGCTAGATTGCGGAGTAAAAATAGTATGCTAGTAAGCTTCCCAGCGGTTTTCTCTATATGTGTGTCTCAGAGAAGACCAGGATCCAAATGGACACACAGAAATGTAACTGCCTCCACTTCCACATTTGCTAGGCCAGTGTCCCTCAACGAGAATACCATTCTGCTAGTCTTGCCTTCATTCAGTAGTAAACCGTTCGAGTTGAACCACAATCTGGCCCCCCATGAGCCAATGTTGATCTGTTCAATGATTCATCCAATGACTCTGCAGAAACAGAGACGGTGGTGTCATCAGCATAAAGTGTAAGTTTAACTGTAGGGTCTATCAGTGGCCAGTCATTGATAAAAATCAGAAATAAGATGGGTCCCATAATGGATCCTTGAGGCACGCCAATGGTGACCTCTCTCTTTGCCGATGTCACCCCATCCACCCTTACTGCCTGAGTGCGATCTGAGAGGTAGGATTTTATCAGATTTACACTATTTGAGCTAAAGGAATATTTCTGCAATTTTTTCAATAGAATGTCGTGCGACACACAATCGAACGCTTTACTTAGATCACAAAACAATGAAGTTGTATATTCTTTACTATCGAAGGATTTTAAAATGAAGGATGCCAAATCCATTATAGCCAGAACTGTGTTCTTGTTCTTTAGAATGCCAAATTGACATGCAGAGAAAAAGTTATTTTGAAGATTGGCGTTACAAGTGCTTCTTTAAAAATTTTTGGGAAGGTGATTTGTTGAAAACAGAAATTTATTAATTTAGTAAGAGGCACTGTAATTAAGTTTTTTATGCTCTTTATTAACCTTACATTGAGACCAAATGCATCAGAGCCTTTTTTGTTTTTGAGATTATCTATTATGTCGCGAATCTCATTATAAGGTACGTCTCTAAACTTGAAATTGGTTTGTGGTACAGTTAAGCCTGTAATGTATTCAACAGGGTCCCTCCGATTGGGTGGGATCCTATTGGCCACATCAACGGCAATATTAGAAAAAAATATATTAAAATCATCGGGTGAGATAGCCGCCACTGCACTTCTAAGGTTGAGGAAGTTCATAAGCTAATTCAATCTATTCGGACTAACGCTGCCGGTGTTGATGGCCTAACTTCTAAAATGGTAAAATACTGTAGTCTGTTTATAGACCCGTATATTACACATATCAATAATTATTGTTGTATAGAGACAAATTATTTCCCCGATCAGTGGAAAACCTCCATAGGTAAACCATTACCCAAGACTGGAGATCCTGTAACTTTTAATGACATAAGAATTATAAGTATCCTGTCAATTCTTTCTAAGGTTTTTGAGAAGGTTTTATATGGCCAGCTATTTGATTATTGTGTTACTAATAGTATTATTCCAGATAGTCAATGTGGTTTCAGGAAGAACTTTAGTACATCTGTTGCGTTGGTCGGAGTCGTTGATGATATAATGATGTCCATTGATAAAAGACTAAATAGTATTCTTGTTATTTTGGATTTTTCAAAAGCTTTTGACACTCTTCAACACGATTTGCTATTTTCAAAATTAAAATATTATGGTGTTTCGGAACCTGCGCTGAATATTATTAAATCATATTTCTCAAACCGCTTCCAAAAAATTCTTTGTAACAATAAATACTCAGACCAAGTTCAAATATTATCAGGCGTACCGCAGGGTTCTATTCTCGGGCCACTTTTTTTTATTATCTATACATCGGATATACTACAATCATTGAACCATTGCAAAGTTAGGGCTTATGCCGATGATACGCAGATCTACTATCACTTTGATATCAAGGACTATTTAACTGCATCAAATCTGCTTAACGAAGACCTAAATATTCTTAAACAACTTTCTTCAGATCACAATTTAATGTTAAATCCATCAAAATCTACTCTCATGCTTTTTGGTAATAAGAATAATATAGATTTTTTGGCTAATAATATTAATGTAATTATTGATGGAGTTAAGCTACCTATTGTCAAGTTTGCAAAGAACCTTGGCATTATCTTGGACAACGAATTACGGTTCAAGGAGCATGTCAAAAAACTTATCCAAAAATCATATTTATCTTTAAAATTATAAAATAAATTATTAAATATCTTTAAAATTTTTGTACAATAGTCGTCATATCTTAAGTTTTAAATTGCGTAAGATGCTTTGTGAATCTCTTGTTCTCTCAAATTTCAATTATTGTGATTTTATTTACGGACCGTGTTTAGATGCTTTAGACAAAGGAAGAATTCAAAAAGTTCAAAATACATGCTCTCGTCTTGTGTTTGGCCTTCGAAAATTTGATCATATTTCACATACATTTAAAGAATTAAATTGGCTAACAATGATCAATCGTAGGACTTTACACTTAGCAAATTTTCTTCACAAAATTCTAAACAACCCAGCCCTACCTTCATCCATAAAAAATAATTTTATCTTTCGAAACACGGTTCATCCATGTAATATTAGATTTTCTAACAAGATTACTATGCCCCATCATCAGACAGCCATGTTTCAGAGAATATTTACTTTTAATGCTATTAAATTATATAACTCGTTACCTAACGAAATAGTTATGCTCGATTCAAGGAAATTTAAAGATACGTACAAGAACTTTTTATTAAATTCACAAAATTCTTAAGTTATTGTATTATCTTGATTGTTCTGTGTAATTTAGTATAATGCTAATCATATGTATATTTTTTTCTATTGCCTCCAAACCAAGCATTATCTATTTTATCATTCTACTCATTTTTTTATAAGATAATTATTTTTGCTATTTTTGATTTATAAACCTTATGGACTTGCTTTACTTTTACGAATATATTATAGATATTTTTTTAATTAAAATGAGCGGAAGGGGGTTCAGTAGAGTAGCCTTATTGGCTAGACTGCGCCCTACTTCGGCCTAATTTGTTTCTTAATGTTTAAACTGTATATTTGTATTTAATTAAATAAAGACATTTATTATTATTATTATTATTATTATTCCACATACATTTAGAAGGGATTTTAGAATTTTTTATAAGATTGTCATTTGCTTGAATCTTTGCAGCATGAATGGCTTTTTTATAATGCAACTTGTACGTCTTGTATTCTAGTCGCATGCCTCCCTGACCATATTGTCTATAAAGTTCACCTAGCAGAGCAAGGTGTTCACGCATACTTCTCAACTCATCAGTAAACCGTCTGATGTTATTGCCTTGGTCTGATCTGACGCTGTAGGTTATTTTCAGGAAAACAATCTTGATATGCCTCCCTCAGGATGCTAATAAATTGCTCGGTCTTTGCATCTGCGTCCATTTCGTGTGATTCAATAAAGTTCCAGGAGAGGGCAGCGATCACATTGAAAAATTGTGCCAGGCTCATACGAGTAATTGGCCTGCATACCTTCCATCCCAGTCGGATCGGAGTGATTTCATTAAAGATATTGAACTTTATCAAATGACCTAGGTAGTCAGGTATATTTAAATCAACCGTGGATGCCTGCAGGGAACACGCTTCGAATTGTAGGACATCACATTATTGGATAATTTTTTAAGGACTACAAAATCGAATTGAGCCCGCACTAGAAGAAGTTGTACGCGAAAATCAGAAGATCTGGTATCAAATGGATGGTTGTCCTTTCTATAATTCTCTCATGGTTAGGGAATACTTGCAAAATATTTTTAACGGAAATATTATTGACCCACAGCATCTAATCCTTTGACCAGCCAGGTCTCCTGACCTTTCGCCAAACGACTTCTTTCTGTGGGGTCACTTAAAAAATTTTGTTTATAAAGATGTAAAATTTGAAAATCTAGACCAGCTAAAAACTGTATTTCGTTAGAATGTGAAAGAATTTCTCAATTAGCTAGTTAGAAATGAATTTAATGATCGGTTAGGACATTGTTTAGATGTTAATGGAGGGTTGTTTAAACATTCAATTAATTAATGTTTTTGTGAAAATCTGTAGTCTTAGGTATGTTATGTTAAATTAAAGGATTAGTAAGAAAAACATAATGGTGTCTTTTATTTTGAATGTGCGATTGCCGGATTGGTGAAACAAAAATGTGTTTTTAATGTGAAATAATCTTTATTTGTTATGTCCAGCTTTACGTCAATTTTTGACAATAGGGCCATAGAAATTATTTGCTGGTGTTTGCTGTATTGCCTACATAAACTATGAAAATTTCGTAACTTTGCCATCACATTTAATTGAATAAGTTAGGATTGGCTTATTAAAGTTTATTCAAACTTGGTACATAGGGTTATTATATAGGCCCCTTCAAAAAATCATAATACAATTTTTCTCTGAAATGTACAGGGGAGTCAATATTTAGCCGCTTCAAAATTTACATGGGATTTCCTATGATCAACTAAGCCATGCACCACACGGTATGGATACGAAATAAAGGTATATGATAAAGAGAAGTTCTCGAGATTTTCAAATTTTGTTATAGTATAGTAGAATCAAAAGAGTTGGGGCTGCGTTAATGTTGGTATGATATAGTACAGTAGGAGAGATGAAGGTCCAAAGTCAAATTGGAAATGAAGATAGAATAGGGTGAAAGTCAAAATAGATATAAAATTGTGGAATATTTAACTAAGAAACGGACAGATCTGCAGGTTTATGGTTACTGGTGTGAGTAGGGACCAAACTGGAACACTTACATGGCATAGAGAGTAGTGGTGAGGGGCCTCAAAGGCTATTTATGCCTCATAATGTAAGAGTATTCAAAAAATTCTTCAAGAGCAATTTGGAAAAACCACGTTGTCACGTACGTATCCGGTTACAAAATTTAAAAAATCTTCTCTTTATCATATATTTTTATTTCGCATCAATATAATACAAAAGCCTTTCAACAATTTTCACCTCTTATTTAAACAGGTTTAAGCATGACTTTACATTTTTGACTACATGAATGTTCAAACCACTGGCACTGGTCACAATTCAGCATAAATTCCTACTCTGGTCGATCACTGTATTCCCTGATGATGAACATATATAATATAAAGAAAGATGTTTAGCTCGATTGCTACGAGATGTCGCCACGTGTAACATCTCGCATATGTATATATATAATATAGTTAATATATACTGTGGAGGTAGACCGTCTGTAGTCTGTGTTTTATTTGATTATATCGACTTCACTGCAAGCATGGAGTACTTCTTCAAGTTTAAAAATAGTTACCTAAGTTATTTTTAAATCATTAGCAAGATTTGAGATGTAATTTTTTTTTATATTTCTAAAGTGACATTTATACTGAAAAGCAGTTTATCACATTAATTTATGATATTATTTTGTGTAATAAATAAATTAAGTGTGACATAAAAATGTGTAAATTAAACATTCATACATTTCTAGCTACTTAATTGAGTAGTTAACTACTTTATGAGATAAGTCATTTTCTTTCTCGTAAATATTCCAATGAGTAATAAGTGCTCAGCTATTTCAAGTGGGATAATTTTTGAATACCATTATTGCAGTTAATAATAAAGTATGCGTGTCCATAATGAAATAAATGATTCTTAGTCTTGCGGCGCGGCGTTGCAAAAATACGTATCATCTGATCACATAGGTAAGTACTTCTGGGATATTAACCTATACCTATGCCTGTAAAATCTAAAGAGTCTAGAAATAACTTTAAGTTACGAAAGTTGAATTTTTTTTTTAATTAAATTTAAAAAGACTAAGTTGTGGTATTTATAATGGAACTCCCTGTATATTACTGAATATTTTAAAAGAGCTTAAAATTCCCTTTTCAAAAATATATAATCCGTTCGGTCGGATTTGGAATATTTAATTTAAAATATTAAACACAACTTATTTTGTTATGTCTTTTTATTCTTCCACTTTTGACCACCCTTACAATATCAAAATATATGTTTGTTCTTCTTAATAAAAATAGGCTTCAAATCAGCGTTTCATTTAAAATTTTGCAGATCGCAGCAAAAATAAGATAATGGAATGAATCAAAAAACAAAATGTTAAAAATACATCAAAGATTACAAGAAACAGTATGTAAATAAAATTATCAATCTCAATTTTCCTACAGGGTGTTTATTACGACAAAAAACAACCATTTGATTTAGTCCTGTATAATGTAGCCTTATCGAAAAATGTTGCTATATAAAATAATTAAAGACAAACACAATAAATGGATCTACAAACTGATAAGAAAATCATAAGAATCGGATAAAAAATAAAAAAGTTATAAAACATCAAACTTGGCCAAAATTTCAGGGTGGCGGAATTTTGTGCCGGCGAGTGTATATTGACCAAAGTTGGATTCTTGGACCGTCTCGCAAGATGGTGGACGAGTCACGTGTCACTAATGGCACCCTGTCGACTTCTAGTCTATTTTGTTTTTGTAGGTTGGTAGGTTACTTGTACTAAATTTCAGATTTATCAGGATTGGACTAAGCTAAATTTGTTAAGCACGTAAACCACATTAAATGTGCAATTGTTTTTGGAGGATTGGAATATATAGTTTGGTGAAATCAGCGTAGGAGCAAAGGGAAAGAAAAAAGGTGTATGTAGTACTTTTTTATTTCTAATTATAAAAAATCTACAATCTACAAGTAAAACATACCAGTACTACCAAGGCTATTTTGTAATTTTATAAATTAAATTAATATAGGCTGCAATGGCATAGAAATTGTTATATTTTAAGAGCTGATATATATTTTCAGTGCAGTGTATTACTATTCATTTATATAAGCAAATAATATTAGTTCATTCTATATTGTTTTTCTTGCAACATAAAATCGATTTATACTTTTTGTCGGTATTTTTTGAAAAAGGCGAGAAAAGAACTTCAGTGAGTTTAAGCCCAATGCAAAAATGTTATGCAATGTTACTATACCACCGTTTTTGTTATTCAAAATGGAAAGCAATTTTATTCATTAAGCAATTTTTTGGACAACCAATAAGCTATAATACATAGTTATTTTTTGTTGTTTTTTTGCTGTATATATAGATACTGATACTGCACATGTACAGAAAATAGTGGGTTTGCGATAGTCACTATATATTTCATCAGGCGGTTATTTATTAAAGGAATTTATTGGACTTTATGGACATAGTCCAAAATAATAATAATAGTATTTATTAATAGCACAAAATGCTAGCAAATTACAAGAAATTTACATAAAAAAAAAACATAAATATAAAATTATTATCTACTCAAAGAGTTAACTACTAATCTAATATAACCTAAATCTAATATATTCAGAAAATATAAATTACTATAACACTTAAGGAACAATCTTATGTCTAATATATTTTTTACATTCTGTTTTAAATCTTGTTATATTTTCACAGCTTTTTATATTGGCGGTGAGTTCGTTCTATTGCTTCAAACCATTATAAAAAAGACTATTCTGACTAGAATTTGTTGTTGCTGGTTGAATATAAAAGTTATCTCTTATTCGAGTATGATAATTATGGATATCACGAACATGTACACAATTGTCAATTAAATGTTTGGTAGAAGTTCATGTAACATTTTGAAAATAAAAACCATTGTATTAAAGAATATGGTTTGCCTAACACTTAGAAAATTTTTAATTTTTAGCATAATAATATCTTTAATTCTAGTATAACGACTGCAATTTAAATAGTACGCATGGATTGATTTTGTTTTTTCTGTAAAGTACTTACTAATTTCGGAATTACTCAATAAAAAAAGTATTGTGGAGCAAAAATTAAAATGAGGAGCAATTATACTTTGATAAATGTTTTTTTTTTGTCCATGCACTGAGATCATGATTTATTCTTCTCAAAAGATTAACCTTTTTGGCAATTTTATTGCAAATATATAGGTGGTGTTCTGAAAAACATAAATTTTGATCTATAACTACACCAAGATATTTTAATTTTGTTACCTGTTCTATTTGTACATTGTTAATTTTTATAGTTGTGTTAGATGTTATATCAGTGGTATTATATTTACTTTTAGTGATAATCATTTTCGTTTTGTCTGTATTAATTGCTAAACTATTGATATTTAATCAGTCATATATAAATTTTTAAGTTTAAGCAGTCTTCAATCGATTGTCTCGAACGCACGTTTAAAGTCCAAGAACACCACACCAATCATTTGTTTGTCATCTAGAGCTTTTTTCCAAGTATACAAGACTGTTTGTAAAGCAGTTTCACATGCGTTTTTTGCCCCAAAATCCAGCCTGGTAGACACTTAAAAGATTATTGTTCTCAATATACTCCATTATCTGTTGATTGACGGCAAGCTCCAATAGTTTTTCATACGGTGGTACCATATTTATTGGTCGTAATTCCTGGCACTTTCTTGTATTGGACTTCTTTTCTATAGGAATAACAGTTGAAGATTTCCATTCTTTGGGAAATGAACCAGTTTCCAGACTGTTGTTTATGAGATCAAGAAATCGATTTCCAACTGCTTCAAATGACAATTTTAAGGTTTTCGTATTAATACCATCCACATTGCTTTCTTTGTTTTTCATATTATGTACAATATTTTTTAGGCTCGACATTTATAGTAGCTTAAACTTCTCCAGTTTACAATTTGACTGCTCTATGCTATTGACAACATCTTCATAATTTATATTAGGATTTATATTTCTTACTATTTCTTCTATACTTTCTATAAAAAATGTATTAAATCTCTCACAGATTTTTTCTCGTTAACATAAATTTGGCTGTTAAATTCTATTCCACTGGGAGTATTTGATTTATTTGGTTTTATTACCTTTTTTAATGTTTTCCATAATTCATTTGGGTCCTCTTTCACCATGTCAATTTTTTCGTTGTAGTAGATAGATAACGCCCTTGGAAGAGTCAAAAAGTTGCAGGGCATAAACGTTACCCTGTTTTCTTTAGGAATATTATCCATCGAGGTACTTGGAAGACAATAATTATGATTCATTATCATTTTACGCCTAAAAAAGATAAATACCGTATAAAAGTAGTTTGCGGTTAATGTATTTAACTTACCGTTCCGTAACAAATAAACACCAAAACACGTAGGTGGTAGGTACGACCAAAATAGAAGTCTTTAATAAACTTATTTAAATACAAAACACACGAGAACAATTAAAAACACAGCAAAACACTTAATGAGAAAAAAAGCACGTGGCGATGTCACTGATGTCAGTGTCAGTGGGCTTTGGGCTAATTACGGCTCTATGATGGGTTGGGGATATTTCAAAGTTACTGGTCCAGCTAGTTACTGTCATTTGTCTATTGTCAAATGTCGAACGACGAGACGAGCCGTGAATCCGACTATATAATATATCAATCATTGTTAAACACGAATACATCATCAGACCAACCCTAAAGTACCGCACCAAGATACAGTTAGGATTTCATTGGTTTTTACCGTAGAGAATGAATCAGAAATTAAATCAATTACGGCCTCATTACCGTCCGAATATCACAAGGGTTAGAACGACATGTTCTGTGCAGAACGGATACTTCACGTATTTACGCGAACTGCAAATAACTGAGGTACAATTCAACTTCGTGCACGTACCAAACACAAATAAATTAGTCTATTTAATTGCAAAATTCACGGTCCCTTTACTGCACGTTTAAAAGAATAGTAACCTGTGTTACTGGGCGCGCATCCCCAAAATATCAATTACTTTAACATTAGGAAATCACTTTGCTTGACACATATGTCATATCAAAACACGTGCTATTATTTTTTCAGCCACGTGGAGTATCTGCTTCTTTGAAGTCTAACAGGACACTGATTTGTTTATGTTGCTACACCGCTCTGGTCTGGGAGGTCCATCAACCTCATGTGATCAAGTGGACCCTCTTGACCAACCAACGGATGTCGCGTCCGCCCACGTTGGCGCCCATATTTGTTTACTGCCAATAGGAAAATTGAAGCAACCGATGAAATGAGGTTACCCTTTGTCGGTTAAAATATCACAGCAACTAATCTACATATTTTAGAAACCGCAAACCTATTTCAAAGCTACCGATTAACGGTTTATATTAAATTTTAACTTGTTTTGTTTAGAAAAAGACTTTTCGTAGAAGTGAATTTAATATTATTTAGTTTAGAATGTAACACGTTTTTATGTTTACAGAAGACTTGATGTTTTCTGAGAATTAGAATACTGCGGGATTAAACAATAATGACAGGCTAGACATTTGGCGGCTTTGCTACTAACATAGAATAAAAATATTTTGTTTCTACGCTAGAAGACTGAAGGACTGTTGAACTCGGGCGGCGTTTTTCCTTTATTACAGCGTTGCCGATTCGCACTTTGAATTGGTTGGCAGACGTCGTTGCGATATTGACAGATTAATTTATGTTAATTAATTTGATTACTATAATATTTGATATATTATAGTCAATATACACTCGCCGGCACAAAATTCCGCCACCATGAAATTTTGGCCAAGTTTGATGTTTTATAACTTTTTTATTTTTTATCCGATTCTTATGATTTTCTTATCAGTTTGTAGATCCATTTATTGTGTTTGTCTTTAATTGTTTTATAAAGCAACATTTTTCGATAAGGCTACATTTACAGGGGTAAATCAAATGGTTGTTTTTTGTCGTAATCTCAAAACACCCTGTAGGAAGATTGAGATTGATAATTTTATTTACATACTGTTTCTTGTAATCTTTGATGTATTTTTAACATTTTGTTTTTTGATTCATTCCATTATCTTATTTTTGCTGCGATCTGCCAAATTTTAAATGAAACGCTGATTTGAAGCCTATTTTTATTAAGAAGAACAAACACTAGGTACATCATAAAATTAATTAACAAAAACAATTTTAATAACGTGTATTTCCTCCTCTCGCAGGAATGACAGCTTGCAGTTTTCGTGGCATCGAATGAATAAGGTTAGTTATTCTTTCTTGAGGAATAGCCTGATATTATTCGGTCAGCGCTAGTTGTAAGTCTTGCAAGGTTTGTGGTTGTACAGGACGACGGCGAACGTCCCTTTTAAGTTGATCCCAAAGATGTTCGATTGGATTGAGATCCGGGCTACATGCGGGCATTTCAATCTTGGAAGTCCAACTTCACCCAGATATTCGCTCACTTCATGTGCACCATGCCCGTGAGGTCTAGCATTATCATGCATTAATGTAAATTGGTTCCCAATGAAAGTAGCAAATGGAACAACAACTTCTTGGAGGATTTCCTTAATGTAACGGTGGGCGGTTAGAGTTTTACTTTCAACAAATACAAGATTGGTGCGTGCTTGGGTAGAAATACCCACCCAAATCATGACTGAACCGCCATGATATGAGATTCGTTCTGATATGGTGCAGTAATTTCTACGTCTGTATACCCGCTCACGACCATCCAGCGACCCTAAACAAACCCTGGATTCATCTGTGAGTAGTACGTTTCCCCACTCTTCTCTAGAGTCCAGTGAGAATGCGATCTTGCAAACCTCAGTCGGTGTTGTCGATGCCGAGGAAGTAATTGTGGACATATTGTTGACCTTCGTGAATGAAGCCCATCAGCTTCTGCCAATCTTCTACGTATCGTTCCTTCACTTACATTTGCTCGATGAATCCTTTGCAAGTCATTCTTTAGACAGCAGCAGATCTTCGATCTCTTAAAGAACTAACGGTGACAAAGTGATCATCAGCTGCAGTGGTCATTCTCCTTCTGCCAGAGCCTTGCCGCACAATAAAAATTCCGGTCTGTAAATACCTATTTCAGGCATCTCGAACTGTAGACCGCGCAATTCCCAGAGCACAGGCGACATAACTATTGCTAAGGACATCCTCTATTAACGCAACAATTTAACCCACGTCTGCTGGAGTTAATACCATATTGACACACAACAAATTATAATATTGTCACTGTCAAACATTCTGTCACAATAATCGCGTACTTAGCCAACGTTGATAATTTTTAACCGAAAGCTTGACATATATTTTCTAAAAATAACATCGTTTTAATAAAAAATTTTCAGCTCGCAGCAGAAATGAGATAATGTAATGAATCAAGAAACGAAATGTTTAGAATACATCAAAGATTACAAGAAATAGTATGTAAATAAAATTATCAACCTCAATTTTCCTACAGGGTGTTTTGAAATTACGACATAAAACAACAGTTTGATTTACTTCTGTATAATAATATAGCCTAATCGAAAAATGTTACTTTATAAATAAGTAAAGAAAAACACAATAAATGGATCTACAAACTGATAACAAAATCATGAGAATCGGATAAAAAATAAAAAAGTTATAAAACATCAAGCTTGGCCAAAATTTCAGGGTGGCGGAATTTTGTGCCGGCAAGTGTATATATTTTTCAAAAAGCAATTTTAAGCCCTATCAAAATATTCAGTGACATACAGGGGGATCCATTCAAAAATCGCTGACTTGGTGTTAGGTTATATCACGAAAGATTTCCTTGGTGTGACAACCTGTCCGTTGAAAATAATTTAAAGATATACCCTTAACAGGCCCCTATCTACCTTGAAAACTTTTTTTTTATCCAAAACAAATAATTTAGCTATAATATGTCGTGTCGAATAACATGAATAACCCTGTATATTGGTATAATTATTGTATTCTTCAGATAGTTAGGTATGTTTTTTTTATACGCTATCAGTTTAAGGTAAGCTTATTTAGTATTCTCTGATATAATTTTAGGCCTGATGATTCCTTAACGGGAGAAACATGTAACCGCGTTTACAAAAAAATGTCTTAATAATTTCTGGTACTTGCCTATACCTTTGATTATCAAGCTTTAAATTCAATGCCTATACAAACATTTAAATATTTTTTGCTGGAAACCTAAAAACAATTTTAATGAATCTGGGGGCTGTTTTTTTTTAACCTAGCATTGATTTCAATTTTTACAAGAGGGAGCAAAACGTCAAATAAAACTAATTAAGAAATTTTCTTTGGAAAGTAAAGCAACCCTTTAAGAAATACCATTACGAAAGATGGAAATAAATTGGTTTTAGGGCAAGGAAAAGCGTAGTCAAGGGCGGGTGTAAGATCATTAAAATTTGGAAATTAAATTAGATTAAGATTTAATCAAATAATATGTAAATTAATAACGGAATAATACGCTTATTTTATTAAGATTTATAGTTAATGCTATTTTTGGATGTTTTCTTTGTTCTATATCTAGATTGCCACGATGGACAGCAACCCGCCGTTTATTAGCGCACTTTAATACACCTCTACCATCAAAGTTAATGCTCTCGAAAAATGCTCTAACGGTGTGATTCGCTTTATCGGAGATGAATCGACAAGGCTTACCAATTGCTAGAGTTCTGTACCTCTACTGAACTAATTACCTAAGTACGAAAATAAAATAGTAACACCACTGAATGGTCTCGCCTGAAGGCGTATAAAGCTTTTCATATATTGAAAAAGAAATCCGTTTAATAAATAACTTTCCGAAAAAAACGTATTAAATTTTTTTTTGCACTTTACTATACTAGGATACTTAAAATTCCTTTCGTCCAGTAACCCTAAATGCGAGCTGGCAATTGCTTGAAATTAACCGTGTTTTATTCACGCAAACAAAGGCTTTGTTCCCACAGGAAAAATTAATATTTCCGCGGAACGCAGTAGAGAATTTTCGCAGAGTTCTTTCCAAATATACCGGGTGTCCCACTAAGAATGGCTGACGGCCGTATCTTAAAAAGTGGTGTATGGCTTGCGGAAAAAAAATATATTGGGATATAGTGGTCATGAGAAATTGCTGGAAATTATTTTCAAGTTTCTCAGACTGGCGCTAGAGGGCGCAACAGTAACGGTAAATATGAATCACGAAGTTTCTTCAAAAGTCGCCTAGTTAAGGTATCCCGAAAATAACATTTTTGTATCTTTCAAAGATTTATTAATAAAATTCACCTATAGAACGTATTCGTGACTTTTCAAATAAAGTGGTTGGGGAAGGTTGAACATTATTTGTAATAAATGAAGGTAAGGAAAGAAAATATGAAGGTACGAATGTTTCAAGCAAATATATCGTTACGACAATAATTCTCAGTGGCGCCCTAAATGTTCAAATTGTCGCCCATCGTTCTGTATACATGACTCCAATCTCTCCCTGGTTGATAATACTGCAGTTTCCACCTCTGCCATAGGGATACGGCTGCTGTCCATTATCCTTTGGTATATCCTGGTAACGAAAACAAGATCCTTTAATCTCCCCCATAGATAAAAATCTAGGCATGTTAAGTCACAGATATGGTAGGGATGTAGCCTAAAGAAAAACAAAATACTTATTACATTGACTTGAAAACTATTAAGAGAAATATTGGCATTATTCTAAACTATTTGAGAGTTATACCATATAGATATAATTACTTACCTTTCTTCTAATAAAATCCTATGCACAGTAGAGCGAGTAACGCCCAACTCTCTAACAATTAATCTAATACTAATTTGTGGATTAAATTCTACATATGCCAAAACATTTACAATGTTTTCCTCGGTTCGACCTCGGCGGCGTCTGCGATATACAGGGCGACGAATACTTTCAGTAGTACGAAAACGGCTAGCTAAACGATTAAACATTCTACTGTCGTATTGGCGCCTTTGAGGGTATCGTACTGCGTAAACCCGTTCAGCAATTGTTGCATTTCCCAAACATTCAAAATACACCGCAATGATGTCAACCGCTTCTTCAAGTAACAGAGGCATTTTAAAAATCAAATACGACACAACACTGTTGCCACGACAAAAATTTTGACGTAATAATGAAAGGTGACACGCGTGCACAGTTTCAATTCATATTTTGTTTTTCCAAGGCCTATTGTACTCTTAAAAAGACCTTTACAATGGCAACTTGAAAATAAAATCATAATGTTCCGTAATTATGATTATTGTTGTTGATATCTCCGGATTGAAAATAGATATTAACTTGCGGTTTTCGCTGACTTCTTAGACTTTTAATCATCCTTGTAATCAGGTAAAATTAAATATACTATTAAATTTACAATTATGAAAAAACGCGCAATGTTTGTGAAGTTGCAAGACAGCGCCCCCTAGCGCCTAGTGTAAAACACATATTGCCGTAGTTTACAAGCTGATATATAGAGTGAGAAAAGCCCTTTTTAACAAAACTAAGTTTACTAAATTATGTTAAGCCAAACCGGAGTTAACAGCATTTTTTATAAAAAATGTCTAACCTTCCCCCACCACTTTATTTGAAAAGTGACAAACACATTCTATAGTTAAATTTTATTAATGAATCTTCGAAATACCGTAAACTGGGGTTACTTTGCCCCATTTTTAAGGCAAAATTTAAATATTCCATTTTAAAAAATCTTTAAAGAGTCGATAATTTATTTTTTTTTGATAATACATATAAAAGTAGGCTTGGTGCTCATATATGTATATTAGTATCCAGTCTAAAAATATTCCATGACCGTTTTTTTAAAATCTGAAAAGTGGAGTAAAGTCTCCCATAGGTCGGGGTTACATTGCTCCACCTTAGAAAATGATATTATGACGCGTGTATTTCAATAGATGGAGCAAAGTTAAACCGGCCGTTGAATAGCTTTACCTCTACAGTCATGCCCGTACGAAGAAAAATGCAAAAAACTCTTTTTTTAACGTTTATTATTAAAAACCCATGAAGACATTTAAAAATCTCAATAAAATTAAAATACACTATAAGCAGCTGTAGTAAAAACAAGGAGAAAGTTTAATTTTAATCATAAACATTTGTTAATTCGGGAACAGAAAAGATGGCCCTTTTCGAAACTTGCTTTGGAGGTTGAATGGAGCCTAAAACATCGGTCCATGGATATGTTAGTTCGTCTCGTTTCGAGGGCCATTTCCACATTTTAAGGGATTTTTCCATCGAGTTAACGGTGACTTCTTTATCGTCAAACCCTACGATTTGCCCAGGATACAACTCTCCTTCATACAAAAAGACTACAAAGGTTCCTATTTCCCGAACAACACTTGCAAACTTATAATAATTAGGCTCTGATGCTTTGCCTTCTAAAAAGTCCATAAATTGTTTTTCTTTTTGATCTTCTTTGGCAAGCTCATCAAAGTCGATGTCGTCTGACGAGTGGTCATCAAAAACCATTTCGTTTTCCGGTCTAGAGAAAGAAGTAGTGGGTTCGTCTTCCACAGTTTCTTTGGTAACCATGAGTTCATCAGCGCAGACACTTTTTCCGGGGGGAACGTTCATTTTCTTTCTGCGGCTACTTACAGGTTTTGTTAAATCTGACCTTTTCATCTGAAGAGTTTCTAGAAACGCGGACTGAATGCCATCCGGATTGCATGTAGTTGTTGGTATGCGGCTTAAAACTTCGTCTACATTTAAAGGAACTATGCCGCATTTTCGAAAACCAGCCTTCAAATTATCTTCAACATTTGGTGCAATAATAAGCATCATTTTTGACAATAACGGCGGAAAGTTTTGCTTTTGAATGTTTGTGTTACGAATGCCCTCATCAGTGTCCTTCCATTCGGATAGCACCTTTCTCCAAGCTATTTTTAAGGGTCGAAAAAATGCCACATCCAGTGGCTGAGTTAGGTGTGTGCTGTTTGGGGGCAAGCAGATTAGGTTTACTTGGTTTTCGCGGCACAGTTGAAGTGCATGGACAGTTATATGGGATGAAAGATTATCACAGAGTAGTACTTTCTTCCCTTCCAATTTCTTCAATCTTGGTATCATCTGACCTTGCAGCCAGTCTGTGAATATGTTTGCATCGAACCATCCTGAACTACTAGCATTGTAGCGGCATCCTTTAGGACCGTTTTCCGCCCATGTGGTCCACATTTTAGCGGCTCGATAAACCACATACGGAGGAAGGAGTTCTCCTGAAGCATTTCCACAAAACATCACAGATATAGATGTTTTAGAAGCATTTCTAATAATCTCTGGGTACTTGCATCCTCTCCTGACAAGGACCTTTTTTTTCCCAGGGTCGTCAGTGAGGTTCGTTTCGTCAAAGTTCCATATGTTTGTGGGAGGAACGTCCTTTATTTCGTTGGCCAAGTTTTCAAAGAAACTTCTTAGCATCGGTTCATCTACTGCCGCTCGTGTGCGTTTCACATTTTCGGCAAAACGCTCCGACAGCTCTGGGTGCCTTGTTATAAAAGCATTTGCCCACTCTGCACCAGGTAAGTTGTTTTCAAATATTTTTACTTCCCTACCACATCGGTTTAAATAATTTTTTATTATATGGCGCAATTCTCTAGTGTTTACAGGGAACCCATGCTCTCCCAAGGAAACTAAGCAATCAACAAATTGTCTTTCTTCATCGTAACTAAATATTGGCTGTTTTCCTGGTTTTTTATTATGCCTGCCTTTTAGTTTGTTTAAAATTGTTTTTCTAGGAATCTTGTATTTTTTTTCTGCTTTCCTGTGTGAAATTTCCCCACTTCTAATTTCATTGAGACATGCTTGCAAGGTTTCCTCTGTATAATCGGCATATTTTCTAGATCCCAATTTTCTTTGATACTTTCTGGGCATTTCTGTAACAAAAAAAAATTGTTAGAAAGCAAAAAATAAAATAAAAATGGGTATACTTTACCCCGGGGCAAAGTAACCCCAAATAGGCAAAAATTTGCATGTCAAGACAGGAAAAAATTGTATTTTTGTTTTTGTTCGTTTATTTACAAAAAAAGAAAATGTAATGTGATGACAAGATAATACATTAACTAATGTGCAAATACTTACTCGTGAGTCATAAGCAACCACTGATACATATACCAAATTTTGCCGGTAAAAATAACCACAACTTTTTCTTCCGCAGTTCACTCAACGGCTGTCGGGCTCAGATTGCACGTGGAATGCAAGAATTAGCGGTAATTGATAGTAACATAGATAACCCCTAATACATCGGTGTTTGTGTGGTGACATATGCACATCGTCGGAGTATAAAATTAAATCAAACTCTTTTTGTACAATGGCGTAAAGTAACCTTGCAGGGGCAAAGTAACCCCAGTTTACGGTATACAAAAATGTTATTTTCGGGATACCTTAACTAGGCGACTTTTGAGGAAACCTCGTGATTCATATTTACCGTTACTGTTGCGCCCTCTAGCGCCAGTCTGAGTTACTTGAAAATAATTTCCAGCAATTTCTCATGACCACTTTACCTAATATATTTTTTTCCGCAAGCCATGCGACTAACACTTTCTGAGATACGGCCGACAGCCATTCTTAGTGGGACTCCCGGTACACTTCTTGGCGTTAAGAGAGAAACCTGGTTCAGGAGACAAAAACATATTTTTTTCTCCGATTCTTTCTTTAAGGTATAAACAACAAAAATATTTATCATTTCCAAAGTAAGTTGACTTACAACCCGTCGTCAAGGGCAATCGATACCATTTTGGTAATTGTTACCTACGTCCTTCGAAACAGTGTCAAAATGCGTTGTTTGCAACACAGGGAGGAGAGAAACGTTATTTTTGCCTATACATTTTGACAAATAGACATGTCAGATATATAAATATTCCTTCGTTTGTTTCAATGGTTTTATGGCCTATATTACTCTAATTTTCTAAATTTTTCGTTTCGTACGTTTATTGTTAATAACTATCGACTATTAAAGAAAGATATTTGTCCCTTTTTTTCCGTCAGACCCAATCCTTGGACGCATTTCGCCATTTTACGACTCCTCGGCAAGGCTATAGAGTCTGACGAAAAGGAAAGGGACCTTACACACAAAAAAATGTAGTATCAAAGTGAAACTAATAGTTTTATCATGAAACTAACGTAAACATGAATAGGAGCAAGCAAAACTTAATCACATATTAAATATACTTAATTCTCAAAATTTATATTCACTGTGATATTTCATATACTTAGTCCGTTTTATTATGCTGTTAAGTTGAAATGATAATAGATATGTAAGATTTATGAGATATAATATATCCTCAACTTGAATAGAATTTTGACATCAAATCAGTATTAATATAATATGTAAGGTCTGAAATTAAATTAATCTCAGCGTTAATAAACGTATACTTAGAGTCAGAGTCAATGTTTTTGTTGTAATAATTAGTTAATATCAAATCGAATATACTTTATGATTATACCCGTAATAATTTGATTCTTATTAAAATTAGCTGTATATTAAAAATATTAATACCCTATCGTAAAAGAAACAAAAAGTATGTTTCAAAACTAATATAAGGGATTTTTAAATTGAAAATTATTTAATAACTTCATCTGAAAATTGTCACTCTCGAAGTAATGGTTCCATATTCCATGAATAAATCAAACAAACAGTAGGTACACTGCACCGCACAAAGAAACGTTCTTAAAAAATGCAATTAAACTAGATGACACATGTCGGACCGCAACGCAGCGTCGCTCAAGGAATATAGTATCGATATCATCAAAGTAAGACAAACTGTCGCGAGAGTTGTAAAAATTTCTGTAAAACTACTTTCTAGAGACAATTTGAAAATAAGAAATTTCACTTCTTTTAAAATGATCATATTATACAAGAAATATCTTTAAAATAATTATAATTTTATGACATATCTTCAATTTAGCATGTTGGTTGTTTTTATGCTTATTCTAAAACTACTCTTATATTTTATTTTTAAAACTATCCTAGTTAGGTTTCATATTTAATAAAGCTGCTATACTTGAAATAATAATAAAGTATATTTGTTTTATATCTATTTTATAATTGGTTTAATTGTATTTTTTAATACAAACATATATTTAGACTGAATCGAGCTCTAGGCTTAAAGTATTTTCAATGTATGTTCTCTTTGAAATTAGATTTTTTTGTGTGTACAGTGATTTCAACACATTATGTATATATACATATGCCAGATGTCGCCACGTGTAACATCTCGCATATGTATATATCGACTATTAGATATTTTTGAAAAGCTCAAAAATAACCGAAATAAATAAGAGAAAAATATACAGGGTGTCCCATTTAAAGAAACATATGTTTGCTTTAAATCTCGAAAAGTAAGACTTCCGAAAAAAGTAAATACGCCACTGAATTCGACTTAAAAAACTCTCTCAGAAACAGTTTTCAATTTTTTAGTAAGTTAAAGGATAACCGAAATACAGGGGGTGATCAAATACAAACATTTTCGAAAACATCCTGTAGCTTAAAATCTAAGAAAGCTACGACAATTCTGGTTGCAACACCTTTTGTTTGACGAAAAAGTAGCAGAGTAATGTAAAAACCGCAAGTCTCTAATGTGAAAATAATGTGAAATGCCAGTTAAACTTCAAAGTAATTTTGAATTGTTTTTAGGCATTTGTTTGTTATGGCCAACTTACGTACTAAAGGTAAATGTTTTTCTTATAATGTGAATACTCTGTACACTATATTTTTTAAATTCAATAATGGCGTGTTTTGGTAATATCTCTTTTTCGAAAATTAGTAGACAGTCTACTTCCAGCACCGGAGATGGAAGGACCTCTGAAGAAGTTCGCCACTCGTGCTAGCGAAACGTTAGGAAGCAATTCCAACCGACGACGGCCTTTAGACCCGAATCAGGACCACACCAGTTCATCAACTGGCCGCGAAAGCCTTAACCAATTTGTCAATACTAGGTCTGCACGGGCATATAGTAATACCCCAGCCCACACCATGACACTACCGCCTCCAAAAGGCGTCCTAGGAGCATAGCAACATTGTGCAAATCGTTCACCCGGTCTCCTCCAGACACGTTCACGTCCGTCAGGTGAGCGCAGACAAAACCGCGATTCATCCGTGAAGAATACATGCGCCCACATTTCTGCTCCCCAGTTTCTGTGTTCATGTGTAAAATGTAATCTTGCTGTATGGTGCGCTGAAAGTAAAGCGGGATATGCAACTGGTCTTCTGGACATTAAACCCCCTTCTTGTAACCTACGCTGGATGGTACGTGCAGAGGCTATGGTACCACGTACATCTTGAAGTCTACGGCTAATAACGGTAGATGGTAGGCTACGATCTCGTAATGGAATTAGGTTTATGAAATTGTTATCACGTTGATTGGTAACACGCGGTCTTCCTGATCCCTCACGTCGTATGTACTCACCAGTCTCGCGAAACCGACTGATCGCATCTACCGTATATTGCGGCCATCGTCATTTAATGCAACAGCTCGTGCAACATCTTCTGGTCTCATTTTTTTAAACGAAAACCTTTAAAGAGTGTATTCTGCAATGGCAGTATAGTGACACTTTGGTAAACAATGCTCATGCAACCAAAGGCTCACTAGATAAGACAATGAAATGTTCTGAATTGTTAATAAAATAGAAAAAGTGCAACACTTTCTTTAAAAATTTGTATCTTTTCTTAGGAAGCAGATAATGACGTGAACCAAAAAACACTGTGTTAATAAAATATCACACTTCAAACGAAAACATACTGAAGCCAAATGTTGAGGCTCAATTATTCCACAGGGCGATTAGAAATTGAGGGTAAAAAAGTATATTTTGTTTCTCCCTGTATAATGATCAAGCCATCAGTATTTTTTAGGAATTAAAATTGAGGCTAACATTCCAAGACACAAGTCTACACTTCACTAAAATTTCACCCGAATCGGGAAACAATTAGAACAATTAAAGGACTATGAACCTGACTAAAATTATCTTTTTCCGGAATTTATTGTCGGGAAGTGTATTTATGCATATATTTTACAACTTTTGAGTTTACTGTGTATTATGTAAATCTAATGTCACATCTAGTTTTAAAGCAAGCCACTAAATAAATCATCAAAAGAAGGGTTAAATTAAGGAAGTGTATAAAATGTATTTGCATACATATAACATTGACCTGTATTGCACTGAAAATATCGTTAAACTGAGCGACAACTTCGATAGGCTTGTGTCAAAAGTCAAAGTAGAATTTCTTTTCAGTAGAATACGGGTCAATTTTTATATCGTATAGGCAAAACGACATACTTTTGTTATATGCCTATACTATTTCTCATCATAACTAGCATTACAAAGTAAGTAAGATATTATTATACAATTTAAATACAAACAAATGACGACTACGACACGCCTTTAAAAGAAAAACAAACGAATTTGGCAATGTCTTAGCATCTGACTGACGAATTCCACGTACTCCCAATCTGAACGTAACTGATGCCAAATAAAGTTATCTGCAAATGGACTACCCACGTAACTGGCTGAATGTGACCGGCATTTTCATCAGTATTAATAAGAAAGTAGTTGAATGACTAAAAATGTTGGTGGTAAAAGAAGTTAGGTCATTAAGCAGTGCTTCCTTCGGATTTTGGTAATGGCTTGGCAATGGTGTACCCAACTAATTTTTAAATGGTAGTAAACTGTATTACAGAAAAGGAAAATTGATACTTTATTATGACAGTGCAGGGTGTTTGATATTATTTATAGTTATTCAAAATGTTTAAAATACTGGCGGTAGGATTTATTTCATATAAGATAATGGATAAAGAACAAAGTCTTTTAACTGGCATATCAGTTGATAAGTTCTTGCCACAACTCTTTATGAGAAGCCACTAAGATTCTTTTAGATTGAACAACGGAAGATGTAGGTTATTATCTGAGTCGTCCCTGTCTCCCAGATAGCACGTAAGCTCACATCAAGCCTTGATTCTGGCCTGGCTTGCAACTGCAAGGTTGGAACCAAGAAATTATATGTCCTTCACCTTGAAATTTTGAGAGTTGGCCGGGTTATTACACTAAAAGAAGCACTAAAGCAAAGAAGTAAATGCTTTACACTGAAATAAAAAATATGGGTACCTAGTAAAAAGTACCTTTTTCATGAATATCTTCTGTGTTCTTTGTAATTGGCTTTATTGCAAATTTCGTAAAATCATAAAATAAAAATATTTTTGAAATGTTTTATTGAATGTGCGTTACTTGAGGAAATGAAATAGTGTATTACATACCAAGAGTGGTAGGAAGCCTGTTGGGGAACAGCCCTAAGAGTTGAAATGAGTTGTCCAAAGATGGACTGTTTAGTTTAGTTGTAACATAGTAGGCGTAACATGTCAAATTTACGATCTCGTTCATAACGTAGTAGGTATAAGAAATGATGTATTTTGAAGCCGCGCCAAAGGAAGCGGCTGGAGACCACTGCCACGCTCTACTTTTGTTCTCTGTAAAATGCGCCCACGGGATTGGCGGAAGCTTGGCGTCGGCCACAAAAGATGAATGAGTCGCGTCATAAGGTATTCGTGCAGCGGTTCCATCCGCTCCATTCGGCGCGAATTAAGAAATAAGAGGAACTGTTGAGTGAGCAGACAAGCTAGCAACACGTCCCGTCAAAAAGGAATAGCCAAAGTTGGTTGTTGGCGGTCATTTTACTATTTGTACCAAGTGGTAAATCCGTAGAAATGTTAGTGTACTAATTTCTATGTAAAAAGTGGAAGTTTCACCCTAAGTACGGGTACTAAGTGTGCATAGCTCTGTGCAAAGAGTTATAATGTGTTGATTTCGCCAGAAGTCATAGTGTGTTAAGTTCGCCAGTATTTTAAATAAAGTTATTTTGCTTTAACACGAGTTTAATTTCCAATCATAATAAAACCGACCAGTGAGTCACACGCCTGTGGAAATATACCACAAACTTGATTGAACGTAAGAGGAAATAAAGCCCGGCGTTTCAACATGGTCCTTCGAATCCGGATGTTGGAAAATTGAATAAGTGCGAAAGTAAAATTAAAGTAAAAAATTAGCAAGAAGAGGCAGTAAGAGACTTCCAAACCAGTGAGAGTAGTGAAGTGAAAGTTAAGTGAGTGTCGACAGAGAGACAGCGGAAGGTAAAAACGTCACATGTAGAAATTGTAGTAGTATATATTGTTGTTGATAATTCTAGATTTGTTAGTAGCATTACACTTTGGTAGCCAACATTAAGGTAGTGTTGTGTTCGACTTCACCTCTGTGTAAGTTGTGTTGCTAGTTAGAGAGCAAAAGTCATTAAAAAAATAAAAAAATGGAGCCTTCAGACGAGGCAGTTAATATAAGTGAATTAAGCGAGTTAAAAAGAAAACGTGGGGTGGCAAAGGCTGCAATCACGAGGAGTCAAACATGGTATAATACTAATAAAAAAGACAAAGAGGCACTGAAGCAAATTATATCGCGAGAGGAGACGTTGAGAAAAGCGTACGGGACGTACTCTGATTTACAGGATAGTATTGAATATTTAGATCCAGACGATTTAGATAGGGATGAAGTCGAGGGCAAATACCATTCTTTGGTGGCGGCGTTTAATGAAATATTAAGCGCAGATAATGCACAAGGTAGTGTAACGACTAGTAATCAGGGGCAACATTATATTTCTTCGGGTGTTAGATTGCCAGATTTGAAGGTCCCATCGTTCGATGGCAGTGTTTCGGATTGGCGGTCTTTTGCAGAAATTTTTAAAGTTTTAATTATAGAGAACGCAGTTCTTTCGGATGTACAACGATTAATGTACCTAAAATCTGCACTCAAGGGCGAGGCTTTGAAGCTAATAGATTCTCTTGAATTAATAGGAAGTAACTTTCAGATTGCTTTTAACATTTTGCAAAATAGATTCGAGAATTTGACATGTGTGGTAAATAACCACTTCAAAACTATTTTAGGTGCGCCGGTGCTAACTAAGCCAAATTCAAATAATTTAAGGGAGTTCATAGCGAATAATACAAAGACAGTGGAGTCGTTAAAACAATTGCCGATATCTCAGACTCAAGTTCTTGAATATTTGTTAGTATATATTATGGAAAATAAATTAGATTACGCCACAAAAAAGGCATTTGAGCTGGATCGTAATTTAAATAACTTACCAAGTTTAACAGATTTCTTTGAATTCTTACAACGTAGGTGTTTAGTGTTCGAAAATCTTTCTAGTAGTAGTGAACAACAAAGTTCACAGCCCAGAGGCACAACTAATAATAACAGAGTATCGTTTTTTGCTAGTCAACAGCAGAGCGATCAGTATTGTTGTATTTGTGGCATTCCAGATCATAGAACATATGCGTGTCGAGAATATTTGGATTTAACATTATATGGAAGGCAACAGATCGTACAATCGAAGCGATTGTGTTTTAATTGTCTGGGTGCACACTCTGTCGCTCAGTGCAAATCAAAAAGTAGATGTAAATATTGTAATTTATCGCACCATTCAACGTTGCATAGAAATGTGCCAAGAGGTAGTCCTGATGCAAGTTCGGGCACCGCACAACAACATAATTCTACGCGAAATGCAAATTTAGGTACCGTGCGAAACGGGCGATATTCCCAGAATAATAACGACAAAACCTCGTACAACGCGAACAGTTCAAATAGTCAATCGTTCTTAAGGCCATCCGGGCAGTACAACGGGTCTGGGAATCGAACACACAACGTGTCAAGTTTAAATACGAGTACGGAGACGCCTAGTCCTCAAAATATCGGTGTAAAAAATATACAGGGTGAGTCAAGTAGGGATGCCCAAATAAGTTCCACCAAACCAGTGTCTCTTTCAGCATTGGCAAATGAACATTCTAACGTATTATTGGCAACCGCGCAGGTAAATCTTGTAAGCAAGAATGGGGATGTGATAACAGCGAAAGTATTGTTGGATAATGGAAGCCAAAGCTCGTTTATTACTAAATCATTAGTAGAGCAGCTACAGTGTGATATAATTAATTGTAAATTAAATATTTCAAGCGTTTCACAAAACAGTTTTGTATGTAATAAATTGGCGAACGTTACTATATATTCGAAAACGCAGGATATCTGTTATCCAGTGAAATCGTGTATCATTTTGGATAATATCACGTACAAATTGCCGCAAATCCCTATCAAAGTAGAAACTTTGGATATTCCGTATAATTTACAAAGCCGGCTGGCTGATCCAACTTTTAATATTTCATCCGAGATCGACATGTTGTTGGGCGCTGATGTCTACTATTCGATTTTAAGCCAGGGGCAGTGTATTTTAGGCTCTAACAAACCTACTTTGGTAAATACCACACTTGGGTGGATTATAGCAGGGAAGGTACCTTCACATTGTACATCGCCAGTGAAAGGGCACGCTACGCAGGCAGGCGGAAGTAGTGCGTCATTTTTTTTGCAAACTCAAGACGTGGATAAGTTGTTGACAAAATTCTGGACAGTCGAAGAAGTGTCTTCAAAACCTATAATGTCAACTGACGATCAGTTGGCAGAAAGTATCTTTATTAATACTACAAAACGTGTAGAAAACGGTTCGTTTCAGGTCAATATGCCATTTAAAACTCCGGGTGAGTATACGAAACTTGGTGATTCGTTTAACATGGCTGGAAAGCAGTTAATTAAAGAAAAACATCCAAGATCAGTAGAAATTGAACAACGCATGGACGAACTCGAAGCAGAGGTGCGCGAATTCGAGAAACTAAATAATTCTCAAATCGACAAAGTTCGCGCTAGGTTCCGTCAAATTCAACTTGCGTGGCAGAAAGTAAACCGACTGAAGTCCACCAAAGAGAAGAGCCTGGAGGGCGCTAGCAGCGTGGAGCTCTACAATAAGCTCTGTGAAGAAGCAAGGGATTGGATGCTCGAAAAAATGATGCAGCTTGAAAGTGCTGTATTAGGACACGATTTGAAAACAGTACAGTCTCTGCAGAGAAGACACGATAACTTGGAACGGGAATTGGCGCCGGTTCAAGAGAAAGTCAGCAAAGTAATGTTATTGGCCAATGACGTACAAGGACAATATCCTTCTGAAAAACATAACGTTTCTCAGAAACAAAAGGAAATCGACGAGCTTTGGGCTAAGGTTAGGGAAAAAGCTATCGAGAGACGGGCTCGGCTTGAAGATGCGGTTGGCCAACAGATATTTACAAACGGTGCTAAAGATCTGCTTAAGTGGGTCGCTCAAGTTAAAGATAGACTTAATGCAGATAATCTGGTAAAGGATGTACAAACGGCCGAAGCATTGCTTAAGGATCATCAAGACTTAAAACAAGAAGTAAACGCTAAAAATGATGAACTAAAAACAGCTGACAGCATTTTCACTAGGTCTATAGCAAAAGTGTCTCCTCTCATTTATGACCAGGCACATGTAACTACTGAACTTCATCACGACTAAGCCAAACTACTTTTGATTATAGGTTACCGCACCTCGTGCGTGTGGCCATATTTTAAGTCTTAATCTACTCGATTACTAGTTTGTTGAATAATAAGTTTCAACGTACGTTTCATTTATATTAGTTTATTTTACACAAGGTGTCAGTCCTTTTTTGGCGTGGTGGCCTGCCTTAAGTCCACTGGGGGTCGAAGGCTAAGACTCCCTGGGAAACCTAAATGGTTACATGATTTTTGCATTATTTTTGTCGTTTTTGTTGGCCCTTCACTCTTAAGGAGCGTCGTATGAGTTCGCACAGTTGGAAACTTCTGGCAGCTTTTTCAAGAACACACTAGGAGCGTCCCTGGTGTCAAAAGACTAAAGACGTAGACTACCCTGACAGTAGCGCACTGCCCTTTCGGTTCTGGGTTCCGGCGGAATCTGGTTCCACCTTTCGCTCTGCGGAGCATCTGTCACTCTGTTACTTCTTCTTCTTCCATTTCGTTCTATCTACTTTGCGGCTTCGGCACTACAAGACACGAGTAGTGCTGTCTATCACTACCAAGTGTCATTTCTCTGGGTTGGGGCGGGTAAGGGGTTATTGAGCCCAGTCCAGGGGAATTATTAGGTCTTCTTCGGGTGGGGATTCGGGAAAATTGTGAGTGTGTGACGTGGGGTGCAAATTTACGCCTTGTGCTTCATGTCAATACTCAAAGTTAGGGGTGTCTCACAGTAGCGCCAGTTCAAAGTTTAGGGGTGTCTCATCAGTAGCGCCATTCGCAGTATTCGACTCCAATGTCAATACTCAAAATTAGGGGTGTCTCATCAGTAGCGCCAGTTCAAAGTTTAGGGGTGTCTCATCAGTAGCGCCATTCGCAGTATTCGACTCCAATGTCAATACTCAAAGTTAGGGGTGTCTCATCAGTAGCGCCAGTTCAAGAAAGTTAGGGGTGTCTCACAGTAGCGCCAGTTCAAAGTTTAGGGGTGTCTCATCAGTAGCGCCATTCGCAGTATTCGACTCCAATGTCAATACTTAAAGATAGAGGTGTCTCTCAGAAGCACCGTTCTTTAGTTTTTTAGTTTTTTTTTTATTATTATTTTATACTACAAGGGAAGTAGTTATGGGTGTCGCTGCGGAATGCCAACGTGTATGTGCAGCTCAAACGGAGCTTGCTATCTGGACCTCGTGTGTTCAGTTTTTTAAATGAATTTTATGACAGTGCTCGAAGCGAGCTTTCAAAGTAAATTTCGAATATATTCTTCAAAGAATATCAAAGTCATTTAACACAATATATGATTCGGTAAAAATGTGCCAGTTATGAAAAATAGGACATTCAATCTGGGCAATACGGACGGGTAGGACGGCTGTACAGAACTTTAGGTTATTTTTAATATTAAGATTGTTGTGAAACCTATTCTACAGGTTTCAATAGGATACGGGTCACTTACGTTCAGATTACGTGAAAACAAAGGAAAAGAAAGACTTTATTTTTCTTTGGGACTTTATACACTTAGGTCAAGATTATGTTCACAGAACAAAACAGGACTTCAAGTGGACGATTGAGCATTGGCTTGTGTACGATTATGTCAAGTGGGTCCAGTAAAAGACAATGAACATTTGCGGAGTCGAGATAACTTTGACAGTGTTTGGAAATACGAGGGGCATGTGATACATGAAATCGTGTGTCATGCTGAACAATTTTGTGGGACCTTCGGTCATATTGTAAATATTTTAGTATAAGTTATGAAGTTAAAAAAAAAAAAATGGTTATAGTTAGAGCTGCATGGTTGCGTGGCACGTGGCACATGCGCAGCTCTCTTTTTGAATATGGGGTATTTGACTCAGATCATGAGACGATGTAGAGTCTACAACCATATTGATGGTCATGGCTGTTAACGTTTATGTAATGTGGGTTGTCGTTGTTAGGTTAGGTATAATGTTGGATACCAGAGTGTTAATTTCTAAGAGTAGATTGTGTAGAAAGGGGATGTACTACATAATGTTCGATTAAATTGAATTGAATCACAAGTGATTCAAGGTGGGGGAGAATGTTGGGGAACAGCCCTAAGAGTTGAAATGAGTTGTCCAAAGATGGACTGTTTAGTTTAGTTGTAACATAGTAGGCGTAACATGTCAAATTTACGATCTCGTTCATAACGTAGTAGGTATAAGAAATGATGTATTTTGAAGCCGCGCCAAAGGAAGCGGCTGGAGACCACTGCCACGCTCTACTTTTGTTCTCTGTAAAATGCGCCCACGGGATTGGCGGAAGCTTGGCGTCGGCCACAAAAGATGAATGAGTCGCGTCATAAGGTATTCGTGCAGCGGTTCCATCCGCTCCATTCGGCGCGAATTAAGAAATAAGAGGAACTGTTGAGTGAGCAGACAAGCTAGCAACACGTCCCGTCAAAAAGGAATAGCCAAAGTTGGTTGTTGGCGGTCATTTTACTATTTGTACCAAGTGGTAAATCCGTAGAAATGTTAGTGTACTAATTTCTATGTAAAAAGTGGAAGTTTCACCCTAAGTACGGGTACTAAGTGTGCATAGCTCTGTGCAAAGAGTTATAATGTGTTGATTTCGCCAGAAGTCATAGTGTGTTAAGTTCGCCAGTATTTTAAATAAAGTTATTTTGCTTTAACACGAGTTTAATTTCCAATCATAATAAAACCGACCAGTGAGTCACACGCCTGTGGAAATATACCACAAACTTGATTGAACGTAAGAGGAAATAAAGCCCGGCGTTTCAACAAAGCCTATTACACACGATTTCGAAAGTTACGGTAAGAGCGTTAGCGAAAATTGCCCTTGTTAATACAGACATTATAATATTACGTAACTGCTCTTACGCACAGCTTGGCTTCTAACAATACAGTATAAGTAATTAGAGTTTTACGGACAAAGTAAACAGTGCGCAAGTAGGTTCCTACTAATATAGAAGTAGAAAAACCCCACCATGGGTCCTTAATGCTAACTTAACCTATTCTAACGGTACCTAATCCAAAGATCAGCCGACAGGTGGCTAAGTTATACCGGGGCCGATGACATGGCCCTATGGGTGAGACACTCGTTTTAAACAACGTAACGAAGAGAAATGTAAGTCATAAGCTGGAATACGGCTGGCATTTGGGGAAAGAGCTGCTAGAAAACCCCATCAATGTCAAATACTAAATTACTCTACCACTCGACTTAACTACTGGCTGTGTCTGAACCGGGCATAACTACATCAAGTCAAAAACGGAATCGCTATTTTGTTCTAATTCTACAAATTCCAACTTTTTGTGAACAGTTACGAATGCCCTCGGAAAGTTTAAAACAGTGTTGTCAGTATGGTCGCATTGTAAGTTTCGTGTGAACGGATGACCCTCCTCTGATGGACACATTCTTTTAGATACTTAAATTTAATGGTGTTAACGTAAACATATCCCATAGACTAAACAGCACGCCTGCAAGCTTTCGTCTCTTGAAGTTCGTTGTGTTTTATAGTGTGTACGCCATTACGATTATTTGCTTAATCGCTTTTGGGTACCTTTTGTGTGTGAAGCTAAATATTGAAGGTAAGTCTACCGTCAGTTTTATGTTTTTAAAATACCTATATGGCGTTTATGGAAGTTATGTAGTGTACAAAAATGCGATTATGTGCTTGCTGTGCATGGTAAAGTCATTCTTTTATATCAATTTGCTTCTAGTATTTGCAGCCACCAAACTATATTTGAACTTCATTTTACCTTTTCAGAATGAAGGATATAAGTACTGCAAGAATAAATGAGATGAACTTCGTTATTTTATCGCAAGTGTTTTGTTAATTTTTTTATTGTATTTATTTATTAACGATGCCTCGATGGTAATAAATGTCCGTTAACGTTAATATTACTATAATTATTATTATTATTAGTATTACCCCTACTACAAGACTTCTGCCTATTTGCAACAAGGCTTAATCATCAGCCCTGTGCAAGCTTCTCCTGCAAGTTTGCAACAATCCCTAATCATCGCCCCTATGCAGGTTTTCTTCGTTGTGAATATTTTTTTTTTATTTTTTGTCAAATTCTTCCTTTTAACAAATTTTGTTTTTTTGTTTAACGAGTTTTGTTCTTTCTACGCCCATGATATATTTCTATATGCTTTAATTTGTTAATGATGGTAAGGTAATTTGTCCATTTACGACAGTGCAACCAATTTGGACAATGATAAAAAAATTAAGGATTTTATGCAATGGTTGTGCGTGTATTCTGCCTCATATTATTGCCATTGTATTTGTTAATTTTCGTTCTGAGTTGATAAAAATGGTCGTCCTACGTAAATTGTTTTTGGTCGACGCTAGACGGACATATGCGGAGTGGCAAATTTTCTTCGGCTTATTTGGAATAGGAATACTTTAATGAATAATTGTGAAATAAAAATAACGGTATACTGTCTAGGTTTTAGGTGTTCCATAGTTTAATGAAAATATATAATAGAAACCGTGCGGTGATGCTGCCAAAAAAGTTTTTGGTGAAAAAACTACTGTATAATTTAAGCCTGTGCATGCACAGTCCACAATCTAGACTAATCTTTGGGGCTATTTGAAGATAGCAAAGTGCATAAAGCGTAACCAAGAACCTTAGAGGAACTCAATCAAAAGAAACATCTGTGCTGAAATTGAGGCTATCCCGGTGGCTGTTCTTCAACGAATCTTTTCCAAATTCGTTCAACTTTTACATTAATGCAGTGAGAATAACGGTGGTCCCTTAAAGTACTGTACCGTACTCTCAAGGACTGCTGGTTGAAACAAGCCTATAAAAAACATGCACACACAATGGCGTGTTTTTGGTCATGTTGTATTATACTCCGACACACGGTTGATGGTCATGACTTTACCTGCTTTATAACGAACGGGCGACTTTACCCACCATAAACCAATTAAGGGCTGGTTTGTAAGCGTTTTTAAGTAACAGGGTGGTATTTTATTTTTATTTTGATAATGTACGTATTTAAGGTATAATTAATTATACCTGTCGACACATTAGAAATTGTCGAATTATTATTAAATCATTTGAACTGTGTCTTCCAACGGTGTTCAGTGGTGTTATTAATATTAGCAATTTTTAAAATGTTCAGACCGTGGGTTGAGAACTGTGAATTCGACGGCGGAATTGAAGACAAAAACGCGCAAAAAACAAATTGCCATTTACAGATGTGCTGCAAGAGGATTGTTTTGCGAGTATATCAAGGTTAAATTTATATTTTTTTTAGTTTTGATATTAAAGAACATATTAAACTTCTTATGGATCCCGGACAGATTTTTTTTTTAATTTTACTATGTTATTTTGGAAGTCGAAACAAGCATTTTCTTTTATTGGACCGACCTTATAGCCACACAGAGTGATACAAAAATATCAGGTCAAAATCTTACGGAAAATATTTGTCTGCAGGTCTTCTAAAAATGTCAGAGGGCATAGAAGCTGCCAAGTAGTTAAAACTCAGTATGAATTAATACCAGAGCATGCGTTAATCATGTACCTACTTGAAGTCGAAAGTGATTATAAAAAATTTTGGGAAAACATAAAACCTCTCATTTGTTGAGTGGATGATAGTGATAGTACAGATTCAAACTATTGAGATGATTCATTTTATTCATACGGTTTTGTACAGGGTGTTCCACGTAGAAGTTCCGCATTTTCAACTCGGTAATTATACAGATGTCAAAAAAGCCTTTGCCATTCGTTTTCAAACAAGAAAAAATTTATTTTGATATCTCAAAAACTAAAGAAAATAAAGGGGGCTGGAACTTCTACGTATGACACTCTGTATAATAAAAATTATATATTATACGGCTTACTACTTTTACGCATATTAATAATTTAACTCAAAGTCAGCAACACACAATAAATTTTTGTACATATACAAGCATTGTTTCAATCTTCCTACTACCACCCTGGACCGGAATGATTTATTTGTCAAGATAGAAGGACAAGTAGGTATAAAGTATAAAGGGATTAGTTAGTCATGACCATTAACCGTGTGTCGGAGTATATCCGAAATTGACCAAAATATTGAAATTACAAAACCATTGGCCACGAAAAAAACACCCGGGTCAATTTCGAAACAGTTCCAAAAATCTTGCAATAGAGCAGAAATAAGTTTTAGACACCATGATCACTCTAGAAAACATAGCTAGTACCCTAAAGGATTGGACATTTCTTTTGAAGAAAAAATTGACAACCATGGACAACCAACAGGTAAAAATAACTAAATACCCACCACAAGGTAAACTAACTATTATTTTTTTAGGGCGACTGGAGTATAACCCAATATTCTCTAAGACCACCCAGAGAGGTGCACAACGATTGACAGATTCCAGTGGCTGGAACTTTAAAAATCACTATAAATAACATTTCTACAGTCAGTTGGAATAACTGTATACAACATGTAATTAAGGTGGAAAATTCTTATACCGGGTGATGCATGGCTTAATTCAACATAGGAAATGTAAATTTTGAGGTGGCTAAATATTGGCTCTCCTGTACATTTTAGAGAAAATTGTTTTGTTATTACTTGAAGAGGCCGATATAATAAACCCATGTGCCAAGTTTGAATTAATTTTAACAAGCCAATCCCAACTTATTCAATTAAATGTGATATCAAAATTACGAAATTTTCATAGTTTAGGTAATACAGCAAACACCAGCAAATTATTATTTGGCATTGACAAAACGAAAAGTAGCATCAGTGACATTTTCATTGGAGGCGCTATAATCATAGTTAAATATGAGCTATTCCATTAAGGAAAAAGTAACTATGATTAAGTGGTATTATACAGGAAACAATTTAAGAGCAGTGTCTGAAATGTGTTCAGTTTAATTTCCTGATAAGCCTATCCCTTTAATTTCATTAATTAAACTTATCATTAGTAAATTTGAGTCCAAAGGCACTGTAGTAATTAACTGTAAATGCTCAACTCAGAATTTCAATAGAGCTGAATAAAGGGATAATAGAGATCTTGATATATTACTGCACGCGGAGGAAAATAAAATGATCAGCACGAGGATTCTTGGGCAACCCGTTGAAAAACATGAAACCACAGTATTGCGCACTTTAAAAAAACATAAACGTTTTCCTTACTACTTGTAAGTTACAAGTATGAAAAACATCAAGAGCTACGGCAAGGTGATAAAGAACGGAGAATGATATTCTGTTTTGAGGTAACGGAAAGAGCAAATAATAATAGGGATTTTTTGACAAATATTTGTTTTACCGATGAATGTACATTCACCGTCAACAACGAAACAAATGTTCAAAATTGCCGGTATTGGAGTCAAGAAAATGAACATCGTCTTGTTCATACTGGGACGCAATATCCACAAAAAATAAATGTTTGGGCGGAAATTGTAATCAATAATAATAATCACATTATTATTTAACCATTTTTGATGGAAGGCAACTTCATAGCAGTAACCTATTTGAACTAGAAGAAGTTGTACGTGGAAATCTGGTATCAAATGGATGGTTGTTCTGCCCATAATTCTCTCATGGTTAGGGAATACTTACAAAATATTGAACAATGTGACAGAATTTCTCAATATCAAATGTTAGAAATGAATTTTATGATCGGTTAGAATATTGTTTAGCCCTTAATGGAGGGGTTTTTGAACATTAATTTAATTAATGTTTTTATAGCAGTAACATGTTTGGATTTACTACAAAATCGAATTAAACCCGCATTAGAAGAAGTTGTACGCGAAAAGTAGGAGATCTGGTATCAAATGGATGGTTGTCCTGCCCATAATTATCTCATGGTTAGGGAATACTTGCAAAATATTTTTAATGGAAATGCTATTGACCCACTTTGGCCAGCCGGGTCTCCTGACCTTTCGCCAAACGATTTCTTTCTGTGGGGTCACTTAAAACATTTTATTTATAAAGATGTAAAATTTGAAAATCTAGACCAGCTAAAAGACTGTATTTCGTTAGAATGTGACAGAATTTCTCAGTAATATTAGAAATGAATTTTATGATCGGTTAAGATATTGTTTAGCTGCTAATGGAGGGTTGTTTGAAGATTTAATTAATTAATGATTTTGTGAAAAAAGTCTTAGGTATGTTATGTTAAATTAAAGGCTTAGTAGGACAAACATAATGGTGTCTTATATTTTGGATGTGTGATTGCCGGATTAGTGAAACGAAAATGTGCTTTAATTTTTTAGGTTTAATGTGAAATAATCGTTATTTGTTATGTCCAGCTTTACGTCAATTTTTGACAATAGCGTCATAGAAATTATTTGCTGGTGTTTGCTGTATTACCTAAACTATGAAAATTTTTACCATCACATTTAATTGAATAAGTTAGGATTGGCTTATTAAAATTTATTCAAATTTGACACATGGGTTTACTATATCGGCATCTTCAAGAAATTATAGTACAATTTTTCTCTAAAATGTACAGGGGAGCCAATATTTAGCCACCTCAAAATTTATATGGGATTTCCCATGTTCAACAAATCCATGCCTCACCCGGTATGTGTATGAGTACTAATAGTCAACCCTTAATAATAAGTTTAGATGAAGATAGTAACACATTCTAACGAAATTCAGGGTGCAGTAGAACTAAGTTGTCAAAATTGGTGATTGTAAACCTTTTCTGTGTTCACACATTGTACTCTATATAACTTAAATTTAGTTTGTATTAGTGTATCGTCTAAATCATAACATTGTAAAATTAATCATAATAACTTGTAAAAATCTTTTAAATATATCTAGCGTACATTGTTGATGACTGTAAAAACTGATTGCTTCTTGACAATGTCTCTCATAAAAATTAAAATGTTTTGATGGTAAAACTTTCTCTCTTATGAAAATAATAATATCTATAAAAAATGTAAATCCAGTGACAATTTATATGCCAATTTTTGTTTTAGTATATTATATTTGATTTGTTAAAATGCTTTTCCAAATAATTCTGATATTATTTATTATTTTAGGTTTTTTCTTTTGTTTACGACTACTTAATTATTAGACTTTTACCCACCAACCAGTTTACTCCTACAATATTTTATAATCATATTTTTTACCCTTGTTTTTATGCTTTTTGTTTATATTTTTTTATTAACGCGCTAAAACAATTTTAAAATCGAATAGGTATTTGTACTTACACATGGTGAGATACACAAGATCGTCCAAGCACTGCCGATAGCTTACCTGAAAAATAAATATACATTTTATTGTTGTGCATCAGTTTATTTTAAACTAATTTAACAGGACAAAGTAAATTTTGATACTAGTTGTAGTAAGTATAGGCGAGATTAAAATTTTCGACGTTTTATTATTATTAAATTGTTTATTTCCAACTAACTATTAGAGTTTATTGTAGGGAATATAAGAGAAACGGATAATACTATTAACTAAAACAATAGATAAAATAACATTAAAATAATAATTTCACAATAAAGTATTTATTTCACAAACTTTTAACAAAATAATTCCTCCAGAATTATTTGGGTAATTTGGAAATCATTACATTGTCTTGTATACTGTTGGTAAACGCTAATTGATTTTAATAATCCTATATTCGAATTTCTTAATTTTAAATTTATTGTTTGTATTAATATACTAATTTTTAATTTCTTCAAATGCTTGAGGTCTAAAAATCTTCTTGGTCTATATAAATTTAATGTTGGTTCATATAAAATTTAATTAAAATTTATATAAAATTCCTATTAATGGAGATATATTAGTTTTTAGGTCTTGAATGTGTTTGTTTTTCCAACTTAGATTTTCATCTAAATATAATCCTAAAAATTTAATTGTTTCTGTATACTTAATAATTTCGCCGTTAAAAATTAATTTTGATATTAGTTCCTTATTTGAATTGTTCTTACGCATCGGCATGTTAAACTTTAGAGCTAATATGATTAAAATAATGTAAAAATAATATTTAAATCATATTTCAGATCGTTTTCCAGTTTAAAAATATTATCTGAAAGATATATTACAGTCGTATCATCTGCAAATATTTTATTATCCAAAATTTAATTTCTTATTGAATTTATATAAATTAAAAAGAGGTTCGGTCCTAAAACAGATAATAAAAAATAATTAAATATACAGTGTGTCTACTTAAGTTCGCACTATATGGAAAACTTTTTTATTATTAATTTTACGAAAAGAAGTTATTCTTCATAAAAAGTTCTGCTTAGTCCAAAACCTAAAATGCAATCATCAGATATTAAATTTTTTCAGTCGTATACGAGGTATATCAGAAAATATGAATTTTGCCCAATAGTAAAGTAAATTTATTTTTGAAAATATCGAAAAATTTAATCAGTTATCTCTTTATTCGTTAAACATTTGATAACCTTTATGTCTCTTAACCCCTATATTGCATTATTTTGATGATGCATTAAAAAATTGATAAATAACAAAATTATTTATTTTACAATAATTATTAACTACATGAATACAATGCTAATATTGTTAATTGCGTAACAAGCATGTAATAATTTATCATCAATTCACTATTGCTTCAACGTATCCGCCTTCTCTTACAATACAGGTTTCCGTTCTAGAAGAAAATTCCCTCAACACATTTCTAATTATATTCGGAGTTATACCCTGAATTATTTCCGTAATAATTGTTTCCAAATGTTCTACGTTCGTGAATGGCCTGTGTTGATATACCTTTTCTTTTAAGTAACCCCATAACAAAAAATCTTATGGGGTTAAATCGGGCGACCTAGCTGGCTAAAAAATATCGGAATATCTATGAATTAACCTTCCATTAAAGATATTTTCAAGGTATTGCCTTACTTCCATCGTACTATGACATGTTGCACCATTCTGCTGGTACCATACTTGTTGCCGTTCATGTCTTGGAAGGTCACGAAGAAAATCATGCAACTGATTTTGTAAAAAATTTAGATAGCGTTGAGAAGTTATAGATTGTCGAAAAAAAAAGGGCCAATGATTTTATCCTTGTAAATGCCGCACCAAACGTTACTTTTAAAATAATATTGATCGCGAGTTTTAATCGTAAAGTGAGGATTGGAGTCAGTCCACAATCGACAATTTTGCGAAGACACTGTTCCATTAGACGCAGATGTAGCTTCGTCAGAGAAAATTATTTTCCTAGCCAAAAAAGGATCGTCTTCTAGCTTTCCTTGAATAAGAAAACAAAATTCTAGTCGTCTGTCGTAGTCTCCACACTAAATATCACCGGCATCTTAACAAATTTTATTTGACGTTCACTGTCAAACAATTCTTGCTATGAAGAAATCATTCGTTTATCAGTGCATCCTAGATTTCACGTCTCTACAGTTAAATTTGCATTGTTATTGTAGTTAAAAAAGAAAAAAAGATTTTTTCCATATAATTGGATGTAAATTGCATATTTGAACGTAGTTTTTAGTTCTGATCAACTTTTCTTAATAACAATGTTCGATATTGTCAAAAATGAAGGTACTTTATTCTTGAGCAAAATTTATATTTTCTGATATACCTCGTATACGACTGAAAAAATTTAATACCTGATGGTTGCATTTTAGGTTTTGGACTAAGCAGAACTTTTTATGAAGAATAACTTTTTTTCGTAAAATTAATAATAAAAAAGTTTTCCATACGGTGCGACCTTAGGTAGACACACTGTAGATTAATTTATTGTTATTATACAGGGAAACAAAACATGGATTCTGTACCATAGTTTTGAAACACCTTGTGGAAATTTGAGGACTAAAACGACGTTACGTTCAATCTACATTAAAGTGTCTTCCTTCCCCAACATTTTGTTTTTTATTCACTTAGAAACCCTTTTCCTAATACATGTAAAATCCAAAGCCGGGAAGAAATATGTAAGGTATATTTTTATGGGCCTATATCTCTTCTTAGGAAAAAGATTTTGAAACGAATTTAAAAACAAAATGTTGGGAAAGTATGACGCTTTAATGTGAGATTGAACATATTGAATTTTATCAAACTTTTCCCTCTTTTGGTAATCTCGTCCTATATTTATATACATGGCTTTCATTTCAAAACGAACCACCCTAAACATCTCTTCATGTTAAGGCAGCGTTTTTCAATCTTTTAGTATTCGCGATCCAATTTTCAATAACAATTCTCATTGTAGAATTATGAAGAATCATGGATAAATATTTAAGTGAGCGCAAGCGAGCATTAGACGATAGTACAAGTACACTGACGAGAGTGGTTCTGAAAACCAAATCAAAAAAAATTCTGAAAAATATTTAAATTTTGGGTTTGCCCCTGTGTGTCATTTACTCAAAAATTTTGAAAGCAGACAGCATGAAACACAATAAACTTAAACGACATTTGAGAACGCTTCATAATTAAAATTAAAATCCATATGAAAAGCAAAAATCATTTTTTAAAAAACTATGTCTGTTAATAAAAAAGCTTTAGTTACCTCTTATAAAGGTTCATATCAGAGCCAGAAGTATAAAGCCTTACACCATTGGTGAAGAGCTTATTGTATCAGCTGCAATTAAGATTGCACAAACTATGTCTGGAGATAATTTTGCCAGAAAATTGTAGTCCATACCTCTAGCAAATTATACTGTTACCCGTCAAATTGGTTATATAGCTAAAGATGTGCAGCATCAGCTTTTCGGAAAGTTGCGTGACAATTCTTTTTTAATTCAGTTTGATGAGGCAACAGATAGCAATAAACATGCTGATTTAATTGCCTATGTTCGATTTTGTTTTGATGGTATGTTAACAGCAGAAGAACTACTATTCTGCAAACCAATAGAACTCAAAGAAACAGCACATGCATTATTTGCTATCTTAAAGGATTTTCTAAACGAGGCAAACATAGAGTGGAAGAATTGCGTCGCAATTGGCACCGATGGTACTCGTACAATATCTGGAAGATTCAAAAGTATACAAGAACTTGCGAAACAAAAATCTCAACAGTGTACTGCACACATTGCACGAAGAAGCTCTTGCTTCCAAAGAATGGAGTCCTGGTTTGAATATTGTGCTATCGACGGTGGTAACCGTAGTAAATTATATAAAAATGAGACCGTTAAAATGATGAATCTTTTCTGCACATTATAAAGACATTCAGCGTTATTATTTTATTGCGAGGCAAGATGGTTATCAAGTGCGACACTTCTGCAACGTGTTTATGAGTTAAGAGATGAAAACGCCATTTTTTTTTAGAGGAGGAAAGCCGACCGGAAGCCGAGAAGTTTCGAGATGATTCATCTGTGATAAAATTGAGGTACTTTTCCTGCCACAAAACACAAAACTAAACTTACAACAACAAAAAGAAAATACAAATGTACAAACTGAAATGGCGGAATGGCGACGTAAACAACGAACCACATGACCTTAAAATTGCATCTTCATTGGTCGGAACGAACTTTCCGAACTCCGAACATAAAAATTGGTTATCGGGAACTACACGGGAACTTTTAGAAACTTTGTATGAACTGAGTTTATAAATTGAACTGAGTGTTCCCTTTAGTTTAAATTGAACTATTATTTCCAACGCCAACTGAACCTCAGCTTTGCGAACTTTTCGAGTTTATAAATCCTGCTTTATTGTGTAAATATCCGTCAAATAAATAGTTCGTAAATGAACCTTAAGGTGCATTTAAACCGGCAATTGAAATTGACCAATTTACAGCAATATTCAGCGACTTTACCTCACAACCAATATCAAACAACACACAGCAATTCATTATGGGATTTATATGACTTCTATAATATCGTACCTTGCCGAACTTAGTGGGACACCTTGTAGTGCAAGACATTGCTCTATTAATTGCTCCACTAAATACAGTAGCTTAAGCTGGGGGGGGGGGGGCTGCCGAGCTATTTATAAGATCTGTTAACTCATTACTACCTAAGGTACGTAGAGTCACATAAAAGTTAGCCCCCCCTTTAACGAACCTCATTGTTTTTGCGATTTTCTCTTTGTCGAGGGTGAGATAGTCTCCGAGCAATTAATTGCTCTAAAAGTTGTTAGCGTAACGGCACCTTTAAAAACATAATATTTTTGTGGCTTGTTCACTTTTTTACTATAGATCTATCTCATTTCTGTGGCTTATAAAAACAATTGTTAATACTAGGTCCTAAATGTTTCAATAAGATCTTGCATTTTGGAGAATTTAATACTTTCAAAATGGAAAGACAGAAACACCAAATTAATTTTTATTGTTTTAACAAACATCTCTTCCACCCAACTCGGAAACCGATTACCCAATTTCACATTTCTTTGTACGTTTGGATTAGCAATTTAATGCCCTTCGCAACGATGTAACACTCGATAGGTAGTAAAGTCTGTTCAGAGATATAAGAAAGTGACTAACTGATCCCTATTAGGAAGGACCAGGGCCAGCTGTAAAATTGAAATATGGCCGAACAGGTCCGTAGTTTGCTTAGAATTTAATCATGGTTTGTAATAAAAATAAGTAAAACATTAAATAATATTTTATTTATGATTACAAAAATATACAAATTATTCGGTACTTATAATAATTATTCTTACTATATCAATATCACTATCGCTGTCATCATCTGTTCTAATTATTATTTGTGTTATATTGTTTATATGGATATAGGATTTTTCCACTTTTTCAACATGTGTAACAGAATTTGCCTAACTTTGTGAAGGAATGTTAAAAACTTCAGTTTCTATAAGCTCAAGTACACTGGAGTTAATAGTAGCGCAAATATTGTTACGACGAATGGCAGATTTCAGTTGGTGCCAAACATATTCGATGGGATTAAAAAATATAAAATAGTATGGTGGAAGCCTTAAAACTGTATGCACTAGATTTTTTGCATAATTATCACAGAAGTATTCCTTTTGTAGTTTTAAACTTTGTAAAACCTGAATTAATTGCCTTTTGGTGTAATCTTCTTGAAAATAAATGTCATTATCATACATGTAGTTTTGGATTGTTGCTTTTGTGTCATTTGAGGAGGGAGTCTTGGTCAACTGCCTACTATGGTAGCTTGCATTGTCCATTACAATTAATCTATTCGGAGGTATATTTCGAATTAGTTTGTTTTTAAACCAAACTTCAAATAAATCAGCAGTGGTGACCTCATGGTAATCGAGAGAAGAATTCTTAATGTTTTTTGCAAACAGAGAAAGTCCTTTTGGAATCCATCCGTCTTTAGATCCAGCATGCAAAATCGTAATTCGTTTACCTCTTCTTGATGGCGCCCATGTTTTACACTTGCCGCTTGAGTCAACCCAACCCTTTTCCGGGGTATCATATATGTCAAACCAGGTTTCATCCAAGTATAAATCGGCCTTTGCTGATATCTGTAAATCCTAATTTTTTGTAGATATTCGGATCGCTATTCCCAAATTCTACTGGATTCCAATAAAACTTGTCTTTTGTTAATTCTTTTAAATCTAAAACCCATGTGTTGGATACACTTCCATAACGTTGTTCTACCACATTTAACGCCGGTTTCATCTTTTTCAAGCCTCTTAATTAAATTATCTAATGTAGACACGCTTTGTTCCTCGTATAATTTGTAAATTTTACGCCGTATTATATCTTGATCACTTCCATCCACCTTCGAGAAAATGCCAGTATCAGTCCTTTTTTTCCTCGCTAAAATGGGATTATTTACAATTTTCCATACAGTTATTGTTGGAATTTTTGTTAATGTGGCCGTTTCTTCTAACGCTGCTTGCTTGCTGACTGCATGTTCAATGAGAGTTGAATAAACATTGTTTATAACTTCCTTAGTCTCCACAGAGAAGTGTTTTCTGTTTTTCGACGGGGTTATCTCCTGAGATACATTGGGCTCGCATATATCTTCCTTGACTCACACATGATTAAACAAACGCTGTATTACACACGAAGTAAGAATAATTACTAAGTTTAAAACTAACTAGAGTGGCTATATATACAGTCTAGAACATAATTTGTTTTATGGGATTAACCCTCTCATTTTGAAGCAGGTAAAAATCGGTTTAAAATCACCAAACTATTACTTTAATAATGAAATTACGTCTTCTGGATTTGCAGTTTACTTTAAGACATTTTTAAGTACAGACCATAATTTACCTGCATTTAGTCATTCGTTCATTGTTTGTTTGTGGCCACCCTTGGGTAATCCCATTCAAAGGCAAAGTGTGGAATGGACAGGCTTTACCATTTGGCATTGCAAGGTGGGGTTGGCTAGAGGTGTGGTGGTTAATAGTAAAATTATATCAAATCTTGTTTCCCTCAAAATCAATAGATATTTAGAGTGGTTTGTTTTGGAATGGAAGCTCTGTAGATAATTTGATAATAATGAAGCAGTAGCAAAAGGACCGAAAAAATAATGCCTGACTGAATACCCGATATAGGTAAAGATAATGCGAAATTATTGGGTCTTATGCATTTCTTAGTACTATCTAAGTACCTATCTCTTTTTACGAATATTTTCTAATAGCAGTGAATGATGTCTATTTAAAACGGTTTTATCGTCCAAATTTGCCATAAAAATTAAAACCGCTACGCGAATAGTATAAAAAATTACAAATGTCATGGGAAATTTGAATAGAACCTAATAATGAATGAATAAATAATGATCTGTACTATGTACCATCAGGCGTCACAGGCATGACTAAAAATGTTTTACCCAGTATGCATAACAATATGCGTAAAATGTGAGCTATAAGGCAAATTAAACAGTTCGTGATATAATTTAGTGATGCTAATAGAAAACCCTAGAATCATATTTATTCAGGTAAATGTTTGTCGAGCTTAAGAGAATTACAAAAAAAAATATTGTGAATCACTCACTTTCTTTTAAATTACACCATTGTTTTTTAATTTGTAGAAAGCATCTTATCAACATTTCTATATTATAAGTGCTTTAAATAAATCCTAAATCACTCAGAGAGGCCAAATATCTCTACTCCGTTTTTTCAATTACACTGCGAGATCTAAAAAGCTTATTTTCGGTGATTCCATGATAATCAAATTGATTAAATTTAGTTATTCCTCTTACTGTTTTCAAGGCGATAAAATCGAAATCACCAAATGCAAATTTAGTCCTGCTCCTGGTCATAATAATGTTATAGTTTTGGACCTTTTAAACCTTCGGAATCGGGTGGTTGAAATATTGGGTAAATTAGTTAATAATGTATCATCTATAGACGAAGATCTGATTGGGTAAAAAGTCTGGCAAAAACACAAATGTGATGTGTAATTCAGAGATTTAAAATTTCGAGAGAAATTGAAGGGGTTATTCCCTAGACTATGAAGATTTTCTTCTTTGATGATTTTTAAAAAACCATTTTGTTTCGCAGCTACAGGGCGAGAAAAATTGTATTGTACTGGGCTTATCGAGCATACATTTTTTTGAAAATACGTTGTTACCTTTTAAACAAATCAGTTTAAACGTTGATTTCATTTGAATACGTCTATAGTCTCAAGATTTTTCTGCATGTATAGATTTAAATAGGCCTGAATTTTTAATTTTGTGCAGAATTAGTACAATTATCGACATTAAATTCAATTTTTGTCCTCAAATATATATTTTAATATTAAATTTTTAAAGCTTAAAATTATGTACAATGTACAGGGTTATCCAACCAAGACTGGACAAGGCAATTTTTTGACTTTTCCTGTACTTTTATAAAAAAACTGAAATAGCCATCTTAAGTCATTTTCTCCCGCGAATTCGAATATCTTCAGCAAAAAACAATTGAACATCAAACAAAAGTACTAGGGGTCACTTTGATATTTTTTTAAATGGGATGCCGTATTTTTAATGAGCTTATCCGATTTCTCATATAAATTTTGATCTAAAATGTTGGATTTTTAATTCAAAAACGCCTTTTTTCTTCAGTTTTAAATTCGGAAAATGTTCGTCTACAAAAAAAAAAAAAAAAATAAATCTAAAAATCCAACATTTTAGATCAAAATTTATATGAGAAATCGGATAAGCTCATTAAAAATACGGCATCCCATTTAAAAAAATATCAAAGTGACCCCTAGTACTTTTGTTTGATGTTCAATTGTTTTTTGCTGAAGATATTCGAATTCGCGGGAGAAAATGACTTAAGATGGCTATTTCAGTTTTTTTTATAAAAGTACAGGAAAAGTCAAAAAATCGCCTTGTCTAGTCTTGGTTGGATAACCCTGTACAGCCATTTATCTGGAATTTTATAAAGCAATTTTATCAAAACTAATAAGAGTCTAGGTACTTATTCCGTTTCTACCTAATCCTGGTTACCTGTTTGCTAATTATGTGGTAATTATGCCTTTATGGGTGCCTCTATTGGAATAATACACCTATTTAATAATAATAATAATAATAATAATAATAATAAACGTCTTTTATTTTCGAAGAAACAGAATATTATATACAAAAAAGTATGTGTTTTAAAAAGTAATGTAAGGAAAGATGTCAACACCTGGCGCAGTCTAGCTGCAGTAGCTATTCTACTGAACCAGACAGAGACACCTAGACATAAGGAAATATAATAATACTTAATAGTGTAGTAGCATATTACGTAACAACCCTAACCTATTGGACATATTTGCAATAATGAAATAAGCAATAAAAGGAGAAAAGAGTAATAAATTCAAATTATTATTAAACAATATTAAACAATAAGTAACCGTTAATATCACTGTAAATTTAAAAGAAATTACTTATATCTAGTCTTAAATACATTAGCATTTAAGTGTAACATATCAGTGGGCAACAAGTTATAATATTTAACTGAGTTAAAAGAAAAAGAACGCTGAAACATGACGCTCCGATGATGAGGCATGGTAAGCCCGCCCGCACCTCTGACATACCTGTCGTGAACACTCCGGCGAAAAATCAAACGCTCGCCAATAGAAGCAGGAGAATTAGGATTATTTATAATCTTTATTAGAAATGTGCAAAAGTGAAGAACCCTCCGTCCATCCATTTTCAGCCACTTTATATCATTATATAAATGAGAAATATGGCCAAAATTTCTAATGCCGTAAACAAAACAAAGACATGCATTCTGAACCCTTTGTATACGTGATCTGCTTTCCGCGTCCAAACAAAAGCCATACACAAAGTCACAATAAGTAAAGTGCGACAAGACAAGAGATTCACACAAGTTCTTTCTCAATGTAAAGTTCAATACGTGTCTATTGCTGTATAGTACCATTAAAGCGAGATAAGCTCTCTGAAAGAGTTTTTTTAAATACTCTTGAAATCTGAGATTAACATCAAAAAGCAGAACCAAATTCTGTGCGATATTAACGAAATTCAGTTTAAGATATGTTCAAAGTAGGTTTCAGAATGTCAACCTTGCTCTTACTACCAAAAATTAATATGGAAGATTTATCCGGATTTAAATGTAAATTATGACCCAAGGAGAGTTTACTCAATATCCTCAAATCCTGGTTTATATGTAACTCGGTTTCCATGTAATCCTTGGGATCAAAACAGCAATATAACTGCGTGTCGTCAGCAAATGCCTGGACTTTGCAACATTTCAGCGATTTACGTATGTCAGAAGTATATATATAAGACATAGCAAGGGACCCAGAATGGAACCCTGCGGCACGCCCGATAATATTTTGACTTGTTCAGAATATTTATTATCAGAAAAAATCTTTTGAAACCTGTTGGATAAGTATGAATAAACAAGAAGGCAAGAATCATGAACAAAACCATAGTATTTTAATTTAGAAATAAGAAAAGAATGGTTAATAGTATCGAATGCTTTAGAACAATCAAAAAGTACTAGAATGCTAATCATTTTTTTATCCCAGGCGCGAATAATGTCATCTGTTACATTTGTTAGAGCAACCGCAGTACCAAAGTCCTTTCTAAAACCGCACTGAGTGGGGGGAATAATATTATTATCGACGAGATAGATATACATCTGATTATGCAAGACCTTCCCAAAGATTTTTGAAATTGCTGGAAGAATACTTATCACACGAAGATCGTTATAACCGTTTGGATTACTAACCTTTGATAATGGTTTGCCAATGGATAACTTCCATTTATCGGGAAAGTAGTTAACTTCTTAATTTATCGATATAAGGGCTGCAATATTTAAGCATAAGGGGCGAGATATCATCTACACCAGTTGCGTTAGTTTTTATGCTATTTAATATTTTATTAACATCCGATATCGTGGCTGGCAAAAAAGAAAAATGTAAAGATTCATCAAATATATGATTTTCGTAAAAATTGAGTCGATCGTTACAATTAGATATGTTTTGAGTAAAACCAGCAAAAAATGTATTAATAGCATCAGGATCAGACAATGTTTTAGGTATTGAATTATTTTTATTAGTACAAATATTATAGTTTTTTAAAGCAGACCACAGTTTTTTAAAGTTGCTCTCTCTACAAAGAGAATCCAAACAGTTCCCCTTCTCTCTCCTTAAGGCGGCCAGAGTAAAATTTCTCAAGTACTTATAATTAACCCAGTCTTCATTAAGTTTAGATTTTTTAAATTTTCGCAAAGCACTATCCCTTTGTTTCATGAATACCCTTATATTAGCCGTTAACCAAGGAGCCTTAGGTTTAGTCACTCTAGACACTTCAATTGGAGCATGCTCATCAAACATGGTTAAAATCATGCCGTTCAGTAGCTTTATTTTTTTGTCAATATTGATTTCATAAAATATATTATCAAACGGAAGGTTATACATAGTATTCAGAAAGTTATTCACATTAAAGTTATGAAATGAGCGGTATCGAATTATATGTGGTTCAACCGGTGTTTTTGCTAGGTTGCAATCACAATAAATTATTTTATGGTCAGGGATATTATCTGCAGAAATTACTCCAGATTTACTTATTAAGGATGTATTCGTCACAAAAATAGCATCAAGCAAGGAACTTACAGAACCAGAAATTTATATCTATTATCTATACATACCTACCTTGGGTGTTTGTTTCTCAGTGAAACTAGTCAAAGTGTAAAGTCTTTTTTTAATTAAATATGAAGAATTTTCAACAATTGACTAAACATCCTAGAGTCGGTCCATGTACAGTACTTAAATGAAAAAAAATTAATTCTTAACTGTTACGATTCTATTAAAAGTAAGTCTAATAAAAAATGGGTTTTCGGTGGAAAAACATAACAGGCAATTGATTTTAATAGACAGAAGCAATATCGTCTCTTAGGGAAGAGATTACTTAAGAACTATTCAAAAAGCAAGAGAAGAAAACAAAAAAATATTTTACCTAGACCAAAAATGGCTAAATGAAGGTCACACTGTGACTAAATTTTGGCAGGATGCAAATATTAAAAGTTCAAGGCAAGCTTTTTTGGAAAGATTGTCCACAGGATTAAGACCGCCATCTGGAAAGGATATCGACTTATCATAACCCATATTGGAAGTTCTGAAGGCTTCGCTAAGGGTGATCTACTGATGTTTCAATCTAAAAATACAGGAGACTATCACGAAGATATGAATGCCTATGTCTTTGAATAATCGTTCGCGCAAATGTTGGATCTTATACCAAAAGATGCAATAATTGTATTGGATAATGCACTCTAGGCTGATGAAAAAATTACCGACAAGTACGTGGCGTAAAAGTGAAATAACAGAATGGCTAAGTTTAAGACAAATAGAATTTCTACTAGATTCCTTAAAAAAAGAACTACTGGCATTAGCCAATTTACATCAAAATGAATTAAAAAAATATGTAGTCGATGAAATGACAAAGTTGCGAGGAATATCTGTGCTGCGATAAACACAGATGTCGCCAGAAAAAACACGACTTATAAAATGGTGGATTTAAAAAGACTCTTTAATGAAGCTATGGGTAAGATCAGTGCGGAAAGGTGAAAAAAGTGTGTCGATCACGTGATAGAAGAATAAGCCAAAATGTGGCAGGTAGATATAATAATCGAAGAAATGGTTGAACCGCTTATTATAAGCGATGTTAATAAAAGTTCATCTTCCGAATCGGACTATGATTAAGCCATAACGACAAAGTATTATTTGATTTTTGAAAATGCTTTGTATGTAAGATTCTATATTATATATTGTTCTTGTAATTACATTATGTAAAATAGTACCACCCATTGTTATTTATTAGTTAATATGATTTTTTAAATGTTTTCATATGTTATAAATACCTACGAATATAATATAATACAATTTTAGGAGAATAGGCATGTTTAAAATTTAAAAACTTCCACAATAGACGCTCCTGGGTAAGGGATTTTCCCAATAACAATGGTAAATCCTCAAATATAAGAATAGCTTGCGATAAATTGAGGGTGGACCTACCTAAAGAATGCTCATTATTTGGATCATTTAATGTAAACACAATAGATTTTGAGGGATGGTGTTTAAATTGTTCGTGCTACCCAGGTATGCGTTTTGCATATTTAATGAGCATTTATTACTTCGCGCCATTTAAAGCTAGAATATAGTAATTGATTATTTTGTATGTGGTTTGTTGAGACTCATTCACGTTTTGTTGTTTGACGTGTATTTTCTGTCTTTAATAGTTAAATTTTTGTTAGTGAAGTCCTCTATTATGAATCGCTATACGAACGCCGATATGACTGACATGCATTTCATTTACGGACTTGCTGATGGCAATTCATTACATTCTAGGCGGTGGTGGTACATAGAACGATTTCCTGGCCACGGCACCAGCGCTAAAATGTGTGGTTTTTAACAGTAACGTAAGGATATCGATCCCCGGACTTAAACCCCCTGGATTATTTCCTATATGGGGCCATTTAAAGTCATTAATTTATACTACTTCGGTGGAGAATGTAGAATATTTTTTTCTGAAGGTCGGCAACATCATCTGAAGGCGGTGGAGGCCCATTCTTGCCTCTCCCTGTATCGTCAAATGAAGAGAAGGGAGGTCAAGAAGGCGCTCCATCACTGCAGAAGGGGTCGATTTCATTGCCCCTGTTATACCGAAGCAAGCCAGTCTCTGAAGATTTCCTAGTTTTAGTATAGAGGTCTTTTGCAGAACTTTTGGCCACCAGATCACGGATGCGTAAGTTATTGAGGGTATCACCACTCTGGTGCATATCCAGTGCACTATCTTGGGCTACAAACTTCATATCTTTCCGTACATTCTCCTTGTTACTGCAATACTACGGATAATTTTTTCCATGTCAGTCTAGAGTCCAGGATGACCCTTAGATACTTTGCTTCCCCAGCCAGCTGCAACGTTTCTCCTTGGAGGGTTAGGGGTCCTAATCTCTCTTTTTTCCTTCGCTTTCTGAATGGGACTAAACCGGTCTTTTAAGAGCTGATGTTAGGTTTAGATCTTCCCGTCTTATCCATTTTTTCACCACTTTAAGGGTATCTTTAACATTGGTGTTAAAATTTGTCGTGATGACCAGATCATCATCATAACCCAAGATTGAATGCTCCGCCACACGTAGTTCCCTCAGAAGACCATCCATGATAAAATTCCAGAGCAGGGGAGAGAGAACTCCCCCCCTGCTACTAGAACCGCCTAAGTCTCACCCAGAAGAGAGGTGAACACAACCCTGCCCCTAAGCATGCGATATATCCATCTGCAGCAGGTTTCCTCCAGTCCTGTGTTTCTGGTTGTTCTTGTGATGGAGGCAAAGGAAGTGTTATCAAACGCTTCCTCAATGTCCAGGAATGCTTCAAGCATTTTCTCGCTATTTTCTAACGTTCTCCCCACTCTTCTTACTAATTGGTGGAGTTCTTTGGATCTTTCTGTCCTGTAGGCATGTTGGTCTTGATGGAATGGTCCGTCGCCCATCACGTCATCCCTTATATGTCTATCTAACAGGTTTTCTTGCGTTTTGAGCTTTCTTAAACTAGCTATTTATTTTTGGAATTAAAGAAAGACTTTTCGAAAAAATAAAAAGTATACAGAGTGTTCGATTGAACACTGAAAAAAAAAACAACTTTAAGCCTCTCTGTACACATAGACAAGATGGCTATACCGGTTTTTGTAAAAATACAGGGGACTAAAAGTAGGCCTCTGTTTAATCCTAGTAGATGACAATGTATTATTTGTATGTCCTTAGCCTGCAACAACTATCACAGTTGACTGATTTTCTTAAAAAATGTTTCTAGAATGTGTCAAGGAAGAGTTTAAATTCTGGTACCAGGTTATTTAGTACCGACCAACTACAGCAAGGTCCTAACGGCGCCAGTGCCGGTGGTTGACTACAAAATAGATGTTGTATTTATATTACACTGCCATATAACTTCCATGACAACAATTTTTCCAACAACGGTATCCTTAGAAGTTATCTTGTAGTTAGAGTTAACAGGGCATTGATATCTTGAACCCACAGGCATGTTAAGTTTTGAGTTGATGCTGTAGTTACTGTACTGTGCCTAAATATATCGGTTCATCTGTATAGAATTCTAATTGAAAGGTGTGACTAACTACATAGCAAATCTGGATAAAAGGTTTAAAACATTTTAGCTGTAATGAGAAAATCCATGATTTGTGGATTAACTTCCGAGATTAACATTAGTAGTACACTGGGTATACCGTTGATTAGTAATAATAAATGTAATATGACGACAATTTAGTATATTATTCAATTATGTTTCCAAAATCCATTTTATCAAAAGATTATGTTCTCAATAACATTATGTCTAGCATATTAATGTGACTCATGATAATAATTGTTAGGTTTGTTCAAACCCTGACGTAGAGAATACATCATATTTATCTATCAATAGTATTATTTAGGCCTAATGTGTATTACTGGAGATAAAACATTTTGTTTTGTATTATACGTCATCACACACTATGCATGACAGGTATTATTTGACCGAAGATTTTTTTTATAATCTGTGTGAAAAACAAGTTATACTATACAGGGTGTCTCTAAAAGGTCTGTACAAAATCTGAGCACATATTCCTGAGGCCAAAATAAGGCGATTTAAAGCAACTTACCTTAGTCCGAAATTGCTCCGTTTCTGAGATACAGGGTGGTAAAGGTAAAAAATAAAAATCGAATTTTTTAAAATTAGTGAACATTTTTTAACGTATTACTTTAAAACTTGGTACCCGGGGTTTTTTTGGGATGCGAAACACGAATACGGACACCTTTTCACTGTATCCATTAGAGGGCGCTTCACAATGCACTTCTTATTGCTTAGAATGGCCATAACTTTTTTATCAGTGTAGTTTTTCCTTTTGCTGTTAAGGAACTAATGTTTTGAACATTTTGAAACAAAAAAGATACTCTTGTGAAAATTCGCTAAAGTAAGCCGTCTTTGTGATATTTCGGTTTTTAATGTTCGATGCCGCACCGAAATATTTAAATTATTTTGAATAAAAATTTCCGCTATTAGTAAATTTTCGGTAGCAGAAAATGTTTCACTTGGGTTAGTTACAGCAAGTTTTGCAGGAAGAATTTGAGTATGATTTTTTTTTTTAATTAAATGAGGAACAACTTTATTTTAAAAGTAAATTTGTATAATTTACTTTTAGTAATTGTTCAAAATGACCTCGGTTAACATAAGTACAAAGATTAATACGACGTAAAAGTTTAAATTTACTCTTTGCATCAATTCCGCATCGTTCTTTAATATGTTGACTGCATTTTGAATTCTTCCCCACAATTCCTCTTCATTATTAATCTCCATAAAAAATAATCCAACGGAGTCATATCCGGTGAGCGTGGCAGCCACTTTACAGGAGCGTCATTTCCTCTACCGATCCATCTGTTTGGATACTGTCGATGCATATAATTGCGGACATTTAAACTAAAATGTGGTGGAGCACCGTCATGCATAAACCACATATCTCGTCGAAGTTGTAATGGCAAATCTTCTAATAAATCTGGCAGCGTATTTTGTAAATGTTCTAAATAATCCACACCATTTAGTCGTGGCGGTAAAATGACAGGACCAATAATGAAATTGCCAATGATTCCTGCCCACACATTAATTCTAAACTCATGTAGATAATGAGTTACTTTCGTGGCATGCGGGTTTTCATCAGCATAAACATGTTCGTTATGTAAGTTGGTTACACCGCTTCTTGTAAAACATGCTTCGTCAGTAAATAAAGTGTGCTTTGCAAAATTCCCATCCTGTTGTCTTTGTTCGGTAATGAATCGACAGAAGTTCAATCGTTGATCGAGATCTGGAGCCAAAAGATCTTGTACCTTTTGGATATGGTATGGATGAAGCTGCTGTTCTTTTAATGTTGTATGAACTATATCCTTGGATACTCCTTCCTACCTCTAAACCTAAGCGTCTGGTGCTTAATTTTGGCTCTTCAGCAATTCTTTCCAAAATTTGTTCCTCAACCTCAGGAGTCCTTATTGCACGTTGCCGTCCATAATTGGCAGCTAATGGAGTGAAGCTACCGGTTTCGCGAAGGCGTCTCTCAATAGCAACAAATGTTCGATGGTTTGGTATGCGCCGATTTGGATATCTTTCCCTGTATCCCCTAACACTTTCGCGGCCATTTCCTTCACAATACTCAAAAACCAATAGCATATCCGTCATTTCTGCAGAACTGTATCCTTCAGCCATCTTTACGGTCAATTTAAAATTTAACTAACACGTTTCAAACACCTTATTTATTCTCGCATTGGCAAATTCTTACTAAAACACTTATTGTAAACAACATAGCGAAAATTCTTAAAATACGAAAAATGTTTACATTTAAATAGTCTGTTGCAAAAAAAAAATTTAAAGAGGTGTTCATTAAACAGTAGGTATTATTGCAAATCAAAAATTATAAAATAACAAGTGGACGAGTACTTAGATTATTCTCCATCGCAAGTTAAAGGTATTAGGTAGCTTCTAATTCAAAACTCACTAAATTGGACAAAACGCGGCCACTGCACCACATAGGGTAAACTACCCAATCGTTGTCACTCAACCAATTATCGGCACTTCTCTAAGTTTTTGTTAATTTAAAAAATCTTGCTAAAATAAAGCCAAAATATAGGATATCAGAGTAATAGCGACAACCCTGCCCAATATTTGCTGACCGTTACGCCGTTTGTGCCATTTTGGCGCCAGTTCTCGCGTTGAAAAGTGTCGTTCGATATCCTAAAAGTCCTGTAAAATTAGCGTAAAGGTAAGAATGTTCTTGGTAATTATATGATATTTTTTAACTTTAAACAGAAAAATTGAGGTATGTAGCTGTTGTATATTATAGATAAACATTGTCTTAAAGCTAAAAAATGATGTAAACCATTATAACCTAACATTTTAATTATATTTATTGGATGCCAATTATTGGGTATGTAAACTGCTCGGTTTCTATTTGTTGGCACCCATGCCAACTATTGGTATAATTAGTAAGATTTTATTGCCCAATTATTGGCACTCAAATTTCTTAATCTTTTTTTGGTAAAAAGGTGTTTTCATTTAAGTTTTTGCTATGGTTTTTTAAATAAGCAAAACAAAACCTGACTGTTATGTTCAGTTTTTCTGCTGCTGGTTCTTTAACACCACCACTAATTATATTTCCGAACAAGGGATTAAATGCAGCTGTCTCGAATAGTATTCCCGGTAATTGGGGTGTAGCTATGACGGACAATGGATGGATGAAATCGGAAGTATTTTTCGACTACATTAAAAATGTGTTTTATAAAACTCTCGTTGAAGCGAACGTTCAATTTCCCGTGATCCTTTTTGTAGACGGTCACCAGACCCATTTAACATATGAACTAAGCAATGTCTGCACAGAATTACAAATAATACTCATAGCGCTGTATCCTAACGCTACAAGAATATTGCAATCTGCTGACGTATCCTGCTTTAAGCTATTAAAAAGCTTTTGGAGAAATGGCGTTCTTGAATGGAGGAGAGAAAATCCATATTGCCAATTGGGAAAACATAATTTTGCCCCAATATTAGAAAAGGCTATTTTACAACTTAAGGAGGAAAGCATCAAAATCGGCTTTCGAGCATGTGGCTTATGCCCATGAAATCCTTGCGCAATAGATTTTTCTAAGTGCCTTGGAAAAGATGTTTCGCAAGAACCACGTGCATCTACCTCCAGAGCTGAAACTGAAGGTGGTAAGGAAACCATATCTTTCTAGCTTAATAAATGAAAAAGTAATTAAACAGATCGAAAACGAAAATCCAGATCACAATGAGTGCCAATATTATCAAATTTTGAGAAATATATACTCTAAAATTAAATCTACGACCAATTTAGACGTCGGTATTGTTCAGGTGGTTGAAGCGGAGACAACCGCTGATTTTTCTGAAACTGATATTTTTATAATGCCAGTGATTTTTAATATACCATTCGAAAATGCAACCGACGGAAATGATGACAAAAAGAAAGAAAAAATATTACCTAATAATTTTGAGATGAAAACTGACAAAAAAAAATAGGAGAACAAAATATATCTGAAAATAAAGATCATAATAAAATTAACATTATTCAAAATATATTACTATCACCAGGTGTAAAAGACAAAGAAAGGCGAGGTGAAATAAATATATTTGATGTTGAAAATAGTCCAGTAAATATATCGAAAAAACTGAAAGATGATTTACATTCCGAAAATAATTTCAGTATACCTGGGAAGTCAGATAATGAAAATACTGAAAACCAGTTGAACAGTATCCAAGAAAACAAAAATGAAATAAGAAATGAAGAACAAAAGAGCAATATAATGAGATACCTAACGAAACCAAAAACTTCTCAAAGGACAGGAAAGAGGAATTCACAGAGAGTATCATATGTTTTTATTTCATCTGAGTATAAGAAACATCTCCAGGAAAAAGACGATATAACGAATGAAAAAAGGAAGAAAATCAATTGAGAAGGAAAAATAGAGCTGAAAGCAAGTTACCGAATAAACAACCCGAAAAAAAAAAACGAAGAAAAAGAAGGACATAGAACATACGACACGCTCACAACCAGTCAATCAGAAAAGGTTAAATATGCCTGGTATTGCAAGAATAGAAAAAAATAGGTATAAAAATTTTCTTGAACAAGACGTCAAAAAAGAAAATATTTTTGAAATAAAACCTCAAGAACTGTTGACTACTAATAGTCATATAAGAAACCTATTTGCTGATGAACCTGACGAGGCGAACGCAATAACAGTGTCCGGTAATAATATATCACCAGAAGAAGAAACGCCAACAAATAATATGGTAGTAAAAAATTGCTTATGTTTCATATGTACCTACAATATTAGTGTCACCACTGTTGGAATTAGATGTTGCTCATGTATGAGGTGTTATCACGTAAAATGTTTAAAGAAACAAGAAATTTACAAAGAAAATTTTATATGCACAACCTGTATTTTGCAAAACACATAACTTGATTTTTTTTAAATTCTTCACCAAATTTTAAGTCGTTACGTTCCCATTAATAACCAAAGCTTCACTTTAGTTTCATAAGTAAAATATATGTAGCTATGTTTTTGTTTTATGTAGCACTATTTTGGATATATAATAAATTGCTAAAATATTTATTAATACCTAACGAGGTACCTATCTACCTACCTTCCCTTTTTGACCTCCGTAATTTTAGGGGTGCCAACAATTAGTAAAATTAATGTGCCAATAATTGGCATATGGGTGCCAATAACTAGCAAATGCCCAAAAATACAAATTAACAAATTTAAATATTTTTTGCAACATTGTTTTTAAAAAACACGTATCAAAAAATATAAAGTACGGTTTCCTGTTTTGTATTAAAATGTAAAAATAGCATATACCCTAATTATTCAATTTAACTTAGCACAAAGTCCATATCGTTACCTTAAAGTGCCAATCATTGGGCTGTTCACCCTAGGGCTTTCGCTCTTTACCACCGTGCGAGCAAAAATTATTTTAAAAAAACTCTCCAAAACACTCAAAAACCATAAACTTATCCCCATTCAAGTCAATAAAAATAACCTAGGTAAATAAATAGCTAATTTAAAATTGAAAGTAAAGACAAATTAACACATAGCGGGGTCTACCAAATACAATGTGATGACTGTGATGCAATCTATATAGGTCAAACAGGTAGAAACTTTAAAACTAGGCTTAAAGAACATACAACATCCATTTAAAAAAAAAACAAAATAAAACAGGAATAGCGGACCACTGTATAATAAATAACCACTCAATATCCAACAAAATAAAACCGATATATATTCAACACAAGGGTAGAAAACTCAACCTATTAGAGACATTAGCAATCAAAAAAGCTTTAAAAAATCGATGTAATGTTGTTAACAATCAAATTGAAATACCTTCAGGTGCTAATCTAATACTTAATAGCCTAATTACTTAAGATAAATATACAATAAACGCTGTCTATAATTACCAACAAAAAAACCCATAATTATTATACACAGTATCATTTTCCTAATTTTATTACTTAGATGTAAATACCTCTATATTCACACCTGTAATTTAGTTGTACCTTTGGCCAATACCTGTAAATTAAGGACCAAAATAACCTTTCTCATCTGTCAATTTTTATTTTAATGACAAGTAGAATTTTTAGCTGTCTTACAATGCCTTTGATAATGACCCGCAAGGGTTGAAACACGTGTCAGGAAACTGAAATGTATTGTGAAATATAACAAGTACTACTTTAATTTCCTCTATTATGGAATATCCATTTCACCAAGCATGTAGCCCAGCACATATCAATTATAAAAAATTATTTATTTATTTTTATCCAAAAGGGTTTGGAGTGCAAACCGTAAGACTTGGTTTAGACAACAATTATAAGGACACGATACATCTAACCAAATCTAGGTTAAAATTGTATCAAATTCATATTATGGCATGATATGCCAAAATGGGGGGCTCCTATCTAAAGTGAGAGCGTACGGAATGCCGGCTCAATTTTGTTCATGATTGTCAAGCTTTCTGAAAGACCCTTCTCTGCGAGTGGCGATGGATGGATTTCTTTCAGACACATCTAACATCAATGCTGGAGTCCCTCAAGGTTCTATATTGCCGCCCACCCTCTTTTTACTATACATTAATGATCCTTTGGAAAAAACTGAAAATCCTATATACCGGGTGTTGCATCGTCGAGCGGGACATAGGAAATCCCATGTAATTTTAAATGGGGTCAATTATTGGCTTCCCTAATTATTTTAAAGAAAAATTCTATTTAGGTTTAGTAAAGAGCACTAAAACCCACATTCAAAAGAATAACTTTAGATATTTTTGATGCGTTTACGGGTTATCGCCGATTTCTTTTTAACTATTTCTCCTTTTTATGGCCCCGTATTTGCGGGCACCAGTCAAGGTAAAAGATGACTGTCAAATAAAGTTGTCATTTTGAAATGTGTGCTTTATTGTTATAAAAACTCGTACATCGAAAATATTAAAGGTGTATTTATGAGTACAAATTAACCTGAATAAAACTAAAATAAAGTATCCAATTACAAGGTTAATTATGACATTTTAGATGTTTCAATATCTTACTAATTAATAGGTAGGTACTATTAAATTGTTAGAACTTTAGGATTTAAGAAGATGTTCAAATATTCCTCCATTTGACTGCTAGACAATAACCGAGGCGATCATAAAATTCTCTTCTTACATTCGCTAGTTGGTAAACTGAAATTCTATTGCATTCGGCAGAAATAGCATTTCTAACTCGTCTAGATTTGGGTATTGTTTATCTTTGTATATCCTGTTTTTTAAATGGCCCCAGAGAAAGAAATCATTTGGCAATAAATCAGGAGACCTGGCTGGCCAATTTACTGTATGATTTAAGCCAATACCATTTCCATTAAAAGCACGGTTTAAATATTCCCGGACAGCCGGGGGACACGGAAGGAGCCTCCACGTAAGCGATATATAACAAGCAAATAACAGAACAATTTCAAATATATCGCTGGCGTCCCCTGGAAACGTCTCATAAAGACGGCTAATCAAGCTACCGAACCAAACCAAAGCTAGAATGAAAACGCAGCCAGAACACGGGTTCTTCTCAGAACCAAACCTGACAATAATCAGTGTGAACGTCGAGGGAATAACGAAGAATAAACAGGACCTACTGTCACAATTGCAATGCGCGACGCAATGCGATATACTATGCGTACAGGAGACACATAGAGATGAGAACTCCAACAGACCCCACATACCGGGCATGCGGCTGGCATCGGAAATACCACACCCAAAACATGGCAGTGCTGTCTTCACCAAGCCCACTCTCGACATAACCTCAGTGGACGCGACCAACTGTAACGGGATCGAGACAATAACGGTTGAAATTGGAAAATACACCGTAACCTCAATTTACAAACCACCAGGGATAGATTTTACCTTCACACCAACAAAAAATTTTTACTCACAACTAAATAAATTTATTGTGGGCGACTTTAATAGCCATAGTACCCGATGGGGATACAGCTCTATTGACCGGAGCGGTGAGTTCGTAGAACAGTGGTCGGAGCAGCACAACTTAACCCTTATCCATGACCCGAAGCTGCCACCATCCTTTCATAGTAAAATATGGAGACGAGGCTACAATCCAGATCTATGTTTTGTCAGCAGTGCACTGGAGCAACAATGTATCAAAACGATTTACAGCCCCATACCTAAATCCCAACACCGACCTGTGGGCATAAACACATACCACATAGCAAAAACACCCACAATACCATTTGTAAGAAGATTTAACTTTAAAAAAGCCAGATGGAACAATTTTGCGGACGAGTTAGATACCGAAATTAAAAACATCAGGGCCACCCCTGAAAACTATGAACAGTTTGTAAACCTCGTCAAAAAAACCTCGAGGCGCCATATACCAAGAGGCTGCCAACAACAATATGTACCGGGGCTGTCCAACGATGCAAAAACACTCATGGCTAGATACAGTGAGCTCTTCGAGACGGACCCATTCGGCGAAGAAACAATAGAGTGCGGTTCAGCGCTGCTACAGGAAATGGGTGAAGCCCGACAACGCAAATGGGTGGAGACTTTGGAGAAAATGGATATGACGCATAGTTCCAAGATGGCATGGAACACCATCAAGAAGCTTAGCGGCGATCCGAAACTACCTACCCAACATAGCAATGTAAGCGCAAACCAGGTGGCACACCAGCTGATTAAAAACGGAAAAACCTCGCACAGGGTCAAAAGCAAGAAATTAACAGGGAACCGCAGCAAGGTCAATCTTATGGAGAGGCCTTTCAATGTCAAAGAACTTAACACAGCGATGAACTCTATGAAAAATGGAAAATCACCAGGCGTGGACGACCTAGTGACCGAGCAGATAAAACATTTTGGACCAACAACAAAGAGGTGGCTCCTTGAGCTGATGAACCATTGCCGATCCACACTCAAAATCCCCAAAATGTGGCGTAAAGCTAAGGTAGTTGTCCTCCTCAAACCGGGTAAAGACCCTGAAAGCCCTAACAGTTACCGCCCTATCTCGCTGCTGTGCCATCTGTTTAAGCTTTATGAGAGATTGATCCTCCAGCGAGTGCAAGACCACCTAGACGATAAGCTTATACCCCAACAACCCGGGTTTAGACCGGGAAGGTCATGTACGGGCCAGGTGCTTAATCCTTCAGAGTACATAGAGGAGGGTTTTGAGAAAGGACTTGCTACTGGCATGGCGCTCATAGACCTCACGGCAGCCTACAATACCGTAAACCACAGGAAACTCCTGCAAAAGGTCTACAACACCACAAAAGATTTCCACCTAACACAAGTAATCAGATCTCTGCTCCAGAACAGGAGATTCTTTGTCACATTACAGGGGAAAAAGAGCCGATGGAGAAACCAGTCCAATGGCCTTCCACAAGGAAGTGTTTTGGGCCCACTCTATTCAATATATATACCAACGATCAGCCAGTAACAAAGGACGCTAGACACTTTCTATATGCTGATGATCTGGCCATCGCTATCCAGGATAAACACTTCATGGCCATCGAGAACAAGTTGGAGGAGACTCTCACAAAAATGTCCAAATACTACAGGCTCAATGCCCTAAAGCCAAATCCCAATAAAACGCAAGTGAGCGCTTTTCACCTGAATACGCATAAAGCGAAAAAGAGACTAAGGGTCTTTTGGGAAGGAAACGAACTTGAATACACAGAGACCCCTAAGTATCTTGGCGTAACCCTGGATAGAACCCTGTCCTATAAACACCATTGCCGCAAAACAAGACAGAAAGTTGAAACAAGAAATAACCTACTGCGCAAACTTACAAGCAGTAAATGGGGCGCAAACCCAGACGTCGTCAGAACAACAGCACGGGCGCTATCTTTCTCAGCGGGGGAGTATGCGTGTCCGGTATGGAGCCGCTCAACGCATGCAATTGAGGTGGACAGAGCCCTCAACAAAACATGCAGAATTGCAACGGGATGCATGAGAGCAACGCCACTAGATCAACTCTACAGAGCTGCCGGATTCGAAACACCAAACAACCGCAGGGCGGCAGCTGAACACGTCGAACGCTTTAAGCAAGCCTTTGATGAGCGCCACATGCTATATGGACAAGAGCACTATAAAAAAAGACTAAAATCCAGAAGAAGCTTCCTCGGATGCGTGAGCCTGGACCCTTCACAACATTTCCCGATATGCGAAAACCCTCCACCAGGACATGAACAGGACTGGCCAACCTGGAGAACACTGAACAGAATGAGAACGGGAGTAACACCTGTGAAAGTCAATAAAATCAAGTGGGGGCAGTTGGAACAGAGCGACGCCCTATGCGAATGTGGAGAAGTACAGACCATGGGCCATCTACTAGTATGTCAGCAATGTCCAGCAACGTGTACCCTCGACGACCTCTGGAAAGCGAATGTAAAAGGACTCGACGTAGCCCGACACTGGGCGGAAAAGCTTTGAGACGTTCGGACTCGAAAAAGTAAAGTAAAAGTAAGTCCCGGACAGCCAGGGTACTATGTGCCGGGCAGCCATCCATTTGGTACCAAACTTCCTGATTTTCCCTGGCGGCATCATGTAAAGTAGGTAAAATATGATCTTCAAGTAGTTCCAAAAAATATTCTGCATTTAAATTTCGTGTAAGAAATAATGGCCCGATAATATTTTCTCCGAAAATCCCAGCCCATACATTAACTTTTTGTGGATATTGCGTCCTTGTTTCGACAAACCTGTGTTGGTTTTCTTTGCTCCAATATCGATAATTTTGAACATTGGGTTCATTGTTTAAGGTAAATGTGCATTCGTCAGTGAAACAAATGTTTTTTAAAAATTCCCTATCCATGTTTGCTCTTTCCATCATACCAAAACAAAACTCCTGTCGTCGTATTTCGTCCCTATCTCTTAGCTCTTGGTGCTTTTCATATTTGTATGAATAATATTTATGTCGTTTCAAAGCTCGTAACGCTGTGGTGTGATCTAATCCTATGTCATCCTCAAGTTTCCTTGTGCTGATCTTCCCATCATTTTCTTCCACGCACAATAAAACTTGCCCTATCATTTCTTGCATCTCTTCTTTGTTCCTGCCTTTCTTCACATCTGCAGTTATTTATTACAGTGCCTTTTGTCTCAAATTTCTTGATAGTCCTTTCGACTGTAGATTTTGCAGGTATCGGTATATTCGGATACAGAGCAGCAAACATGTCTGACACATTTTGATAACTATTTCCTTGATAATACCATTTAATCATCAATATTTTTTCTTCAGAAGTGTAATTCATGGCTAATATTTTCGATGTACGAGTTTTTATAACAATAAAGCACACATTTCAAAATGACAACTTTATTTGACAGTCATCTTTTACCTTGACTGGTGCCCGCAAATACGGGGCCACAAAAAGGAGAAATAGTTAAAAAGAAATCGGCGATAACCCGTAAACGGGCTCATCAAAAATATCTAAAGTTATTCTTTTGAATGTGGGTTTTAGTGCTCTTTAATAAACCTAAATAGAATTTTTCTCTAAAATAATTAGGGAAGCCAATAATTGACCCCATTTAAAATTACATGGGATTTCCTATGTCCCGCTCGACGTTGCAACACCCGGTATAGCTTCGCTGATAACAGCACATTTGTTTCATCTTTTACTTTGGATGCTCGAACATCGACTGCCAATGCACATCTCTATATGCAGCAAGAGGTCTCACATCTCAACAAAGACCTGGAAGAAATTCTATCTTGGGGTGACAGTAACCAAGTAGAATTTAACGCTAAAAAACCCAGGCGGCAGTTTCTTCTAAAAAAGTTGTGGAAGAACCGGATATAGTCATGGCGGGACACTTCTTGATTCCCATGTCTGCATCAATTAATTTATTGGGCGTCAATTTTGATAGTCATATGTCTTGGCATAGTCACGTTTTGGTCATTGCTAAGGCAGCCTCGCAGAAGTTTAGAACATTTTTCCGAACTTCTATACACCCCAACAACTACTGATGCTCTATAAAGCCCAAATTAGACCATCGCTAAATTACTGTTCGCATATCTGGAGCTTTGCTCCTAAACATACCCTAAGATTGCTGGATTCCATTCAAAGAAGAGCCATTCGCTTGATCGGTGACCATGATCTGATAAACAACCTGGAAAGCCTTGAACATCGAAGGCAGGTTGGTGACTTGAGTCTTTTTTACAAATATTTTCATAGTAAGTGCTCAACTGAGGCTGCCCGCTTGATTCCGCCAAAATCGGTGCATGGTACATATACACGACGAGCGACTGCTATCCACCCGTACGTTGTTCAGCTTAGTGTCCCTCGACACTGTCTAAAAAATTCGTCTATCTGGAGAACGTCATCACTCTAGAACGACCTCCCTGAGGCCGTGCTCCCAACGAGTATAATCTCCAAATATTCAAGTCTAACGTGAATCGATTCCTGTGCACATGAACCGCTCGCAGAGCGCCATAAAGGATTAATCCTATAGTGCTGTGCCTCATCATAAAAAAAATGCTTACTGCTTACTGCTTACTTAGGATTAGTATAGAATAGACACATATCTTATTAGTTGTCAACGCGTACTGCTTACTTGGGATTAGTACAGGTTAGACAAATAGGTGAAGGGAAAAAATACTCCAAAGCCCAGGCTGTGAAAAGTGCACAATTCATGATGACAACAACTAAATATGGCTGGCTGGATGCTGAATTTCAGCAAGAGGACATTGCAACCCAGTAGAATCGGATAAAATAATTGCCGTGAAATTAAACAAAGGCAAGCCGAGCCTTGCTTATTTTATCAAACCTAAAAGAGAAGAAAAGTAGATTTATTATAGACTTCTGTTGTCTATAACTTTGTCACTAGTCATATTATGTTCTCATTAAAAACTCTCAGGAAGTCCTTTTCGCTTTTAAGTAAAAGTAAATTCCCCACAATTACGTTATTCATGCTCTACTTTTAGAATTGGTGAACCCTAGACAGCGACTTCACATAAAGATTCACTAGTTCCTAATTATTTATTTATTTTTAACCTTCTATCAAGAGTACAGGAAACTCATTGACGTTTTTAAACATCATAATTTTAAATTCATTGATGCTTGAAATAATACGGCGTTGTTTAACATAGCATGTGAGAATAATATTTATCCAAAAACAACGTGCCAGCGTGAAACGATCCAACAATGTCCATTTCCCTAAATTAAGCTTAATTATGTCCAATTTTTTTTTAAATGAAGCTGTATGCTAACATTGTCACGTAGACATTATTTCGTCTGCGCATATCTTTTTTTAGGAAATATATATTAAAACAATATGATGCGCCCAATTCTTTGATGAAATATTAAGTCAAACTTTTTGCCTTTAACTTCTATGCGACCATCAGTGGGTTTATAGGCCGAGCTCCACATAAGAAATTGGCTTGGGCAATGCAATTGTCATTCGAGTGCATCAATATTGTTTGTTGTTATCGCTGTTTCTTTTCGAAATTGGTTTTCTTGTTTGAAATAATATATTTCGTCGATTCCTACTCTGCCGTGAAAAGATAAAGGGCAGTATGTTAAGAAATGAAAAAATGGAAATATTAAGGTTTAAAGAAATCTATTTACACACTAATACTCTTTTACTTAACTTTACGTGATATATTTCTAAACTTATTTTTTTTAAATCCTTAATTTAATACAGCATATTACAGGTTATAAAATGTATTTTCAACAAAGAAAAAGCACTTACTGCTCTTTGTAATAATAAAAGTAGAAAGTACTCAGGTTATTAAAAGTAATTAAAGGAGTATTAGAAAACATGAACACAATTTTTTCAACAAAAATTCTAACATAAAAAGGACACAATAATTAAAGTTTTATTTATTATCAATTAAGTCATCTACTCCATCAGTTGCCCGTAAGTTTAACCACAAGTATCGTCTATTTTCAGGCATCAATGCTTGCAAGAGCTTCACTCCATAAAACACAAATATATGTCTTATTATTTGTTGATCCTTTATCTTCCATTGTGGCAAATGTTTGATGAAATACAACAATACGTCGGGTAAAGCAAGTTTTTTTTTCTTCCAGGTATGTGTGGAAGCATTTTTACTTTTTGCAAATCTACACTTCTTGCAGACTCTGTTGCAAATTTCCCCTTTGCTAAATCTTTTCTATATTCAGCCCTTGATAGTTGCGCTTTCTTCGAATGTTCTAATCATTTCTACAGTCTAGACAAGTTTCTTGATACTGAACAGAAAATTCAGTAAGACTTGAATAAATGATTGTTGTGTTCAGCAATTCCCGTGATGAAGCATTTCTTGTAGTACCTATTACTGAATTTGAACTTTCTTCCATAACTGTTAACTGCTCGACTTCCCTTCCTGTTTCGGACTTTTTCGTAAAACTTATATTCATTTCTGTTAATACTTTACGATACGTTTGATAGGATACCTTTTTTGCTGGATATTTCTTATTGTAATCTAAGTGCATGGACTTCGCTGTAATGTCGCTAGAAAGATAAAGACGATTGGGGGCATGTTCCCTACAATAATGACTAATGCAAGGATAAAATGTTTGAATATGTGTCCTCATTAAGTTACGATCACATTTATTTGCAGGTGCTGAACCGCGTCTATCTAACTCAGGCGTTAGGGAACCTTTAGTCGAATTTTTGAACATTGTTGTTATCATTTTATCATTTTTTGCATGTCAGCCAAGAGTCTTAAGAAAAAATATCTTGCACACTTCTTGTAGTTTACCTTCCTCGTCAGGAAACATATAAACCAAACATTTTGTTCGTTTACTAACTTCTACTTTTGTTATTTTGTGTTTTTTGTCTTTCTGAACTATTCGACTATGTAACCAAGCTTGCCTTCTGTTGTGATCTGTTTGGTAAAATTCTGTCAAAATTTTTGCCTTTTGTCATATAACCGTCTTTATTTGTATCTGCCGATATCTTGGCAAATACCAGTATCTGAGAATTTAATGATATACTGCGTTTACCTTCCGCACTTTTATACTTTATTCATCAGCTATGGTTTTGTCAAAAGGCAGTATATTATTATCTACGCATATACTGCCTTTTGCCTAATAATCCTAATGATTTTACATCAGCTGTTGTTATTGCAAAAATCAATATTTTATCATCTTCTCATTTACTGCCTTTTGTAAAATTTTCATATTTATTTTTTATCATTTGGCAATTTATCAAAGGGTAGTATCTGAAATAAAAGTAAGATACTGCCAGATACCGAGGGCGATGCGAGGGCTTATGGAATTTTCCCATGTAGGTTTCAAACGACTGGTATTTTCAACAGTAATATACCGATAGAGGAGGCGTCTTATCGGTAATACTAAAATAATTTTAACAAGAAATCGATTTTCTGACAAATTTTTACGAAATGTAATTTTTAATTATAATCTGATATGATCTCGAGAGCTTTAGCTCGAGGGTCTTATCTTTGATTATAAGTAAAAATTACATTGAGTGAAAATTTTCTTGGAAAATCGAGTTTCGAGTGAAAAACGAAGGTATGAAGATAAGAAACCGCCTCTAGAGGTGTATTTTATTGGATAATTTACTGAACATAAAAATGAAGGCCGTCTGATAAAGGTAAATATACAAGTTAGAGGTGTTACTAATTTTTTATTTAAGTAAAAATCTACAAGCGTCTTTTCGAAAGCGTCTTTTCGAGCTAGCGGTAGTCTTATCGGGTAAGACGACCGTTACCAAGGTGGTTGCTATGAAAATGAGCGTTTTGATTGGTTCAATAAAAGTGAGGTGAATTATCAACAGTAATATACCGATAGAGGAGGCGTCATATCGGTAATACCGATGTTTTTAACAAGAAATCGATTTTCTGACAAATTTTTACGAAATGTAATTTTTACTTATAATCTGATATGATCCCGAGAGCTTTAGCTCGAGGGTCTTATCTTTGATTATAAGTAAAAATTACATTGAGTGAAAATTTTCTTGGAAAATCGAGTTTCGAGTGAAAAACGAAGGTATGAAGATAAGAAACCGCCTCTAGAGGTGTATTTTATTGGATAATTTACTGAACATAAAAATGAAGGCCGTCTGATAAAGGTAAATATACAAGTTAGAGGTGTTACTAATTTTTTATTTAAGTAAAAAAGCTACAATCGTCTTTTCGAAAGCGTCTTTTCGAGCTAGCGGTAGTCTTATCGGGTAAGACGACCGTTACCAAGGTGGTTGCTATGAAAATAAGCGTTTTGATTGGTTCAATAAAAGTGAGGTGAATTATCGAAAGAATATATTAAAGAAAAATAAGCATTCTTTTACCAATTCGTTTTCTTGGATGAAACATGGATTTTCCAGAATGGTACCATTGGTCGATTTTGGCAAGATGAAAATAAAAGAAGTGTTAGATCTACTAAAGTTGTTGGTAAAAGGTATTATGCAGTAAATAAATATATAAATTATGGAAAATTTTTGTATACTGATCTTGTTTTTATGAAAAAAAAAAAACTGTGTAATTTCCTCACTCGAATATTTACAAGCTGGCAACACTGTCGATAACTGACGTCACTCGAAGGGTATGACGTGCATCGGTTTTTGTTGTGCATCACCTATATATAAGGGTAATAATTTATCACGTAGTTATAACGTCATTATTGGGACTTATCGCGCGGTGGTAGAGAGGAGACGGCACGGCGCAACGGAACGGTCAAAATTTAAGCAGTCTTTCATGATGGCTCCTTGAAGCAAGGGTTTTTACATGGGCTCCGTGACTCTAAGGCCTTTTTGGCAATTAAGCAGTACATTTCAAGATGGCTTAGTGAAGCCAGTGCTTTTACGTGTGCTCCAAAAATTTAAGGCCTTTTTAGGCAGTTAAGCAGTACATTCCGAGATGGCTCCGTGAAGCAAGTGCTTCTACGTACGCTTCATGATTTTAAGGCCCTTTTGGGAAATTAATGGTTTTCTTTTAAGTAAAGCTAAGCAGCTAGCGATTCCGCGTCATTTGACGTACGAAATTGAACTCCCTACGATACCGCGGCGTTTTTGTGATGCACTTTCAAGTAATAGTGAGGGAAAGAATGTAAAAAAGTAGTTAGTAATGTAACGTTAAGTATCGACCAGTGTCCTTGTCGTGAATCCTTGTAATATGCTAGCATAACCTGCATTAAGGAATAAAAAGACAAGTGTTTAAGTAAACAATTGTTTTAATCAAAGGTCACTAACCAGTGAGCAACCTTATTGGCCAGGCAGTAAAAATTAATGTAACCACTAGGGAATTAACCCAGTGCGCCATCAGGCACCTTATACATTATAAAAATCATCGATTTTTTCTGGCAGCTTGATTGTGTGCATATCTTGCTATCTATTTTTGTATTTATTTTTTTTTAGTAACGATTTCTTGTTGAAATATCGTCCAATAAACATGGAAAGTCTCAAAGATTTGTGATTCTTCTATAATTAAAAAAAAATAAGATATTTTCAACCTTTACACTGAGAAGGCTCCTTAAGGTAATATGTACATACAAATACGTTTATGTTTATTTGCACTGATCGAAAATTGAAAAGTTTGGAAATGTTGTAAAACATCCCAACTCCGAGTCTATTAATTAGCTTGGAATTAGCATAATAAGGCTTATAAAATAATTATTTCAAGTTATATTATTTGCATGCAATGGAAACCGAATTTCAAAGGATTCCAAAACAGTCGAAAAGTGTAACTTTGACCAACGTAATGACGGAAAAGGGTCGTCCAGGCCAAATTCCGAGAAGTTAAATCAGCACACATGGACCTTCCGTAAACCACGCGATGCTATTTTTTTCTCAAAAGGGACTGAAAATGAATAGGCCAGCGCCATGCAGGCAAGGCATTCAAATTTTTTTCTTCTAAAAGTCAAATTGCTACCCTGTCAGTTACGCTTGCAAACTCTTAGATTGTTTCCACATAGGATTTTCTATCCACTTATCCGAAGCACGTACCTCGTACGCCGATTTAATGCTAGGTTATAATCTAATGGTGGATTTGGGTATATCGCGGTAACGGAATTGAATCCTTTGCTAAGTTGGGTATTGGCTGCAATTAATTTAATAAATGTTGCGACATTGGAGGATAATCTCGGCTCCGGGTTAACGCCACGGTGCTTTTCGCCGGAAGTTAACCGATGTGACAGATGACAGATGCTTGCGCCAGCACCAAGTAAAAAAAATGTCCGACGATTGAAGATTGGCCAAAGGTAATTTTCTGATTTCCCAGTAATGTAGTATCATGATATCAGCAGGTCGATTGACTTTTGGTGACAGCAGAAGTCTTAATTTACGTAACAAAAAAGCCAAAGAACTTGTTGCAATAGGAAGAGTAGACTACCAAATGTGGACTAAGGAAACGAGGAAAACCAAGCACTTTTATGACAGAAATTAAAAATTAAAATATTGCTCAAGCTTCTGTGGGTCTGTGGTTTTGTTTAGAAAAACTGGAAATGTAAATAGAAAAGAAGGCAGTAGGAGACCCAAAGTTTGAAATGCACAAAAAGTAGAAAAATTGAGAACATTGTCTGGTGATTATCGCGGGCAGGTAATGGCAAAGGAAAAAAAGACACACAGTACTTCTCGCAGACAGTGGGTAAAAAATCAAGAGGGACAGAGAGGTTATAAGTTAAAACATTGGTCTTTGTATTAATTAACAGTTAAGTATGATATATGAAAATGAAAATATCTGTAATTTAATAGTAGGCATATTACGTGACAAGATCTAAAAGCAGTATTATACAGGATGTCCCCAAATTAGGTGGCCAAAGGAAAACAGTGGAATCTGAATCGTAAATTAATACTAATTTGTTTAATAAACAAGTGTCGGAAATTGCCCCCTAAGGGAGCTACGGGCCCCTAAGGAAACCCATGAAGATGGTATATTTCAGATTATTCCCAAACAGTTGAACATAGAAACAAGAATTTTTGGTATTTTAGTAACTTCTATAGGTATGCTGAATCTAGATCTAAAATCAAAACTATCAAAATTTAATCATAGGCGCAACATTTGGGGGGGGGGAGGGGTTGAGGATCAAAAACGAAAGTAACTTTTTTCTAAGTTAATGTTTTACATTTTTTTTCTGGAATTATGAAAGTTTAGGGCTTTCTGGCAAAAATAGGTACTCTTGATGTACTTCGCTCAGATGCACCATTTCTGAAAAAAAAGTCCTTAACGATAACATTGTTTAGCAAACACGGGTCAAATTAAAATTATGAATTTTTTTAAAGTTAACAATAACACTTATTTACTTATACAATTGATTTGTGATGGGCTACATGCTTCGTGAAATGGACATTCCATCGTAGAGGAAATTAAAGTCTTAGTTCCATATTATGATTTTATTTATTTTATATTATGATTATTTATATTATGATTTTATTGTGTAATTTTATATTGTGTAGTTTTAAATTGACAGCACAAGAAAATCAGATACCCATAAGCGATAGTATGTAATGTAGTGTTGACTTTTATAAAATGTAGTGTTTACTTTGTAAATTTAATTTGTTGTACACAGTGTATTAGCCAATGAGTGCTAAATAAAAGATTATTATTATTATTATTGTTGTTATATTTTACAATAATTATAATTCAGTTGCCTGACACGTGTTTCAACCCTTGCGGATCATTATCAAAGGAGTACAAGACAATACTAAATTTTACGTGTAGTTACAAAGTTAATATCTAAGTAACAGTAATGGTAAACAGTCAACATGTCATTAAAATAAAATTAGGGAGATGAAGTGAATTGACAGACAAATTAGGGGTTATTTTGGTCCTTAATTTTCAGGTATTGGCCAAAGGTATAACTAAGTTACAGGTGTGATTATAGAGGTATTTACATCTAAGTAATAAAATTAAGAAAATTATATTGTGTATATAATTATGGGGTTTTTCGTTCATAATTATTGACAGTGTTTATTGTAGGTGCCAATCTAATACTTAATAGTCTAATAACTTTGGATAAATATACAATCAACACGATCAATAATTATGAACGAAAAAACCCATAATTATATACACAATAACATTTTCTTAATTTTATTACTTAGATGTAAATACCTCTATAATCACACCTGTAACTTAGTTGTACCTTTGGCCAATAGCTGAAAATTAAGGACCGAAATAACCCATAATCTGTCTGTCAATTCACTTCATCTCTCTAATTTTATTTCAATGACATGTTGACATGTTTACCATTACTATTACTTAGATATTAACTTTGTAACAACACGTAGAATTTAGTATTGTCTTGTACTCCTTTGATAATGATCCGCAAGGGTCGAAATACGTGTCAGGCAACTGAATTATAATTGTGAAATATAACTAAGACTTTTATTTCCTCTATTCATTTACTTGAGTAAATGTTCAAATAAATTTCCATTTTGTTGAATACACAGTCTGGACCGTTTCCTAATATATTAAGTAGTACGAAGAATTTCGAACCGGTTTTCTTTAATTCGATTTCCAGCTGCATGAATTCGTCTTAAAAGCTCTTCTGGGCTATCTACTTCTGTGGCAATATTGCTCATATTGCCCCACAGATAATAATCAAAATGGATTTAGATCAGGCGATCGAGCTGGCCAGCTTACTGGACCACCTCTACCTATCCACCTATTGGGAAAATTTTCATTCAGCCAGTTTCTTACAAGCTGGCCAAAGTGGGCTGGCGCCCAATCGTGCCGGCAGAACATCTCTGACCGAGTACGTATGGGAACATCCTCTAGTAATTCTGCCAGCTCATTTTGGGGGGAAACTCAAATAATGATGGGCATTTAATCTATCTGGCAAAATAATAGGACCTATTAAAACATCTCCTATGATCCCTGCCCATACATTGAAAGAAAACCTATGTTGGTAGTTAGTCCTTCGAACCACATTCGGATTGTCTTGAGCCCAAAAATGAGTATTATGGCTATTAAATGCCTTGCCTCTTGAAAAGGTTGTTTCATCCGACCATAAAACTTTTCTCAACGTATTTTGGTGGTTGGAAATCCATTGGCAAAATTCTACACGAGGTTAAAAATCTTCGGCTCTTAAATCATGTACTCTTTGATAATGAAACGGATGCAGTTCTCGGAAACCGTCTTTGGTACTCACCTACCATTGCAATATCCGTAAATAAAATGAATATCAGCTAATTCGTTATTCGAGAAACGCTTCATATTAAAAAAAAGTAACCACAATTATACCAGAAAATTTACTATCATAATAAATGTCAAGCTGGCAAATAACAAACATGTCAATTTTGTTTCAATGCCTACTACTAAGTTTCAATGAAAATGTGATCGGTCCTTGGTAAGCAGGGTTATCGTTAAGGACTTTTTTTTCCAGAAAGCCCTAAATTTTCATAATTCCAGAAAAAAAAAATGAAAAACATTAACTTAGAAAAAAGTTACTTTTGTTCTTGTTCCTCAACCCCCCAAAGGCTACGCCTATGAATAAATTTGGACATTTCATTTTAGATCAAGATTCGGTATATAAAAGTTACTAAAATACCAAAAATTCATGTTTCTATGTTCAACTGTTTGGGAATAATCTGAAAAATACCATCTTCATTGGTTCCCTATTAGGGGGCCGTAGCTGCCTTAGGGGGCAATTTCCGATACTTGTTTATAAAACAAATTAGTATTATTTTCCGATGCAGATTCCACTGTTTTCCTTTGGCCACCTAATTTCGGGACACCCTGTATAGAACGAAGCAGAGAATCTTCAGGTTAGTTGCTTCCAATGGACACAATACCAGTGGCGTACGAGAAAATATTGATAATAACTTGCTATTTTCGTATAGTTTTAGACAACAACAACAACAACTCTATAGTCAGGAAAATATTGAATAAACTAAAATATTTAGAATAAATAAAAAAAAAAAGAATACAAAACTGAATGATAATGAAAGAAAGACCGATAGAGTACTTTACCGGTCCCTCTGTTTTGCTGCTATCATATCGCGAAATGCAATTCACTCGTGTGATGATTGATGAGGGGTGCCATTTAAATCTGTCGTTTTTGATTATAGCGTCAATAGCTCGGCCACGGAAAATTATGTTACTGTGAAAAAAATTGGGATCTTCAGCTTAATAGGTATATTTATTAAAGTGGTGAGACACTTAAAAGAGAAAATCGATGAAGGCAAATTAGTAACCCCCGTATATCCGAAACGGATGAAAATAAACATCAATAACTATAGATTTTTGAAATCGGAGTACGAAATGCAATTCACTTGTTTGGTTATTTATGAGGGTTCTCATTTAAAAAAAATTCAAAATGGCGTCGTAGAACCTGCAACATATCAAGGGCGTATTAACAAAAGTTTGTTAGGGATGGTATTTCGGTTAAGAAGTATAGGTGAAAGTAGTAATTTCTTTTGGACCACGCCCAAATTTTCACAAGTTTGGTAAATAATTTATAATAAATTCTAGTCAGTCGTATCAATAGATGTGCTTAAAATTAATTTTTGGAAAGAGTGGGTTTCCTTGTATTATTTTTTAATTTATCAAATTCTGGGGGGGGGGGGGGGTAATTACCCTCATTAATTTCATTATGGGAATTAAAACAGGTCTACATCTTCAAAGTAATAGTATTTTTTTTTTATCCTCGACCATTGAAAGTAATGAGTAAAAATTGAAAAATTGAAAAACCCAACCATGTCAAATAAACCCTATTACATAACGTAAGCATAACATCAGGCTTATTTAATCGACACAACACTTATTATTGGACTGCAGACACCCAAAGAAATTTAAAACCATTAAATATTAAGGAAGGAGTTCGTTCGATTAACGTTTGGTGTGGTGTCATAAATAATATAATTTTGGTTCAATATTTTATAACTGGTCACTAAACGGACGACGATATCATCAGTTTCTTCAAAACGTTATTGAAAGCTTTTTAGATGAATTACTCTTGGTATAATATCGGAACTTAGTTTGAAGAATATGGGGCTCCTCCGCATGCCGTGCGTAATGTAGTTGAATTTTTAAACCAACGCCATAATGAATGGATTGGACGTAATGGAACCAGTCATTGGCCACCCAGTAGCCCTGACCCCAAACCAACAAGGAACTCAAAATATTGAAGAGATCATGGGAAAAATTGTTTTCCGAATTTATCTTGACTTCAAAGGAATTACCAAAGGTGATTATACCTACATCACCTATGAACTTTGTACTGTTGTACTGTTCCTTGAGTGTGCTAATAGCTTGCCCAGAATATTAGAATATTGACTGAACTATTTTAATTATTTGAATATTAATTATTGTGCTTTGGATTTTTAGTAATTTTATATAGCCAGTTAATGTAAATGTAGTGTTTTTCGTTTGTTATATTTTGTTATTTTGACGCTTTATTTTAGGATTCGTTAGGGTTGGGCCGCACCAAACGCATATTGAAAGCAAACATTTTTTTTATTCTTACAGCTTTGTAAATGAGAATGTAAAGATTCTTTGTACAATAAAGCTTTTTTTAACTTTGACTTTGACTTTGACTTTGAACCTATTAAATTAAACAGGTCCTGATAAAATTATTAAGGATAATGGTTGAAATGTAATAAAAACAGCAATCGCAATATTAACAATTTTCACCAAAATAGAATTATAAAAATGTGACTTTTTCAGAAATAATATTAAAAATGGGGCATTCCATCTAAAAAACGCTTTATGGTGAAATTTTTGAATTCTACTGAAAAAATACTTCGATTGGCTATTTTGGGTTTTCCCAAAAATACAGGGAAAGTCGAAAATAAGCCCCTGATTAGTCCTCGTTGGAATACTCTGTATAAGTGAAAACCCAATATTTAATGAGATGCTAACTTAAAATCAAAATGTTTTTATTTTCGAAATGTAATGAAAAAGTAATCACACGCTAAAGTTCTCGGAAAAGCTTAATTTTATTTTAGGAGGTTATTTATTTATATCAACGCTTCTTGCATTTTTGCGTAACTTTCGAGTAACCAATGTTAATAGCAAAATGAGTATAAATATTATACGTGCGTAACGCAAGCGTTTCGAAGCTATAATTATGTGCATCATGCGGAACTAGAAATAAATTTTAAAATCATATGAGAACATCTTGTTTGTAAAGTGTTTGTGTTATTTTTTTTTAAATTTCAGTCGCGTGCAAATCTTCAAATTAATGAGATACTTATGTCGAACTGGGTCAAAGTTGGAATAGAATAACTAACCTGAACTAACAAGCTTATAACAAAGAATAACTTAGTTGGGTACTCTTTGCATATAATACCCAACCAAAAATATGTACATAAATTGCTCTTCAGAAATCATGTAATACTCAAAAGTTTATTAAAAACGCATTTACAAATTATCCGTCTTGTAATACCTTTTCTTATTACTTAAACTCTTTAATAATTTCATCATTTTTTACAAGAATTTCTGCGCTGTTTTTTAATCTACAATTTATACGCAAATTATTGCTGAAGTTTTGACGTAAAATGATATTTAATAAGCAATTTTACTGCTTGAACTTTGCAGGAATGAGATCAAAATGTACATAACATTATAGATCAAAGGCTGATATTAATAATAATAATATATTAATTAATTTAAGTGGTCTAGAATATACAGGAGGAATAAAATAAGGCGGAGACATGTGCACGAGGATAAACGCGGCCCCATTATGTCACCAAAGAGAAGTACAGGAAAAAAAGAAACTATAATAAATGAGGAGGAAAAGAGTGCCATCAGGAGAATCATACAGTCGTTTTACTTAAGAAAAGAAATCTTTAATTTTGAGCCATATTTCATTTTTAATAACTTAAGTAATTAACTTAGGTCTCTATAACTTTTTTCTGTGTTTGTTTGAAGGTTTGAGACAATGATGTATCGTGAATGATAGATGTGTTTTGGACTTCCATTGTCTTTATTTGTTTATATCACAACGTTTCAACTGGTGAGTACCTCCAGTCGTCTTCAGGTGAATAATGAACAAGCTACGAAACTACGAGGGTATTTATACCACCTCCTGGTTAGCAGCGCATGACCGAGATTAGTTCAGTCATGCGTTACTGTGTGCTCCTAAACTAAGCTTACATCTACTTAACAAGGGTTTCCAAATATTTCCTATGTCTAAAGAGGGATTACTAAAGCAGTCTGGACTTTGGTTTATGACGGCCGCTTCTTTGAATTTCCTCTTTCGCCAGTGTTTTTTTTAGTATTATTTTTGACCATTGCAAGTGGTGGCCGTGTTGCGGGTGTTCGTCATCGCTTCTATTTCAAATGATGAATGTGTCGTCAACGTAACGAAGCCAGAGTTTCGAACTCTCTGTTAAGTAGATGTAAGCTTAGTTTAGGATCACACAGTAACGCATGACTGCACTAATCTCGGTCATGCGCTGCTAACCAGGAGGTGGTATAAATACCCTCGTAATTTCGTAGCTTGTTTATTATTCACCTGAAGACGACTGGAGATACTCAACAGTTAAAACGTTGTGACATAAACAAATAATGACAATGGAAGTCCAAAACACATCTATCAACCTTTTTCTGTTTTTCCGCTATTTTGGTGTTGATATTGACATTATTAATTATCAATCATAAAGTAACGTTCACGTGTGTGCCTTCTTCTTACTTCAGTTTAATGTAATAGAATACAGTGGCGTGTTGCACTTCGACCTGCCACTTATATTTTCAGGGTTCCGTGTCTGAGAGGTAAATTAAAACTCCGCAAGCGTCTGGTTTGTTCCCGAATATAAGTGTAAATCAGATGTTTCTTACGACTCTGGTTTTAGGTCTGATGATGCCCATTGTTTGGGCGAAACATGTAACCACCTAATTAAAATTATAATATGACTGAGACCGGGACACTGTGTGTTTTTATTTATAAGAAAAGAAATACCTACCGTGGACAAAATAATGTCTAAAATGAAAAATGATGATTTTATTCTACCCATGGGTAAGAAGGAACTATGGAAACCTTTGAAGGAAATAAATGTTTGTTATGAAAAAATTTAAAACAAAAAATCACTTTTAATATAGAAAGACAAAATCATCTGCTGGCGACGACGATATTTGAGGGCAGTTAGACAGTTTCAAAGGGAAAACAGGAATATCTATTATATGGACGAAACTTGGTTAAATAAAGGATATACCGTTGGTAAAATGTGGCGGGATAAACATATAAAAAGGGCGAGGAAAGCTTTCAGGGAAGGATGGTCCACTGGAATAAAAGTACCCTCGGGAAAAGGTAAAAGATTAATAGTTATTCACATTGGTAGCAAAAATGGATTTGTCGATAGCGGCTTGCTAGCTTTTAAATCAAATCGGACTGGAGACTATCATGAAGACATGGACGCTAATGTCTTTGAAGAATACTTACAGCAAATGCTAGATCTTATTTTTCCTGAGTCTGTTATAGTCAAGGATATATCCAGCTACCACTGAAGGAAATTCGAAAAAATACCAACCTCTTCTTGGAAAAAAAATTACATCATTCATTGGCTTACTGTAAATATGAAGCCATTTCATAGAAATATGCTAAAAAAGGAGCTACTGGAGATTGTAAAGTTGAATACTCTTTGTGTGAAGTTTGTTGTTGACGAAATCGCTTTAAAACGAAATATAACGGTACTTTGCCTTCCACCATGTCACTGTAAATTAAACCCATAGAATTGGTGTGGGCGCCAGTAAAAGTGTTTGTAGCAAGGCATAAAACCATTTTTAAAATGGGGGACGTTAGAAATCCCTTGCAAGAGGGAGGAGGGAATAAAGACCGTAGATTGTGAAAAATTTAGTAACTGCGTTGAACATGTGATTGAAATAGAAGCGATAATGTGGGAAGCCGATAACATGCTAGAAAACACAGTAGAGCTCCTTATAATTTCTCTGGACCCCAACGACGATAGTTCATCGGACTATTCGGAACATGATGACTAAAATTTAAAAATTAAGTTGTTGTATTGTACATAGTAGATTTTTTTTATAAATATTAATATTTGTTCCAAATTATCTATTTTCATATTATTCTTACTTCTATATAAGTTTTTATCTACTTAATATTAGAATAATTAATATCTCAATTATAATCTGCCTATTTTTATAATTATTATCAAGTATGATTAGTATTATACTTTTATTCTAATAAACTACCTGTAGTAACGCCGCTGTTATAATATTTTCATTTACCAAACTCGTCTTTCTCTTGTATGCAAATTAGAGTGACCCTAACTTAGGACCGATTCGGGGTGTGTAGGTCTGAAGTACGGAATTTTCAAAAACTATTATTGCAATTTACCTGAAATTTACAATGCAACCTTTAAGTTGTTCACCCTGCTTGATGAGTCTTGTCATTGCAAATTACATTTTATTACTCTCTAGCATTAATATTATATAATAGGTAAATTTGTAAGAAAGAACGCTAATATACGTTTCAATTCTATAACTTAGTGTATTTCCCTATAGCATGCGTTTAGGTATGGGAACTAATAGAAAGTAGGTATACATATATGTTTATAAACTCGATATTATAATGCTGTTATAGTCGAAATCAAACCACTATAAATTATAAAAAAAATTTGTAATTTTGTAAACATTCGTTTTTGAATTACAAACCCTACATTTCGCAACATCGCGTTTAGGGTGAAGTAACAGATAAAGATTAAGTTATTGTTTATTGTACTCATTACGAAAATTGGCTGCTTTCGGGATATACCGAAAGTGGCTATCTTCGAATGTAGAAAAATAGCTATATTTCATACCAAAGGATAAGCATATTAAATCCGTTCGCAGCTTCGTCATTAAAAAGTAGGCGAAAAAAAATCTAGATTGACGTATTCGAGCGTTCCCTATAAAAACTAAAGATACTGTAAATACGAAAGGTGGTCCATACTTCTTTCCATACCGTATAATACATGTAGGTAAAAATCGAGAGGAATTAAATGTTTCTGTTCGGGTGATTTGTAGATTATTTTGTGGTTTAAACCAGAGGTTAGTATTTGGGATATCAACCTCTTCACATTCACAAATGTCCATTTTGGAATATTCTGTTACCCTCATATTCATATGTATTGTCAATGTCGTTTGTTTTCTTGAATAAGTGAATGTCGTCATCCATTTTCGCACCCAATAATTCGGCAAAATTGTTCATGTCTAGTTTAAACAGGAGCTTGTAGTTTAACTAATACGTTATTCACAGATTAGGGTTAAACGTAGGTTTAGGTAGTTTGGTGATAACCAGAGGTTGTAAAATGGATGAATTATAAAATCATCCACACTTCACTATATGTACATTTGAAAACTTCCCACCACGGATTTATCGAAAACCACTGATTAAAAGAAAAAACGCCGAGACACGTTAAAAGATTTGCCAAAGGGGACAACTTTTTAACTGAAAACTACTTCACCCCCTTTTACCCTCTGCCCCCCGGGGTCATCCCCTTAAAAATTTTAAACGACAAGAGGTATCAAGTAATAGCTTGTTTGAAAGGTCTTTCAAAGTGCTTTATTTTGACGTTTGATTTTTTAAAATCGGTCGATTCGTTTTCGGGAAAATTAGAAAAATCTTTATTTATCTTAATTTGTTCAGATAGAAAAAAACACACGAAAATATCACTTTTTATTTTAATAAGTGTTCAAAAACCAACATAAACAGCAATTCGGAAGATTAGACGTGGCAGCAACCAAATAACAACCCGACTTTTTTTCAGCCATCTATTTATAAACATAGATAACATGGGCGAACTCTATTTATTCTTATACCTGTTTAGTTTTTTATAGTTGCTAAGGAAAATAAAGAATTTAATTTGCTGTCAGTTACCTTTGTGACAATCTTGGGATAGTGAAAATTAATTTATTGATTCAGATTTTACTTCCAAAATGGTTTACACACTAGCCGAAAGAGTGGAAATGATTCTAATTTATGGTGCCCAAAATCAATGTGCTCGGCAAACTGCCGTCACATTTAACGCCAGACATCCGGAAAAGATAACTTCGCATAGGTATGTTTTGGACCTTGTTACTAAATTTACTCAAACTGGATCTGTTGCAAATAAAAAACGTAATCATCGTAGAGTTTTGTATGAAGCCGCTCAAGTTGAAATTTTGGGTCATTTTGGCATAAATCCTAATACTTTATTACGCAAAATTGTTAATGGGACTGGTATTTCATTAGGCTCTGTACACACAGTTACTAAATTACATAAATTTCATCCATTCAAAATAAACATTATTGCAAGAGTTAACCGAAGATGATTTCGATAGGCGAGTTGAGTTTTGTGAACAAATGACTGCAGCGATTAATGATAATGCCATTCATGTAAAGAATATCTGCTTCAGTGATGAATGCACATTTTATCTAAATGGATTTGTTAATAAGCATAACTGCAGGTATTGGAGCAATGAAAATCCTCATGTTTTTGTAGAAGGGCATACTCAGTACCCCCAAAAAATTAATGTATGACATTTTAGGAAACAAAGTGATTGGGCCATTGTTTATTAATGGGAATTTAAATTTTTATTTAGATACGTTGGAAAATACCATCAATCCGCTTATCACTGAAACCATTGAAAACCAAATCGAAGACGATGGAAACCCTATACTTGATGAGGCTGAAATATATTTCCAGCAAGACGGCGCTCCTCCTCACTATGTTTTTCCGGTTCGGCAATGGCTAGACGACGAGTTTCCAGATAAATGGATAGGGCGAAGAGGGCCTATAGAATGGCCTGCTAGGTCTCCTGACTTGACGTCATTAGACTTTTTTCTATGGGGCCATTTGAAATATATTGTGTTCACTCCCCAGCCTGAAAGTTTGGATGAACTTCGTCAACGCATCATCGAAAGCTGCCATGATCTCCCACAACATGTTTTTGAAAATGTCCGTCAGGAATTTGAACATCGCCTATATCATTGTTTGGCCAGAAACGGGCAACATTTTGAACACTTATTGAAATAAAAAGTGATATTTTCGTGTTTTTTGTTTCTATCTGAACAAATTAAGATAAATAAAGATTTTTCTAATTTTCTCGAAAACGAATCGACCGATTTTAAAAAATCAAACGTCAAAATAAAGCACTTTGAAAGACCTTTCAAACAAGCTGTTACTTGATACCCCTTGTCATTTAAAATTTTTAAGGGGATGACCCCGGGGGGCAGAGGGTAAAAGGGGGTGAAGTAGTTTTTGGTTAAAAAGTTGTCCCCTTTGGCAAATCTTTTGACGTGTCTCGGCGTTTTTTCTTTTAATCAGTGGTTTTCGATAAATCCGTGGTGGGAAGTTTTCAAATGAACACCCTGTATATTAAAAAAGCCGCCCTTAATATAACATATTACTGGATTATGCCTACCGCAACATTGTTCTGATACAACTTTGATTATAATCTGAATTTGCTACACCCTGTTTTGTTAACAATAATGTATTCAGAACATTAATTAAATATTAAAAACAATTGTTAGTATGATAATAAATAACTCATATAGAAATTTACACTCATTAATTCCATAGAATGTATACGTAGTTTAGCCATTTAAAAATATTATATGCGTTAGTTAATCAGAAACTGTATAAAATATTTTAGGTTAGTACAGGTTAGCATTTGGATCCAAATAACATAAAAAATAAAGTTAAGGTTAAGTTAATTACTGTCCAAGTAATAACTGTTTTAATCCACTCCAATCTATTTAAATGGAATGTTTCGGTTTGTTTGTGTTTAAAAATTCCCAATTATTTGCGAATGTTTGTTTAAAATATCCTAAATTTATGTTTTTATACCTGGCTTCATTCTATGTTAAAAGGTAAACATTTTCTTTTTACCGGATTTATTTGGTATGTTTACTGAAAATGTCGGATAAATTTATTAATAAAATTAAAAAGCCTTTATTACGGAAGAGTTTAAAAGCCTGAAATCAGGTCGGCAGACATTTCAGTAGGTAGGAGAAAATTATATATTTATTAAAAATCTTAATTTACTATTAACTTTTCAATTTCTACCTATTTCCACAAAAATAATAAAGTATAACAAAATGTTGTTATGACAGTAGTTCTTATTTGCATAACAATTAGAACTGGTTTACATTTTAAATTTCCTAAATAAATTTAGGAAATTTAAATATTAAAGGAATATTAAGAAGTTTATGTATGACCCCCCCTGTATTTTTATTTCTTTACTATAACGATTAATAATATAAAATTAGAGTTATGCGATTTTCATCACAGGATTTTTTTTTATATATTTTTAATTTAAACTACTTGCTAACTAAAAAGTAATTACCACGCATGAGAAAATTTTGGAGATTTCCAAACGTGTTTGTAAAATGGTGAATTACAGCATAATAAAATTCAGATGTTTTTGTATTTTTTCAAAATTTTTTTTTTGTATTGACAATTGTGACAAACTTGACATACGCTCTTGGTTAATTATTATTATATTACAAGAATATCTTTTAACGCGCTTTAGACTCTAAAGCTAACTAAAAAGTAATTACCACGCATGAGAATATTTTGGAGATTTCCAAACGTGTTTGTAAAATGGTGAATTACAGCATAATAAAATTCAGATGTTTTTGTATTTTTTTTTCATTTTTTTTTTGCATTGACAATTGTGACAAACTTGACATACGCTCTTGGTTAATTATTATTATATTACAATAATATCTTTTAACGCGCTTTAACTAACCTAAATAAACTACAATATAGTAGAGATTATTTAAAAAGACCGAAACCCCAATAAAACGTGCAAAAAAAAACGCTACAGGGTATTGTTTGTCTTCATACAAATCAAAAGCAAGAATAAATTAAAGGGAATATCCCGTTGACGCCCTTCCAAGAGAGTGAAATAATAAATCACATAAGTCTTAGTGTTCTATCTTTTACCGGGTACCCAAGCGTCTACCTGAGGAAGAGAGACAAAATATAATATGAGGGTATATTTTGTATCCTTTTATAAACTGATTGATATCTGTAGTGAATGCTGGTGGGATATTGGGTCAGATCCGGAATGTATTATGTCAGAAAAGTTAAGCAAACATTATGTTTTATTTTACAACTGATGTTGCCCGCTTGATTCCACCCAGAGCGGTGAATGGTAGAAATACACGACGAGCCACTGCAACCCACCCGTACGTGGTTTAGATTGCCTTGAACAACACTGTTTAAAAACTCTTTCATCTGGAGAACGTCATCACTCTGGAACGACCTTTCTAAGGCCGTGTTCTCCAACGAGTATAATCTCCAAAGATTAAAGACCAACGTGAATCGTTTCCTGCGTACACGCACCGCTCGCAGAGCGTCATAAAGGATTAATCGTGCAGTGCTGTGCCTTATTATAAAAGAAAATTGGAGACGGCAAAGTTATACGTCGTTGTATGTTGTATGGATGGCAAAATGACTCCAACAATGCATACAATTTTAATTAATGGTGCAACCATTATTAAATAGTATATTATTAACCAAGGTTTAGACAGCCATCATTATTGCCCGAGCGGCGAGTTTAAATCACGAGGAGCGAAGCGACGAGGGATTTAAGACGCGAGGGCTATAATAAGCTGTCTAAACCGTGGTTAATATATTATTTTTTCCACTACTACAAACTTTTATAATATGACATTTGTCTTTATAGTATTAATAATAATTATAAAAAATTATAGGTAGGTATAAGTATATTTTTTAATCAAGTTACCTGCGCTTTGGAATTGGCAAAATATTTTGTTGTTTTGTCAGGTGGCTTTGTCAATGTCAATTTGTGTTCATTTGTGTCATCAGATTTCACGAGTTTTGCGTTTTTTTTAAAAATGAGCGAAGAAAATGTTAGTGATAATATTATGTGTACACCTCCCGAATTAGGGATGGATGCAGAAAAAATGTTGATTGTATCGATATTTTACAATATCAAGTAATCTAATATGTATTGATAATTATCTGGTTGCCTAACCACAATGAATTGATGTTGTAGAATTAAAAAATCAAGTTACCTGCGTTCAAACAAAATTCGGTTAAGGTCAAAGATCGGTCAATAATGGATTTCAATGGCTTATTATTGACCATGGTCAATAATGACTTATAAGGTAGAGAAAAACGATTTCTAGCGTTAATATTCGGTCAATAATGGCGATGTTATAGGTTAGTAGTGGAAAAAATACTTTATTGCCTTTAGGGCAGTTATCAGAAGCCCTAAACCAACATTTTCGGTCGAACCGCCAAAACTTCCCCAAAAGCTTTCGAGAGAAGAGTACAACCTAGATATAGTCGAATGTCGAATAAACCCCAAACTTCCTCGCCCGTACCTGAATTTTTGGGTACCTGGAAAAAGGTTCTTTGTTTCGCTTTCATTTCTCACACCTGACAAAGAGAGGCAATTAAAGGTTGGTACTTGCTAATTTCATGCCTATGATTTGTTTAGAAGTAAGAAAGACTATTAGAAGCTGTAGCTTTCTTTATTGCAGGTTTTATTGCCTTTAAGGTCTTTTTAAATAATCTCTACTATAATACATTTCTACAAATTTTTCACAATTTATGAAAATTGGCGGATCAGCACTTTTAACTGATGGTTCTCTATGTTAAAAAATGATTGATAACATTGACAACAGATTTTCAAGAAATAGCTACTTAGGAAAATCTTTAGAAACCTGCTTTCGTTGAAAAGATCGAACAAAATTAGTTTTTCAAAATTAACAAAGCGTGTGCCAATTTGTATCATAGTTTTGCCAAGAAATCAAGTTCTTTTAAATTGTCGTACAGCCGCACCACAAATTTTAATTTTTTACTTTTCGATTCGAAAATAAAACGCATATTATGGCCGATAAAACAGTTTAATTTTGGTTTAACTTCTCGTAAGCCATGCATATTTTTAATACCAATTTTCTCAAAATTACGTATTACTCCCCTGTACTTCAATGTTAATTAAATTCAACATTTTAGGGGTCGTCAGACACGACCATTGTTTTATAATTTACTTTGTTCATCAAATGAAGGAGAAGACGAAAATCCACATTTTAACATAAAACACTTACCTGATGTCCTAATCCTACACAACAGACATTTTCTTTTAAGAATAAGTATCAAGCAACTGATAATAATTAATGAGTATAATACACGGATTTGCTATATCCGTAGTATAATAATAATAATAATTACATTCATAATATCATTATTAACTAGCTAACTAAACTAACCTAATTTTTTTTAAAGGTTTGTTTCAACTTACTATTCTATTCCCGAATGATCATTTCCAGCCTGTCAATTAAATTTTGAACTTTGCAATCGACTGTTGCAGTAGTAAATTAATTGTGCGACCGTTCGGGGACTTTACTGGTACGGTTTGAAACTAACCTTAAAATTACCGGCAAACCCGATCTTGCCTAATGTTAATAAACATTGTAAACTTGTGTGAAATCTTGAAATATACAGTGTGCCCGCTAATTAATGGTACATAGAAAAACCACAGACTTCTTACGTAAAAATATTAGGATTTAATCATACTTGCCTAAATCCGAAAACTGATATTAACTGAGATACAGGGTGTTAGAGTTAAAACTTCATTTTTGTTTTTCTCTAATAACTTTTTCACAAAATTTTGTAATTAGAGATTTTACTCTACAATTTAGGGGGCGCTGTCTACAGTATTTTTCGCACATTTATTAGGTCATAACATTTTTGTGCTTCAGTGTATTTAAATTTTTAATGAAAATGATACTTTTTTCATATTTATTACGTAAGAAGGTATACTAAGTTCAGGTCGCCCAGAGTTACCGTTTCGGAGATATTTGCATATAAATTATTCAGTGCACCCAGCCCAATTATTATAATTTGCGAACAAAAAAGTAAGCTATCAGAAAACAAATAAAATGATGCAGTTGCTATGAAACCTCCATGTTGTTATTTGTTTGTTGATTATTGTAAGATAGCTTTGTCAAAAAATGCTTAATTTTTGAGTTTATCGTAAGTTAAGTAACAATGCCGAGACACAATTTGTTTTCAAACGCAGAAATGCGGAATATGTTGTGTATACGCGCAGGAAAATTTTAATGGACGAGGAGCCCAGAGCTGATATTCGGAACCGATTAGGAGAAACAGGTATCTTTCGTCCTAAACGAGATTCCACAAGGCGCCCGAAGACTTTAACTCCGGAACAAGAAAAAGCAATTCGGGTCCACGTAGCTGAAAATCCCGAAATAAGCCAAAGACACGTTGCTGCAGCAAGTCATCTGTTCGGCAAATTTTTCACGAAGAGGGTCTTTATCCGTATTACTTCACCCCTGTGCAAAATTTATTTGAAGGAGATTTTGCAGCCAGGCTAGAATTTGCCTGTTTCTGCCGTGTTCGAATTAATGCCGACCCAATGTTTTTAAATAAAATACTATTTACTGATGAGGTAACGTTTACACGTAGAGGCATCTTTAATTTTCGAAACAGACATGCATGGGAATTAGAAAATCGACATTTAGTACACGAGCGTCATTTCCAACATGAATTTAAAATTAACGTTTGGTGTGGTATAATTGATAACAAGTTATTAGGCCCTTTCGAACTACCACCCAATTTAAACAGCGAACTCTACCTTGATTTTTTAGAAAGACAATTACCGTTTTTTTTTTATGACCTTCCTTTGGGCATAAGACAAAATGTGTGGTTCATGCAGGATGGAGCGCCGGCACACTACTATAGACCCGTCAGATACTACCTAAATACCCATTTTCCTGATCGCTGGATCGGTCGTGGGAGTCAGAGACCATGGCCGGCGCGAAGTCCCGATTTTAACCCGGTGGATTTTTGTGTATGGGGTTACATGAAATCACTGGTTTACAAAGAAATAGTGAATACCAGAGAAGAGCTATGGCAGAGAATTGTAGATGCTGCACAAAACCTACGAAACGAACAGTTATTTTTAAAAATTAGAAGGTCTTTCAGTAAAAGAACTCTTAAGTGTATTGGAACACATTTTGAATAGTTTTTATCAAAAGCAGATCTCTTTTTTCATTAAATCTCTTAATGATTTTAAAATGAAATATTAAAAGTTAGTAATCACTTAGTTCAGTTTGTTTTCATTGTTTCAAAGTTATTTTAAATAAAGTAAGTTAAAGGACAATCCAATTTTTGTATGTATTAGTCCCAATTACCAGTACTAGAACATTATTTATCATGTCAAAGTTAATTCGTAAGAAGTAACAAAACATTATTTGCTTGCCTGAGCTAGCGCACTGAACAATTTAAATGCAAATATCTCCAAAACGGTAACTCTGGGCGACCTGAACTTAGTATACATTTTTTACGTAATAAATATGAAAAAAGTATTATTTTCATTAAAAACTTAAATATATTGAGGCACAAAAAAGTTATGACCTAATAAATGTGCGAAAAATACCGCAGACAGCGCCACCTACATTGTACATTAAAATTTCACAAAAAAACAATTTCTCGTCCTATAAAAACACTAATTACAAAATTTTGTGATAAAACGTTAGTTTTTCTTAAAGTTATTAGAAAAAAACAAAATTAAGGTTTTAACTTTAACACCCTGTATCTCAGTTAATATCAACTTTCGGATATAGGTAAGTATGGTTAAATCCCAATATTTTTACATAAGGAGCCTGTGGCTTTTCTATGTACCATTAATTAGCGGACACCCTGTATAGGGGCGTAGGATTGGTTTTTAAAAGTTTCTTGTAATGGCAGGGTAGGCTTGCCGACCCCAGCCTGGGTTGCTTGAAAAGTAAAACAGTTTATTTTATGGAGGCTCGGCTGTAGTTTGCGAGTATTAGGTCCGGGGTTACAAGGGTGATTTAAAAAGTGGAACGGTTATTCGCTGGCAAATTGCAAGTTATTAAAAATTCATAATAATGTAGATAAATAATAATATTACACTGTCTGTTGTCTGTTTGGCACTGGATCGGCACTGCCAACCCTGCCGTTCCTGAAAAGCCGTCACAGAATTAATTATTTTGTTGACAGGATAGGACCAGACTTTTTAATAGTATTATCAACATAAAATGTAATCATAAAAATTTATAAAATTTTTATGGAAAGATAATGAATGATAGAAAAAATAGTATAAAGTTCATATTTTATAAAGCTATTAGTGTCCCGTTAAAAAACTTTTAATTTATTAGTAAATAATAAAGTAAACACATTTGGAGAAAACAATAATTCATTCAAATATATAATGATTTATTTTAGTTTATTGATATATTTAGTTTATTTTTAGTTTGTCAAAAATAACATCCAATTAATTTTTAATAATATGTTTAATTACTAATATGCTCATACTACGTTACTATTTATACTGAGACTGAGGCAATTGGAAATTAAAATCTAAAAATAAGGGTCTCGAACTTTGGAACTCAAAAAACACAAAGAAAAAAATAAACAACATAAATAAATATTTAGTTGTACCAAAGAAACTTATAGCGTGGCTACTTTGAACTATTAATTAAATTTTTTTAGATTTTTTAGATTTTTATCATTAACTGAGACACTGTTTATCAAAAAAAAATTAGGAAATGAAATACGGTCGTACACCACAAACTTTAATATTCTTTAATTTTTTCAGGGGGGGGGACATATGTCGGTCATAGTTATGACCATCTTCAGCCCGGGAGTGAATACAAAATGGAGGGAGAGATTATGATTTATACATCAACCATGCTCATCCGGTTGCAAACAGTAATTGTGTACTGCAAAATTATTTTTTCTTTTTTTTTCTAAAATTATCTTTAAATTCCTAATACTAATGCGAGAAATAACTTATTAACAAAGTTTTCGTTTAATTTTCTTTATTCGTTTTCTCATTTCGACATTCTTTTTCTTTGTGGGAATAGGTTTTATTGAAAGTTATTTCTACATCAAACACAACGACACGGGCAGCTATTAAGAAGAATTTTTGTTATTTATAAAATGTTTGATTCGCTTGTTTAAAAAAAAGGGGATATTAATTAGAAAAATAACAGTTATTAATTAGATATATTTTTCATAATTATGATATGGTACCGCTCCAAACAGCTGACTTTTAAGATTTAAATGTTAGCGAAAGCAAATAAATGAGAGGTTAAACCAGAAATGAAAAGTGAAAATGTGATTGTAAATTATGTGTGTGACTGATGTGAGGCTTGCCAAATTCCTTTCAACTGGAATTGCTACTGGAGAGACTGGTTCGAGTTAGCCTTTGTACTTAGGGCCAATTGTATAGGTTTCATTTAATCCAGAGTTTTAACCTAAGTTTAATCTTAGGTTTAAGCTAAAGTTTAAACCAAAACTTGCAACTTGTTCAAGGTTGACAATGACAGTTGACAGTCGTACGTATTTTTGTTAATTTTAAAACCTTGCATTTTTCTAGTGTTTTAAGAAACGTTTTTAAAGTTTTTCTCAGTTAATTTGTTTTACGTTATGAATGTTGCTTCTTATATGGTCCCTAGAACAACCAATTTTTCAGGTCGAGAAATAGAACTTTTGATAAGGCTTTTTAAGCATTATCAGCAAGTAATTGAATAAAAAAAAAGTGATGTAACTACCTGTAGGGAAAGGAACAGGCCGGGAACAAACTTTCGGGGGATTTTAATAAAGACCCTATATGTAATGGAAAGAGAACTACAAAGGTCCTCAAAGTAAAATGGGGGAATTAAAAAAAGAAAATACCAATAAAAAATTTGCCTCTGAAAAAAATGTTAAAACATCTGACTTTCTCCGTCTGCGCATGCCAGCGGTATGCCACAACCAGCAGGGTGTCCAAAGCAACACAGACGTAGGCCAAACGCAGGCAGAAAAGCAGAACAAGAATATGCAGGGAAAAGAGGCGAAGAAAACAAATAGTGGGAACACAGGCCTGAAACAAAAGCAAAGCATGCACTGGATGGCTACAATATGAAGTGAATGATAAAAAATAAATGCTACTTAAAACCTATTTACCATTATAAGAAGTACAGCTACCTATCCCTTGCAGAACTTATGGTCTAGAACTCACCTGAGGAGTGTGGTAGTTGGCCTTTCTCGTAAAAAATAAACTTAAAATTTGAGGAGAAACCCGAGGTAATTGAAACAGCAAAATAGCTTTCGGCACTGCATATGCTTGGCCACCGATAAAACGCCTGGGTCCCCAAATTTCTCACTGAAGTGGCGAAAATAGCGCCAAAGTGTGAACAAAAAAAAAAGGTTTTTCCCCTTCCAAAAAGACTGGAAAGTTTGACAGTCCGAATTTTACCTTCAAAGCCTCTACACCGACCCAATCTGCAGGGTTCAGTCTGTAGGGACCCTGCAATTTGGGTAGTGTGTAGGCATGTCGTACCGACAAAATCCAGATCGGACGGTTGGTTGAGCACGGTTGGGTCGATATCATCGAAATTCAACGGGGCACGTCGTGTAATAATTCTGACAGATTTGCCACAATTTTTTCTTATTTTCAGTTAAAAATGTCTGAAAGGGAGATTCAAGCTTGGAGAGAGATTTTTGAGCTTTATAGGGATATGTCCTGCCTGTGGGATATTTCCAACGCTTATTATTTGAATAGAGACAGCAGTTCCTCAAATGCCTCGGTATTCTTTCTCAAACAGTTTTTAAAGTCAATTGTTCCTAATTCTTTAAAAATATTCATATGGCATCCTCTTGTCTTTCTTCGCGGATTATTTTCTAATAGCAAAGTCAGCGCAATTCCGATTTTTTGACATTTACTAGGAATCATTTTACAACTGACCTTTATGTTTTGTGATGTTGACCTTTACGACTCAAGATTCGAAATATACTGACCTTGTTCCTGTTTTCTGTGCACACTGCGAGATCGGGTGGTCTGGAGAGCAGCACCCGATTTTCCCTTTCCTATATGCCCTGCAAATCGGACCCTACAGATTGAGTCGTGTGTAGAGGCTTTTACTTGGCAGCTTTGACATATGACACAATAATAACAACAACAAACTAAGGATGATTAATTAAGTTTTTTTAATTAGGAAAATATGATCAATACAAGGCTCCTTATATAAAAAGGATAAATTTAAGTGACAGAAGAAGTTTGTCTAAACTTTAGTAGGGCATACAGCCTGTCTGTTACCATTGTTCGGTGATGAGTTTCGTATTCTTAGCCTTCAATAATGGAACAAATGCCTTTAAAATCGATTGGGTTTAGTAGGAAGACACATATGGATTAATAAATAAGTAAGCCTGAGGAACCGGTAGGACTAAGAACAATTTATTTATTAAAGGGAACTGAAATTATTAACTCTATAGTTATTGTTTGAGCAAGAAGGCTCTGTCTGTTGTGGTTTCTATCGTTAAAATAATGCAATGTTAAGAAGAAGGGGTAAGGTTAAAAAAAATATAATACTATTTTAATCGAGGCAAATTTCACCTGTAACTGTAGCAAGACTAGTTGATGCAAAAAAAATTAGACCAAGAGACGAACCCTATCCGTCAGGTTATATTTACACACTTACCCCTCACATCTCGGGCAAATCATTTTAAGTTAAACATATTTATTTTTAAAATGTAGGTATTATTTTTTCTCATCCTTTCTTATTAAATTCCCTTAGTGCCTTTTATTTCCTCGAGCAAACACAATCAGTTGATCTTTTCTGCCTTATTGTAATACGAGATTTTCCTACTTCATCAAGAAGGCACATTTAAAAAAAAAAAAATCTGTTTTCCATTCGAATGAGTCCTTTTCGAGATTATTTTATATTTTCGACATTGCCAAACTAGATTTGTTTTTATAAGACTGAACAATTTACAAAAAAAGGTCTTTTTGAAGGAAATATTTTTAACAGATTAAATAAAATAATTCGCTTTCCAAAAATTGCTATTTATTAAATTCGATAAAACGTCAGTCAAAAGACAATACATTTATTTTACATTATTAAATTGTACAGATTATTTTCGTAAATAGAGATTAGAAGAGTGTATGATTTGGAGAATGAATTGCATAGTAGCTATAAAATAATTGAGAAAATCCGCACTTAATGAAGTAAAAATCGAATTTTCTTATTTCTGTTATAATACCAGTAGTAATAAATTATTCATAACTGAAAATGGTAGATATTTTCGGTATTACAAAATCTCACCTTATCAGCCATTTTTATTAAATTAAAGTGCTTGTTGTTAGAGTGCATTTGTCTGATAGATAACTTCTTTAAGTTAATTTATACGTCTTAAGAGTATATTAGTAAAGGGTCATCCAAGCAGGACTAAACAGGGGGGCCTATTGTTGAGTTTGCCTGTATTTTATTTAAAAGTAATATACCCATCTGGAGTCTAATATTACCACTTAAAAGAAGGCGGCCTAGCTTAAAACAAAGTAACCGTAGGTATCGTAAAGGTTTTTTTTTTCCAAGAATATATATTTTGTATATATTAGCAGCATTGGAAAACAAAGGCTTTATAATAATGATGCATTAAAATTAAAATAACGTCTAGGAGGTATTGGAAAATAAATTCAACAAGTTCGTCGCTCATCATTAGGGTTTTTTAAGTATAGTCAATGACTTTAACTTCTGTTTGTTTATATTATTGCTTCATCAGCGGGTCTTCCATGGGGGGTTTGTTATTGAACAGTTGGTTCTTATTGAGCTAAGCAGGTACAATGTAGGGAAGTATTCACTTTTTAGTAATTTAATTCTATTTATACGCAAGCAAGTTAAGGGGCAGGCAGGGACAGGAGACGAGGAATGAGCCAGTCTCTCGGTAATCTGTATGGTTTTAAATGGTTTGAATGTATATGTGAGTGTGTTATTAAGAGGTCCAGGAAAATGTCAGTCCGTTTGTAGTAGTCCACTATAATTTTGTCCATGTACTCAGTTATTGTCGGTATCTGTAAGTCATTATGTAAAGTATGCGTCATCGTATAGCGGGGCGCCCCCGTCATTACTCGTAAACATTTATTCTGATACCTTTGAATTTTGAAAAAGTTTGTCTTCTTTATGGTACTCCAGGTGGTGATACCATATAGAAGTACAGGCCGAACGATAGTTTTGTAGATTAAAGTTTTTGTACGCAGATCCAAAGTACTTTTTCTGTTTATCAGGGCATAAATGGCACTCAGTTGACCCGTTCGCTTTTTTTAAACGAGAGGCTGTGTTGTCGTTCCAGTTTAGCTGTTTATCGAAGAGCAGACCCAGGTATTTTATATTCTGACACCAGTTTATCCTAGTTTCTTGACAAGCAATCTGGATGTAGGTTGAATACTTCTGCCCTTTGAGAAATAGATAGCCTGTGTTTTGGCATCATTTAGACGAATTTTCCATTTATCAAGCCACGCCTCGATAAGTTTTATATGGCGTTGCAGTTTTGAGATTACCAACCTAGGCTTTTATGCGGTGGCGGTAATCGCAGTATCGTCAGCAAACAGGTATAGTTGTGTTTGAGCGAATTTTGGAATATCACTGGTATAGATATTGTACAGAGCCGGCGCAAGGGGGGAACCTTGAGGTACTCCGGCTCTGACGTGTCGCACAGTTTGAATACGCATTCTCTGACGAAACTGCGAAAATCCGGTCCGACAAGAACGAGTGAAATACCTTAATTAGGTAGTTTGGCATACCTAATCTTATTAGCTTTAGTATAAGTCCGTCATGCCAGACCTTATCAAACGCTTTACTGACATCGAAAAAGACCGCTCCAGTATTCAACAAGTTTCGATATGTCTAGAATACCTTGGAAATCAAAACCGTGAAAATAATAATAAGGTCGGCACGGTGGATCATTGCTCAACGATCAAGAGACAACGTGATTTACAACTCGCCATCTTTATTTACTAAAGCCTGAAAAGTGAAAAAAACATAACAGAGCGTTTTTAGGGTTACGCAATAAGTCTCGAATTCAAAGTAACGTGCTAAACAGAGACAAAATATATTTGGAGACTTGTCCACTAATTTAAAGTCATAGTTCTTTAGTCTTTTAGTAATTTAATCCTAAAAATTGTTCTTTTTAGAGATATCGTACTTTCGTGTTCGCGGTAAGTAAAGGGTGATCCAACCCTAGCTACCGAACTTTAAATCAAAATAAATCACAAAAGATTTACGAAATATACTAATTTCATTTTATTAAACACAAGTTGTATGTATTTCATTAAGGATGAAAAATAATATCAATTAAATGGGCGCCTCTGGACCTTCTGCAGCAGTCGATCCTTTTGAGGTAATTTATGATTACATTTTCGTACATTTCGGGCGGTATCTCGGCAATAACTTGGCGAATGTTGTTTTTTAGGTGCTCCAACGTTTCGGGTTTGTTGGCGTAGACACGACTTTTAACGTAACCCCACAAAAAGAAGTCCAAGGGCGTTAAGTCACAAGATCTTGGCGGCCAGTGGACGTTACCAAATCGTGAAGTAATGCGACCTGGGAACTTTTGACGTAAAACATCCAACGTTGCACCCGCTGTGTGGCAAGTTGCGCCGTCTTGTTGAAACCACATGTTTTCTACTGCAATATCTTTAAGCTCGTTCCAGAAATAATCGGTTATCATGCGCCTATATCGCTCACCATCGACTGTTACAGTCTCACCCTGATTGTTTTCGAAAAAGTAAGGTCCAGGTTAGTTCAGGTTAGACGTCGCCTGATCACAAAGCGCACCAAACAGTTACTTTTTCGGCATGTAAAGGTGTCTCGTGAATGCTATGAGGATTTTCATCTCCCCATATGCGGCTGTTTTGTTTGTTAACATAACCACATAGGTGGAAATGTGCCTCATCAGAGAATAGGACTTTCTTTGAAAAATCAGCATCAACTTCCTGCTGCTCTAGCACCCAATCTGAGTAAGTTCTTTGCTGCCTATGGTATGTGGGTTTCAGTTGTTGTGTAAGCTTAATTTTATACGGGTGTAGATGCAAGTCCTGGTGCAAAATGCGTGAAAGAGAGCCATAAGTCCAAAACCTGGGACGCCGACGAATTGACAATCTCAGGTCGCCACACTTTTACTTACGGCAGCAATATTTTACGCTGAACGCACTCGACGACGATGCACAGGCCTTAACCTATCTCCAATGCTTCCAGTTTCTTCAAATATTCTTACGACGCCGACTTTGCAAATAGTTCGCTCAGGAGGACGATTAAATGGACCATAATCTTCCCGTAAATTGCAATACACAGTTCGTGCAGCATTGTTATTTGTGTACCATAATTAAACAATTTTAACTCGTTGAACGGTGGTTAAGCGATCCATTTCGTAAATGTGTTGTTGCAAACTAACATTTGACACTTTCAAAAGTAGTGGTTATTGACAACTGTCGGATTTACAGTGGTGCAAACATAGGAAACTCAAATTGGATCGCCCATTATTTATATATTTGTTATCATTTATTCAAGTCCGAATGCTAACCATGAAAATTTTGATTATATTAATATGGTTTTAGTCACGTGTAAGTAATGACGCACCGGCAAAGATCCACCGGTGACGAGTGTATGTCAAAGTTTAACGTTTTTATTAGTTAAAATGACATAGTCTCTCGAAGAACGCTTTTGGGTTATCACTTTTCTTCAAAATTGGAGAAAATGCAAGGAAAATGCAGCGGAGATATTTTGTGGAAGTGAACAGAAACATATATCAGTAAACACAATTTTAATTTACAAACGTTTATTTAATGAGACAAAGTCATTATCTCAGAATATTAAAGTTGGTCGATGTTATCTGTCAATACACGACCGTAAACGGAGATATGCAAGAAGCGTTGTCCGAGAACGTGTGACACTAAATTATTCTATGGAAGAAGCAGTTCGAGACATCTTGTATGATCCAAGAAGAGACATAGTGAGTTTTGGTACAGCTCAAAGAATTTTAAATCGACATAAATTCATTATAATTCTAATTCACAAACACCTGACGGCAGACCAAAAGGAACTTCGGTTTCGATTTGTTGCACAGTAAGACGGATCGGAACTATCAGAAGATAGACGAAAATATTCATTAACAACGTCAGGGATGTATAATCGATACAACGTGCACTTTTGATCTCGAGTAAACTTCAGAAGGTCTTAAACTATTAACTATAACAGTCTGCCCGTATAGTTAACAAGATAATAATTGGGTCTATTCAAGTCAACGATATCTACAATTCCCTCGAAATTAATTTGAAAATCTTTTGGACGAATTACCGCTTATGATATTATTTGGCACCAAGATGGAGTTCCATCTGATGCAGCTCGTGGTCTTGTCAATTTTTTAACTATCGATACGACGAGTGGATTGGTCGCAATGAGGCTATGAGGTGGCCACCAAATATCTCCGATATCACGATCCGGTAGAAGTACCGGTCCAATTAGCCAGACCTACAATTCCAACTCAAACGTCCAACGAGAACTAATGTTGAAAATGATTGACATAATGCAATCCATGAAGGAAAATCAGCAGGAAGAAGTGTATGTGATGTGTTATGGGTACAACAAATAGTCACTAAGGATTTTCCAACCAGTACCATTACTTATATTCAAAGTATTTGCAATATTTTGAGTAGAAGTACCCGGATCTTCCTGTATTATGTACAGCATATTCTTTTCCATTTCTATCGTTCTTACTGTCATTGGCCTTCCTGTTCCTCCATTTCGTTTTAATGTGCCTGTTTCATAAAGACGTTGATAAATACTTTTAAGGTTTTTCTATCAGGAACATTACGGCCAGGAAATCGTTCAATGTACACCCTCCTAGCTTATAATGAATTGCCATTAGCAAATCCGTAAATGAGATGCATGTCAGTCATCTCGGCGTTCGCATAGCGATTCACTAACAAAAGTTTAATACTATTAAAGACAGAAAATACACGTCAAACAACAAAACGTGAATTAGTTTCAACAAATTCGACACATACAAAATAATCAATTTCAAATGAAATCCACATTTTAGTTGATTTGCTTGAAAGATAACAACGCATTTAAAAAAAATATACAGAGTGGCAATAAAGTCGCGCATAATGCCTGTAACTTTTGAATTACCTCGCATACGAAAAAGTGACATTTATGAAAGTTGTTCAGTAAATTATTTCCCACATTTTTACCTGCATGAGTTTTTTCTGTCATGTCTGGTTTGGTTGCCATAGAGACCAACTTACTTTTTTTTAATGGAACACCCTGCATATGATTGCATATTTGGATTCTACTGGGAAAACTTTTTTGTATTTAAAATTTTTATTTATTTAAAATTGTAACAAGCTTTATAATAACAAAATAAATAGCCTAGAAAATTAAACAACTTAACATTGGAATAATAAACAAGTGAAACCTTTTCAGTGGATCAGGTGTTTAAAATGACCACCATTTTCTGCTAAGCAGAGCGCAAGTCGATCCCTGAACCCGTCCACATTGTTTAAAGGGAAGTCCTCTGGAATGGCCCAAATTTCAGCACCTTTTAAAGATTCTAAGTCATTTGGACGATTAACGTAGACTTTGTTCTTTTAGTGTCCCCACATAAAGAAGTCGAGCGGGGTTAAGTCAATAGCATCTCTTCTGTCTATTTAACATCCTGGAAATTGTTCGCTTATGTATGGTCTAACATTTGCCGTATAATGCGCAGGAGCTCCATCTTGCTGGAACCATACATGTTCGTTTATGCCATTATTTACACCCGGTAAAACCATTCTGCAAGAAGGAATTATGTGATTCCTAAGGAGGTCCAGATATTTTTCGCCACTCAAATTACTCATCTACCAACTATGCCCGCTCAAACATTAACTTTTTCAAGCCTCTGAGTGTGACCTTCCTGAAACCAGTGCGTATTCTCAGCAGACCAATAACGATAATTGTGTCTATTAACAATGCCATTTAAATAGAAAGTAGCTTCATCCGAGAAAATGATATTTGTTGCAAGGTTATTATCGTTACTGCGTATTTCCATCATCAGATCACAAAATTCAGCTTTTCTATCAAAATCGTCCTCATTTAACTCGTGCACTTACTTTATCTTGTAGGGATGTAACTTCTCCTGCTTAAACAAATTTCTCACTGACTGATGAGACACATTAAAATCCATTGCCATTGGCCTGAATGATTGTGTTGGATTTTCATGTATTGAGAGCATGATATCCAAAGCTTTGTCTCCCCCGGTTGCTGTTTTAGGTCGACCTGATCTAGCGGCCTTCCTAACACTGCCTGTTTCTCAAAATTTCTTTACCACTCGACACACCGTTGACTGATTTATTGGAGGCCTATTTGGATATAATTCATTAAAAAGTTGACAAACCTGATCTTGCGATCTCTTCATATTTCTGTAACCGCTCATTATTAAAATTTCAACTCGTTGTTTCTCATTTAGATGAACCATAGTGTAAACAAATTAGAAATCAGACAACAGAAAATTGAACAGGAACTCAAAATTCACCTTTTAGGTCGCTGTCATGTAAACATCTAGACTTAAATGGTAGGAATAATTATAATTAATAAGTTTTTCATTCTTGAGCTGTCATTATCTCGGAAACGCTTGCAGATAAGTGAAAATTTGAAATACAAAAATCCAGAGTTTTTCCAGTAGAATCCAAATATGCAATCATATGCAGGGTGTTCCATTTAAAAAAAGTAAGTTAGTCTCTATGGCAACCAAACTAGAAATGACAGAAAAAATTCATGCCGGTAGAAATGTGGGGAATATTTTACTGAACAACTTTCATTAAGGTCACTTTTTCATACGAGGTAATTCGAAAGTTACAGGCGTTATGCGCGACTTTTTTGCCACTGTACAGGGTATCCGGAAAATACGTGTACAACGTTTGACGATAGACTCCTTATGCCAAAATAGGTCGATCTAAGCCGACTTAGTTATATCCAAAATTGTCTCGTTTAGCCGGTAAAGGGCGTCAAAAATTTGTAAAAATATTGGTTTTCCTAAATTACGTGAAAACCTGCTAATCGATTTTTTTTAGTATGTAGACTAATACTATAAAATGACGTTTTCTAGTAGTATAGTCACCGGCTGTAAATAAGTGGAAGTGTTATAGAAGTGACATAATAAAAACGAAAACATTACTTAAGCAAATGTGTAAAATGACCGCCATCTTGCTGAATACACTACTTATTAACACTCCTTTAAAAATGTTATTGAACCCTATTTAATGTCTCGGGGTTATTAAAATAGTTACCTGCATTTAAAATCCGCGTTAATAAATCATGGCGTGTGTTTACCGGAGTCTCGTAAATTTCTGTTTTAATAGCGCCTCACAAAAAGAAGTCACGCATATTTAACTCCGGAGAACGTGGTGGTCATTTCACTAGTGCATCATTGCCCCTTCCAATCCATCGGTTGGGATATTGATGGTGTAAGTATTGCCGAACGGCAACGGAAAATGGTGCGGGGCACCATCATGCATATACCACATTTCCCTCCGAAGTAAAAGGGGCAAATTTTCCAGAAGAATTGGTAATGTGTCTTGCAAAAAGTTTAAATAAATATTTCCATCTAACCTGTCTGGAATAACAATAGGACCAATAAGGTAGCGATCAATAATACCTGCCCAAATATTTAATTTAAATTGATGCTGATGATGTGCAACTTTAATGGCATGTGGATTTTCATTGGAATAAATATGTTCGTTGTGCAGATTGGTTACTCCAGATCTTGTAAAGCACGCCTCGTCAGTAAACAATATTTTTCTACAAAAATTTGAATCACGGATTCTTTTGTGTCTAATAAATTGCGAAATGTAAGCCGCATGGGGGGATCAGTCGTTAAAAGTTTCTGGACTTTTTGCACGTGATATGGATGTAACAACTGTTCTTTTAAAACCTTCTTGACAATCGTTTTAGGAACATTTAACTTACGTTCTAAGCGACGGGTACTGGTACTTGGCTTTTCTTTAACTCTTTCCAGAATGTTCTCTTCTGTTTTCACAGTTCGAGTTGTTCGCATACGACCCCTGCCTTCAAATTTTTTCTCAAAGCTGCCTGTTTCCCGAAGATGACGCTGGATATTGGCAAATGTTTGGTGGTTTGGTATTCGACGGTTAGGAAATCTCTCCATGTAAACCCTAACACTCTGACGCCCATTTCCTTGACAAAACCCGTATACCAGGAGCATGTCAACCTTCTTAGAGTTCGTATAATTTTCCATGTTTAAAATTAACTTGTAATTCAAGAATGTTGATCGTATACTTTACTCAATTTTATAGACTGGTGGCAATATGTCAATAAATGTCAAATTATTAAATGCCATAGCAACAAGGCCACTAAAAAAATTATTGTTTGATTTTAATTTTATTACTAACGTTAATAATTGATGTGTGCAGGTAATTGTAAATATTTTTTTTCTTTTTCTTTTCACTTCTATAACACTTCCACTTAGTAACAGCCGGTAACTATACTACTGGAAAACGTCATTTTATAGTATTAGTCTACATACTAACAATAATTAAAATCGATTAGCAGGTTTTCACGTAATTTATGAAAAACCAATATTTTTACAAATTTTTGACGCCCTTTACCGGCTAAACGAGACAATTTTGGATATAATTAAGTCGGCTTAGATCGACCTATTTTGACGTCAGGAGTCTGTTATCAAACGTTGTACATGTATTTTCCGGACACCCTGTATATATACTCGGCAATTTGAAAAATATCAATATTGCTTTTGTCGAATATTCCACTCACGTATAAAAAATCCCATAAGGACAGTGGTATTTTCGAAAACTTACAGCGGATATACAAAATCGAAAACACCAAAACGAAAATACCACTTGTCAGTGTCACTTTGTTGACAAATTTCTATTTATTATTTCAAAGTTAACAAAATGAATGTTTTTGGATTCGTGAAATATTCCTTTAAATACCATGCGTGCTTTAAAACTAACCGGATAATTTTTCACTTATACGTGTTTTCTTTACAAATTTCACTCGTCCTTCGGACTCGTGAAATTGAAGGAAACACGCATTCGTAAAAAATTATCGGTAATTTTAAAGCACTCGTGGTATTACACCCGAAAATTTTTCTCGTCCTGTGTCTTCGAAACAAAGCGGCTTTTCAAAAATCATTAAAGGGCAAAATATTCTTAGAATAGTCCGGGGAATTACCCGTTCGATTTTGCCGTATGTTTAATAATAATAATATTAAGAATACACACAATACAAAATTTTGGCTTTGTTAACTTAAAAATAGCTTCTATGTTTTGGAACCAAAAATGGAAAAATGTATTCTTTCAACCGTTTTTAGAACAAATACAACCATAAAAAGTATACTTCTTTTTAGGTAATTTAAATTAAGCCTCTAGAGAATTTTCACTGTCCATATGTTGTCTTCTTACGTGCATTTTTTATCTTATTTTTATCTAGCCTTGGATTATGTTACATGACAATAAAAAAGAATACCTGACTGAGCAATTACTTGCAACTGGTGTAACCGCGGAATGATGCAAAGGTATTATTTCTTATTGTTTTCCTTATAGGAGAACATAATTTTCTTGAATCGAGCGATTTCATCAAATTAGTTCGTACAACAACAACGGAGAATTAGAGTTCATAACTGGATGTTGATCCGATAATATTGTGATCAAGATACTGAATAAGTTAGAGGTAAACAAAGCTGATTGAAGATGACCAATTAACCATTCATGAATGCATGGTCGGGGCTTAGGGTGCCATTTTGTTGCAGCTGATATAAATGATAAGAGCCGCGATACTCCAAAATAAATAAGTATCGTCCAATCACTATTCAAACCAGTTGTCAACAAATTTAAAATAGACTTGATGATAACTAACACTGGGGAACAGCAAAAATGTTTCCGAGACCAAAATAGCAAAATCTTACTTATTTTATTATACTAACTAACAATCTGTCTTGCAAAAGTCTCAGTTGGCTCCGGTTATATAGATCCATGCTAATTATGATAATTAAGTACCTGCCCGTAAGGTATGGGAAAATTCGACTATTAAATGAGAAGTACCTGGATTTATTATACCAGGTGTACTTACTTTATAAGGGGTTTAAATACATATAACATAAATCCTAAATTATTACTTAGTTGTATTTCAACCACCAGTTGATTGATAAGCTGTTCGTATTTGAGAAATTAGATAGTTTTTAGCCACTCTGGAACGGTCTCCCTGAGATCGTGTTCCCCAACGAGTATAATCTCCAAAGATTCAAGACCAACGTAAATCGTTTCCTGCGCACACGCACCGCTCCTAGAGCGCCATAAAGGATTTATCCTGTAGTGATGTGCCTTATCATAAAAAAAAAAAAAAACATGTAGCGAGTTTGTTTAAATAGGCCGGATCATTTTTGTTATATATGTGGTGAAGTGACTTTTGTGAAACAAAAACGTATACTTAGCCCTTTATTGCAAAATCACTTGTATTTTGGCTGTAAAATTGGAGACCAGGATAAAAATTGGGCTTCCCATATCTGCTGCTACAAATGTGCGTCCAACATTCGCGGCTGGCTAAGTGGAAAAAAGCGTAAGATGCCCTTTGCTGTTCCTATGATCTGGCGAGAAATGAAAGACCACGTTACTGACTGTTACTTTTGTTTTACACCTCCCATCAAAAAAGGCTTTTCGGAGAAAAAAAAGGTGTGCGATACAGTATCCAAATTTACAATCCACCATACCCCCGGTGCCTCATAGTGACGAGTTGCCTGTACCTAATCCACCTCAGGAATATGGCCTTGATTCTGATGATGATCCAATGGATTGAAACGGTAGCGTACTGGAAAATGTCGCCGGCCCATCAACCTCGCAAGACTCCGATTTTGTCTGTGAACTTGTAAAAAGCCACAAGATGAACTAAAAGTTTCTGTGTACCGAAGCCGTCAGAAAAACCTAACACCATTTTTTAACATGGAAAACAATTTGGTAGCATTGAGGGATTAATGGCAGCTTTAAATCTCGACTATGATCCAAAAGACTGGAGACTTTTCATTGATTCCTCAAAAGTAAGTCTTAAAGCTGTGTTACTCCATAATGGAAACAAGTTACCTTCAGTCCCAATTGGGCATGCAGTCCACATGGAAGAAACGTATAGCAATTTAAAATTGTTACTGGAGACCATACAATAATATGAAAGATATGATTGGCAAATTTGTGGGGATTTAAAAGTTGTGGCGATTTTGCTTGGAATGTAGGTAGGTTATACGAGATAGGTACTGCTGATTCCTCTGCGAATGGGACAGTCGAGCACGATCGGATTACTACATAAAGAAAATTTGGCCACCGAGAGAGTCTTTTGAGCCAGGAAAGAAAAATGTAGCCAGCGCGCCATTAGTTCCCCCAGAAAAGATTTTACTACCGCCACTTCATATAAAATTGGGACTTATGAAAAATTTTGTGAAGGCCATGGACAAAGAAGGTCGTGCTTTTAATTATTTAAAAGAAAAGTTCCCTAGAATTAGTGACACTAAAATGAAAAAGGGAATATTTGTGGGTCCCCAGATTAGGAAACTTTTCGGAGATGCGCAATTGGATTCCATACTTGAAGGCAAGGAAAAGGATGCTTGGAATGCCTTTAAAATGGTTGCAAGAAATTTTTTGGGAAACATAAAAGCAGAAAACTATAAAGACCTGGTTGCCCAACTTCTTTTATGTTACCAAAACCTAGGGTGTAATATGTCGTTGAAAATTAATTTCCTGGATTCTCATCTGGATTACTTTCCGGAAAATTGTGGTGCTGTAAGTGACGAGCACGGTGAGAGGTTCCACCAGGATATTTCAAACATGGAAAGAAGATAACAGGGAAAATGGAACTGTGAGATGTTAGCCGACGACTGTTGGACTATAACGAGAGATGCCCCCGAGGCTGCTTTAAAAAGACAGGCTAAGAAGCGTAAAATGAATGTCTAAACTTTAGACTCACTGACAAAATTGTGCTATTTAATTGCTATTGTTGAACCAACAATATATTGTTTGCATGTTCATTGTAAATAACTATAAATTGAAATGTTCATTGTATATGCCTCTAAATTAAAATTTCAAAATATTCAGATAAAACATCAAATAATTCAGATTTTTTTTGCGAGCTGACTAAAATCTTTAATAGGTATTTTTTAGGAAACAAAAAAAATTGAAATTTGTTCCCCAGTGTAATCTTCGTTATGAATGTAATCAGAAGAAGAACTGTCTGGTGAACATTTGCTTAATGTGCGGCAACTGATGAAGTTACATAAACATAATATGAAAGTATTGTCATACGATCATTCATTGTACTGGAGATTGCCCATATGTTCCGAAATACGCAGTATATAATGTTAACCACAATTTTTTCATTTTAAATTTTTTAAAACTCATTCCAATCCTCTTACCTCGCTGTAACAATAGCATTCCGGTTGCATGTAATGACACGTTCCCAGGTCTCATAAAATCGTTATTTAGTTATTGACGTCACACAGTGCACCAATTACGGCAAAATTGTAAAAAATGCATCTCGGTCGCCAGAGAACCGAAATAAGACTTAGTAATGCCGATGATAATAAATTAAAAGCTATTGTAATGTTAAATTACAATTATCATGTCTGGTATGTGAGATTTATGTGAATTTGAAAAAAAACTTGGGTATTTGCAGGATTTATTTATTTATTTCATTCAGACTTTTCATGATAACTAAGAAGAATTATCATTAATTAGTTATAGCTAGGTTACAGACAATACTAGGGTGCGTTGTCATGGATTATTTATTATTTATTGTTGACTAATTAAAGTTAAATATTAATTCAACAACACACTTTTGTGTACCCATTAACACAAATTAATGTATAATTTCAGTTTCTTTAGTAATTATTTGGGATTATTAGATACTAAAAACTCTAGTATCAGGGGCCACAGAAAGTTATGACCAATGCCTGAAGAAATATTCGAGAAAACGATTTTTCCTCCATTCGTGATCATTACACCAGCGTTTCTCAAAAAATGAGAAAAAAATGTTATTAAAAATTTTTTTTAATTCACTGAAATAATTGTAAGTACTGCAAAATGGATTTATTTAATAATTAACCTATTAGTAAATCCCTTGGGCCTGTCTTGCAGAGCAAAGTTTTTCTAAAGAAGGTTTAATATTAGTAATTGACACTCTAAGCTATTTTTCTATATGTAGCTAAAATCTATATTTTGTCTTCAAAGCAGCCACCGCAGAAAATCCGGTTTCGCAGAAGAAGAATGTTGAAAATGGTAAGGGAATACGAAATGCTCTTATTTTAAGTGCAGAAAATTCATCATCCAACTCTGTCCAGAATTTAAATAGTGATTTATTACCAAATTGTCTTACTATTTCGCCACTTGCCGTGAAGTCTATAAAGATTTCTTCTTCGGCAATTAAGAGACCTTCGCAAGTATTTGGAAATGGGTCCCTAACCCACTCGTAACTTGCAATCAAGTTAAAGTCAGCAAGAAAATACTTTTTAAAATTCTTTGCCAGACCGGTTAAATGATTTTCAATGATTACAAAAACAACTTTTACATGTTGTTTTTCAGCCTTGTAAGTTTTAACACATTCAACCACATTTGCAAACATTTCTAGCTTTTCTTGCTATACATTTCTGCTCCACAATTCCAGTTTTCTACAAAAAGCATTAACTTTATCACTCGTATCCAACATATGTGTGTTTGCTCCTTGGAGTTAAAGATTCAAGGTATTTAATTTATCGAATATGTCGACCAAGTAAGTATCTCAATTTAAATCATTTCGAAACTTCTCGGCTTCCGGTCGTTTCTTCTCTTCTAGAAAAACGGCGATTTCATCCCTTAATTTACAAACACGTCACAGAAATGTCCCACGTGATAGCCATCTTGCCTCGTAATAAAATAGTAACGCTAAATGTACTGTACCCATGTCTCTACAAAGTGCAGAAAAAATTCTTGATTTTAGGGGTATCATTTTTATATAATTTACTACCCGCAGTTACCACAATATTCAGACTAGAACTTATTTCTTTGAAACTCAAAGCTTCTCTGTGGATTATGCAATGTGTTCGGGTACACTGTGGATATTTTTGTTTCACAAGTGCTTGTACACTTTGGAATCTTCTAGACAGTGTACGAGTGCACATTCCGACGCAATTTTTCCACTCTATATTTGCGTCGTTTAGATAGGAAATAATACAAGTGCTATTGCTTTGGGTTCTATTGGTTTACAGAATAGTAGTTCCGAAAAGCTGATGCTGTAGATCTTCACCTATCTCACCAATTCGATGGACAACAGTATCATTTGATAGAGATATGAGCTGCAACTGTTTGGCAAAATTATCTCCAAACATAGTTTGTACAATCTCAATTGCAGCTGGCAGAATGAGCTCTTTACCAATGGTGTGAGGCTTTTTACTTCGGGCTATCTGATATGAAACTTTGTCAAAGGCAAGTAAAGCTTTTTCATTCACAGACATGGTTCTTTTAAAAAATGATTGTTGCTTTTCATATGATTTTAATTTTAATTCGGAGAATTCTCGGGGCTTGCCATCGTACTTACTATGAAGCGTTTCCAAATGTCGTTTAAGTTTATTACATTTCATGCTGTCTGAGTGTCTGCTGCCAAAATGTTTGAGCAAATGACACACAGGGGCATTCCTTCTTTATTTACTTCAGTGCTGGCAAACCCAAAATTGAAATATTCTTGAGAACTTCTTCTTGATTCTATCTTCGGAACCACTTTAGTCTGTGCACTTGTTGATGCTTCACTATCGTCTAACCCTCTCTTATGCCCACTGAAATATTATATCCATGATTCTGTATAATTCTACGAGCTACTTGAATATCGTTAATTGTAGATAACACTCAAATTACAATATACACATTCACTGCACAGAAGAATCGACTCGATTGAGACTGGCTAGAACTGAGTGACATGCAGCACTTGTACACGCCACGCAGACGTCTAGAACGTTTGAGATAAATCGGAACTTGTCGCGAAGCCGCGAGAATGTCTGATATGGTGTACGTAAGACAGAGAGCAATAGAGAGGCATCGAGTCTGGCTTGCCGAATATAAAATTACCTATTTGTGGTAATTTTTAACGTTGTTATCAAGGTCGTAGTGTAGCTTTAGAGTCAAAATACAATTAAATTAAATCGAAATTGATATTACAATTAAAGCACGACTTCAGTAAAAATTATTGTGTAAGCCCCCCCCCCCTCCCTCTGACGAGAATTGTTATTAAAAATTGGGTCGAGAATACTAAAATGTTGAGATACGCTGCACTACAGCATGCGACAATCACCATTATGAAAAAAACTGTCGATTTAATGTGGGTTCACACGCCTTAAGTAGGTTTCAGTTTATTTGCGGATAAGTGTGACCCATTTATTAAAAAATAAAGCTTAAAGATATATCTTATTTCTAAGGATCAATTGAAATGTTAATTGACTGACTTTAAATGGTTCTCAGGATAATTTTCAGTTATATATGCATATGAGGATTAAAATAACATGTTTTATATTTTATTATTGATAATATATTGGTAATAAATTAGGAATTAAATTTTCTCAGAAGGCTCCGAAAGGATTACATTTTTTATTGATTGTTCCTAAAATTTTGCCTTAATTCTCATTTTTTTCTTATCAAATTAGTGTTAAACAATATTTGCAAAAGATTTAAAAAAGAATTAGCATGCGAAACTGTGGATTCATTCAATATTTTCGTGCAATTCTTTCAGGGCCGGCTCAGGCTTTAAATGTGCCATATTTGCATGGGTATAGAATGGAAAAAATGTGTACTGGGACACTGTTAAAATTTATTTACCAGAATGGTTCGATAAGTAACTTAATTCGTATACTAAGAGAGCCCGACAGCGACATCTGTATGTATAGCTTCCTTCCTACTAAGCCTTTATGTTTCTTGAAGTTAAAGAATGAAATTGTATTATAAGGACTGTAAAGCAAAAAATATATGATCGAGCGATAGAGTTATCAATTGCCCAGGCTGCTAAAAAATCTCTCGGACAACGGACAATGATATGGATATTATGTAATACCATTGATACCTCGCAAATCAATAATAATGTGCAAAATTGTACTTTGAGCATGGTTGTAGACAAAAGGTTTTTGCCGAATTTCGGACCACTGATCGATTGGCTCGACATGTCAGCTATTAAATTTAGTTATTTATTTGAAGCTTGAGAGGGCTATTTGCGTACGCGCGGTTTTCGTATTTCGAGTATCAACTTGTGTGAAAAGTGAAAATTAGGTAGCTCGAATTAAAGACAAAGAATAAAGTAAGCAATTTACTAGTGAAGTCTTTTTCAGGAAAAAACTTATATAAAGGAACTGGGAAGACCTCCTCCGGATTTGGAAATAGCAAAAAGAACAGAATGCTTTTAGTTTCGGGGCATCGATTGTGAATAGTTGCACATTGTGTTCTTTCCGTAAAGTCACGAGTTGCAACTGATTGCGCCTACATTGGGTGGGACTGTGAAATCAAACGTCGCAGATGCAACAAGTCCTGGGTGTCCAAAATCTGCTGTGACGCCAGAAAACATTGGAGGAGTCAACGATATCATTTTGGCGATAGATGAGTGAAAGTGCGCGATTAACGCGAGAACATTTTATCTTGCATGATGAATTGCATATAAAATAATTGCTGAATATGGATGCTGCGTTTACTCACTCTGGAACAGAAAAAACGTCGGATGCGATTGTCTGCCGAATGTTTGCAACTATTGCAACTGTTCAAGAAAAATCCAGCGGAATCTTTTTGGTGTTTTGTAGCAATTAACGAAACTTAAATTCAGCACAATAATCTGGAACTAAATTAATAGTCAAGACAATGAACTGCATGAGGAGAACCTGAAGAAATGGGTTCGTTCAGTTGCGATGGTGATGACGACAATCTATTGGGATGCGAAGAGAATTTCTTATCCCTTTTGGATAGTCCTATGGCAGCGATTGCGTAGAATAGTCTTGGAAGGATCAAAAGAAAATGTATTTCCCTGAAAACAACGCACTGGTCCAGTCAAGATACACATAATGACCGAAATTCTCTTTGGACTGCTATTCATCCGATTTGGCACAATTAGATCCCGAACTTGGTCCCAGCACTTTCATTACTACTCAAATATACTATGTATTCTTTTACATTAATTAATGTATTTATCTTCAAGTCTGTAGATTATTTCTAACAGTGTAAATAGTTTGGTACTGCTTTGTTTAAGTAAAGATTCAAAGTGCAAAGTTTGCTTAAACGGTTCAATATCCATGTTTTCAATCTGTCAACCAAGTAAGATTTTTCTTTATCAAAACTTTCGTAGCTTATTTATGACGCCGGATTTAGAAAATTTTAAACAGGAAAATGGGATTTCACCAGACAGTGATGGATGGAAGTCCTATGCTAAACCTTGAATTAAGTCAATATCTGTTTCGTTATGAAATTTTACTTTTTAATATTTAACAGCATTGTTAGAAAATCTTGGGATATTTATTAACTTAAATAAATAATACTCGATTTCTAGTAGGAAAATTTTAACTATATTTTCAAGGTCTTTCAGTCGTAATGAACTAAAAAAATTCCTAAAATACTGTGCCGTTATCCTTACCAAAATATAAAAAAAAAATAGTTTGCAGCAGCACTTAAGTGCCCGTATATAAAGGTTTATGCAAGCAAAGGTTTGTTATACTGGGTTTCCTATTGCCGGGCAGCAGGTTACCCTCATTATAAAATACAAAATATAAATTTCGGGTTACAGTGTGAACATTTTATTTTTAGGCTGAAAATATATCTTTTCAGTTACAATACAAGTAGTTTTAACATTGTATTGATCGACACACCTGTAATTTGATCTCTCACAATATAGGGTCGGAAAATTACAGCAATAGAGAAAGCCGATAATTTAGGATAAATCTTATGACAGTGGTAGACATTTGGGTTTCTATTAATCCGTATGTAATTTTTTTGGTGTATAAAAAAAGCTATATATATTTAATTGTATTAACTTATTTTCTTAATATAAAAACTGTATAAACTACATTCACAAGTATTTACGAATTATAGGTCTAAAATGTGGGAAAACAGATTTGCGAATAATATTGTATTAATTTGCCAGAAAAGTCGTGATCATACGATGTGATTTTTCATATGATATTTTATGGTTTTTGTTATTTCCGGATCCACCTCTGAATAAAACTATACGTTTTATTTTGATTTAAAATGTCTACATCACATCTGTAACTTAAATTAAAAGTTATTTTGGTCTGTCATTTTCGTAAATTGCCTACTTTAAAAGCAACGGTTTTTTAAGTTACATATGTACCAGTATATGGAAATTTTCAGGTAGATTATACATAAAATGTGTAAATTATTCAGAAGGTTATTTCTATGATTGATAAACATGAATTTTAAATGATTCTGCATTGCAGACAGTTGCTTGATTCCTAATATCAATTCTTGAACGCGACTGCTCTAAGAAAAACTTACCCAACGGGTGTTTATAATAATTACTGATGTTGTACTCGTATACGGGCGTATTTTATTTTTTGGCATTTAGTATATTTTAGCTGCCTAGCAGTGCTACAACTTTACATTTAGTGCCGGTACTTTTGGCACTGATTAACTCATTTGATAGACGATTAGAATGATCACGGTTTCTAATGTGCTAAAACCTTCAGTAATTAGGAGGTTTTACATAAAATAGATTTAAAGCCAGTCAATCACGATCCAACGCCATCCAGTACAATTTGGCTGAATGCGACAAAATCGACAGTAATTTGATCGTGTATGGTGGCAATCCGACCAAGTCAGCGCGATTTGACGGCACACAAACCTGGTTGTGGATATTTGGGTTTTAGGTAAAAAATAAGACACCTTGAAACAAAGCCGTTACCGAAATTTGAATACTATATCTTTTAAAATAACGCAGTGATGCTCTGAACAATGATTTCGATTATATTCGGTATAATTATCATATCAAAGTTGAAGGTCTCATTGTAAATTTCAGGTAAATTGCAATGATAGTTTTTGAAAATTCCGTATCTCAGACCTACACACCCCGAATCGGCCCTAAATTAGGGCCAATCTAATTTGTATACAAAAGATAGACTAGTTTTGTGAATAAAATTAAGATGACAGCGTCGTTACTTCAGGTAGTTTATCAGAATAAAAAGTATAATAATAATTGTACTTGATTATGATTATAGAAATAGGCAGATAAATGAGATATTTATTATTCTAATATTAAGTAGAGAAAAACTTATATAGAAGTAAGAATAATATGAAAATAGATAAATTGGAATAAATATTAATATTTATAAAAAAGTCTACTAAGTATGTACAATAATACAACAACTTAATTTTTAAATTTTAGTCATCATGTTCCGAGTAGTCCGATGAACTATCGTCGTTGGGGTCCAGAGAAATTATAAGAGGCTCTACACTACTCTACAGTGTTTTCTAGCATGTTATCAGCTTCCCACATTCTTTCCTCTATTTCAATAACATGTTCGACGCACTTACTCCATCCCTCTTGCAAGAGATTTCCAACGTCTCTCATTTTAAAAGTGATGTTATGCCTTGCTACAAACCCTTTTACTTGCGCTCACCCCAATTCTATGGGGTTTAATTCACAGTGATATGGTGGAAGGCCCAGGAGGAATAATATCTAGCATTTGTTGGAAGTAATCTTTAAAGACATCAGCGTTTATGTCGTCATGATAGTCTCCAGTCCGTTTTGATGTAAATGCTAGTGAGTCGCCATCAACAAATCCATTTTTACTACCAATGTGAGTAATTATTAATCTTCTATCTTCTTCCGAGGGCGCCTTTATTCCAGTGAACCATCCTTCTATGAAAGCTTGCCTTGAGCTATTTATATGTTTATCCTGCTATATTTTACCAATGGTATGACCTTTATATAACCAAGTTTCGTCCATATAATAAATACTCCTGTTTCCCTTCGAAACTGCCTAACTGCCCTTCGTCGTCGCCAGCAGATGATTTCGTCTTTCTCTATTAAAAGTGATTTTCTGTTTTGAATTTGGAAGGAGATCATCCATTTTCATTTCAGACATTATTTTGTCCAAGGTAGGTATTTATTTTTTTAAGTAAAACGAGTGCATGATTCTTCTGATGGCAGTCTTTTCATCCTCATTTATTACAGTCTCTTTTCTTCCTGTACTTCTCTTTGGTAACCTAATGGGGCCGCGTTTATCCTCGTGCACAAGTCGATATATTGTTGACTGTCCGACTCCAGTCATATTTGAACACATTTCAACTATTTTTGCAACCCCGAATGTTATATGAAATAATAATTGGACTACGCCTATGGAACACGGCGAAGACCACTGGGTTTTATAGTTCAATAATAATTTATTACTCTCTCACATTAAGACACATACTATACAAGGTACGTTTAATAAGCCGGATTAAAAAAAAAACGACTTTAAAATGCTAGTTATAGTTTTTTATTTACTTTTATTTATTAAATATTATAAACAAGCTATAGCTGGTGCATAGGATGCGGATATTTAAATAAATGTGTATTTGCGGAAACCTTAGTTCGTGTTTAGGTATTTAAAAGACTCATTAAGGTCTTTAGACGCATGGTATATGGTTATCAACTTTAATTTGCTGTGAAAACGCTTCTCTTTAATAAAAGCGGTGTAATATTTCCTAATTAGTAGTAATTTAGAAGCATGCTCAACAAATTGCTCGACACTAATAACGATGTCCTAAATAAAGTTTGTGTATCCATATTATATCCAAAACTTGAAACGGGTAAATGATGGGTGTCTATTAGCGAATGATGGATGCAAATTGAAAATTCAACATAATGCAAATACAAATATCTCAAGTCACTGTTATTACTTGCATCTCATTGCTAATATTTGGCAACGTTGTCAAGTCATTTCCATTTTTTAGCTATTCTAAGTGTCGGGTATATTCATATGATTTTAAGTTAATTCAAATTTATTTTTATTCCAAAGAAAAATTATGGCGTTTATACAGATTCATTTAAGCAGGCGCCGAAACTCTCTCTCTCACTCGGTATAATCTGTTAGATATTGTCATCTACTGAGTTTAGCGGGCAGACTAATTATAAGTCGAAAAGTTTTTTTATACGCATATGCACTAAGATGATTGATTTTCGATAGGAATTAAGGGATCGACGAACAGTACAGATGTACTAAACACGGAAATACACTCATCAGCAAAAAAAACCGGACAAGGAAAATTATTACCAACTTTGATATTAAATAACTTTTCTGATTTTAAAATATCTTTAATGAAATTTTCGGAAGATGGTAGCCACATGTCTTAAGATTATTACCCGCTTTTCGATTTAAGAAAAATGTTGACATGTGTGATATTATACCGAGGGCAACAAATGATACTTTTTTTGCCTTACGTTCTTAACACCCTGTGGAAAAAGTAGGCGGTGCGATGATATTGCAGTGCATTTCATATGGAAGTCGCATGTTTTCTTAACGTTTTGTTTTTTGATTCGTCCCAATAACTCTTCTTTTTAAAAAGATATAATCTTTTTAAAAAATACTTGAAAATAAAATATAATTTTTTTAATAAATACACAAACAAAATTTAACAAAATAAGTAACAGAAATTAATAGCGTGTATTGCCCCCACGAGCTCGAATTACATCTCTCATACGGCGTGGTAAACTTTGAACACAGTTAGCAATTTTTTCTTGAGAAATATTGTTCCATTCTTCCAAAAGAGCAATTTGCAAGCTAGGGATGGTTTCGGGAGCTGGTTCCCGTTTTCGAATTCGTCTCCCCAATATATCCCAAACATGCTCAATGGGATTAAGATCCGGGCTACGGGCTGGCCACTGAAACCGCTGAATGTTAACTTCGTTCAGATATTCGTTTACCACCCGTGCCACATGTGGTGTTGCATTGTCATGCATTAGACAAAAGTTGGCTCCAATATAGTGAGCAAATGGAACGACATGTTCTGCTAAACACTCATTAATATAGCGGTCAGCAGTCATAGCACCATTTAGGATTAGAACGAGCTCGGTACGTTCGTTAGATGATACTCCAGCCCATACCATTATACTTCCACCTCCATATGGTACTCGTGGAGAGATGCAGCATTGCGCAAATCGTTCCCCTTGTCTTCTCCATACACGCTCGCGTCCGTCTGGTGAACGTAAGGAAAAACGGGATTTATCTGTAAACAGTACTCGGCCCCATTGTTCGACTGTCCAATTAATATGTTCGCGAGCGAAATGCAAACGGGCAGTACGGTGGGCTGGGGAAAGAGCTGGACATGCAGATGGTCTCCTTGAGTTCAATGCTTGTTCACCCAGTCTACGGCGGATGGTATCTGAGGAAATATAAGTGCCACGAATATTTCTTAATTGACGACTAATGGCTGAAGATGGTAAACCGCGATCGCGTAGTGCCGTTAACGCCATGAAACGATCATCATGCATATTTGTCTTACGTTTTCTTCCTGATCCTTGACGCCTAGAATACTCCCCAGTTTGTCGAAAGCGGCTGATTGCATCGTGTACGGTACTCTTAGCCTCACCCAAGACGTTAGCGATATATCGTATGTTTCGGCCATCGTCGTTTAGTGCCACAGCACGGACAACATCTTCTGTGCGCATGTTTCGACAATATTTCAAGCTTGACACTGACAATGAAATAAAACGCTAGTTGCTAGGCAACTTATCACGTTAATTTTTTGGTTTTTCATTAACATTGGAAAATTTAAAATGATTTTTTAAAAAGATTATATCTTTTTAAAAAGAAGAGTTATTGGGACGAATCAAAAAACAAAACGTTAAGAAAACATGCGACTTCCATATGAAATGCACTGCAATATCATCGCACCGCCTACTTTTTCCACAGGGTGTTAAGAACGTAAGGCAAAAAAAGTATCATTTGTTGCCCTCGGTATAATATCACACATGTCAACATTTTTCTTAAATCGAAAAGCGGGTAATAATCTTAAGACATGTGGCTACCATCTTCCGAAAATTTCATTAAAGATATTTTAAAATCAGAAAAGTTATTTAATATCAAAGTTGGTAATAATTTTCCTTGTCCGGTTTTTTTTGCTGATGAGTGTATTTGTTTTGCAATTGAACCTAAGTCGGCAATGTTAAAGATCTCTCATGCTTCGTTAGTGGGCACAGTAAGGGACTAAGCTCAAAGACAATGTCCTTTACGGGTCACAAGATCTGATTCATCGGATCCGATGTTTCAAAAATTCTGCTCGTGTATAGTCGGCTAAAATGACAAAACATGTTTACATATTTATTCATTTTCTTATTCTTATGATCAAGCTAGTTCAGCTCTATTACTGGTGGTGAAGGAAGTGAGTCTTGAATCTTTAAAAAATATACTTGTTGGGGAACACGACCTCAGAAAGGTTGTTCCAGAGTAATGACGTTATCCCGATAACGAAATTTTTGATCGTCGTTTTAATAGCACTAAGTTAAACCACCAATGGGTGGATGTAGTGGTTCGTCCTGTATGTATTTGGAATCAAGCGGGCAATAGGCTTGTTCCAACACAGTCAAATTACCGTCCACGAAGGATCATTTGGGGACGGTCCTGGTACGTTTTTTGGTCGGGTTTAAACCAGCCTAATATCAGTTTAACATTTGCCATGAAAAAATCTGTAAAAGAGGCTGAAGCCACCAACCTTTCTTCAATGTTCAAGCTCTGATGGTCGTTTATCAGATCATGGTTGGTGATCAAGCAAATGGCTCTTCTTTGAATGAAATGTTACAGTCTAAGGGCATGTTTTTGGCGACGTTTTAAGGTAGGCTCTCGACTAATGCGACTTGTCGCGTACGACTTATTCTACAGTGACCAACTTCCGTCGCGTGAAAATTTAATATTTTGTGTATTTATGAAAACAACAACAAATAAGGACACTTGTCCATCGACAGCAGATATGTGAGCATACAAGGTACAAGATGAAAAAACTCGGTATAATAGCAATAACGATTTTCGCATCTCTTGCCATACTCTCCAAGATACCTTCGCCAAACAAGTTTATACGCCTCGGTGCAGTTTGGTTTTTATTTTCATATTTTACAGTTTACTCCACATATACAGTGTGAACATGTAAGGAACAAATTCATTATTTAACAATCCAAAAATATTTCGGAAAAATCCTCGGACACGTATATAATAATAATAATCTTAAATTGTGAACTTTTTGGCATACAATTTTATTATACAGGATAACTCATGTAGTAGATATGGCAATAGAAACGCTTATATCTGAAAGGAAAGCTAATTCCAAAAACCTAACACACTTAGGGCATAAAGTTGATAGTTTCGCAGCTACAGGGTAAAAGAAATATTTCATTCTTTCAAATTGAAAAAATAAAAAAAGTGAATGAAGCTATTCAATTAAGTATTGAAACTGTCCTCCTTCTTGTGTCTGATAATACCCCAAGCGATCAATATGTGCACAAGATTTGTCAGGTGACCCCACAAGAAGAAGTCCAATGGTGTAAGATCTGAAGACCTAGGCGGCCATTTAATAGGCCTACGTCTTCCAATGCATCTGTTCGGAAAACAATGGTTGACATAATGGCGCACTGCTGCTGTCTTATTAGTACCAAAAATTTTCATCTAGAACTACAGGATTATTGCTACTGGGTATAAGTTAACTAGCGTAAAGATAAGAAAGTCTTGAAGAAAATTAAGGTAATTCAGCCCGTTTACATTGTTGTCAAAAATTATAGTCCTATAATTTTGGTTCCAGCTATACCAACCTAAACATTAATTTTCTGAGGATCTTGAGTATGATTTTCTTTTGCCCAATATTTACCGGTTTACTTCATCATTTAATTAAAAATTAGATTCATCCGAAAATACTACATTTTAATCGAACCAGAGATCCTCGTTATATCTTTCCATTAAAATTTGACAGAACTCCATTCTACGGTCTGGATCATCTTCATTCAACTCGTGAACTAGTCAGATTTTAAACGGGTGCCATTGTTCGACGGTTAATAGGTTGTGAATGGTTATAGCAGCAGTTCCAGAATCTATGTTAATCTGGCGGACGCTGTTGTGGGGATTTTCTTGCATAACCAATAAAATATTTAATTTGTTATCTTTTGAAATAGCTGGATGGCCGTTTCAGGGAATATGTATTTTCTACAGAATCCGTTTCTCGAAATTTTGTTTAATTTTAATCACAGTTGATCCCGTGATTGACCTTTATGGGCACTTAGCGTTAAACAAAATTCAAACTGCTTGTTGCGTATGAATCATGTTACCATATTCAATCATAATAAGGATTTCTATTCTTTGTGTGGAAGATAAAGGCATAGCAACTAAATATTATGATGCACTTTAATACTTAGAAAAATGTCAAAATAATGACAGCCTAATGTCATTATATAAATACCATGGTGGCATGACAGCAAATGAGCTTACCTTTAAAAAAAGCTGTACCTTAAGGTCCGGCATTTTCACGTCAGGAAAAATAATTGCTATAGTTTCAACTGTATCGACAATTGTTTCAATAAACTTTATCGTAAGTAATTACATAAGTGCATCAAAATTACCGATAATTTTTTATGAAAGCATGTTGTCTAAAAACTGGATGAGTTTATTTTCATATTTTGGCAAAAGAGCCCGACACCGAAGGTGGAGGGCTCTTTAAACAAAATATGAAAATAACCGAATCCAGTTTTTTACTGACAACATGCTTGAATGAAAAATTATCAGGTCTATTTTGATGCACGAATGTAATTCGGTAGAATATTTCTCAAGTACGTGAAATGAAAGCACAATACATAATATCAACACAATAATACACCTACAAGGTGCTATTGTAAATATTAATTATTGTTACTTAGATACGGACCTATAGGGAAATTTTCGACGGGACATTTTCGCACCTACTGGGCAATTTTCGTCGAAAATTTCCCGCTTCATAGGGTAGTTTTTACACATGAGAGAAATATTCCGACAAATAGCGCTATCCGTAGGTGAAAGTACCATCCCAACTAGCAATACAAATTTTACAAACTTTGTATTACAAAGGTAGTATAAACTGCTATACAATTAATTTTATGGAAGCTTAAACTTCCTACAACGTGGTTAAATACCCTTATATGATATTTATAGGATCAAAAAGGGCCCACTTTTATAAAACATTTTGATATTATAAGAGTTGTGTACCACACTTTTAAAGCAATTAATTGCAACAACTATAAAATTGTTTTGTAGTGTGTATTCGGTGATATTTATACAACAATATTTTATCGACACTTTAAAAGTCTTACACAAATATTATATTGTGATTGTATAATGCAGTCTGATAATACAGCAATTTAAAGATATATTTAATTTTTTAGTACAGAATTTTAAAACCAAATTATTTTAAAAGGGGCGTATAACAAGGGAGATTATAAATATGTACCTACTTATTTAAAAATTGATCAGCCGAAACTTAATGGCACTAGTTCGTAAAAAATGATTGATATTATATCAACCTTTATCATTTTAACAATCTCGGAGTAGCGTTAATAACCTAAAGTTCATTACACCGGAAATCTTATTGATAAACTATATATATATTTGTGGCACAAAAAGGATGCGCTTTAGTTTTGGCCACGTTTGCTTTTAAATTAGAAAAAAATATATAATTTTTTTTTTATTATTTCGGTATTTTTTAGATACAATATTAAGTTATTATTTTATTTAGGAATAACGCTAGAGAATTGTCTTCCAAAACTAATAAAATTACGTTAATACTACATTTTTATGACTCTGACTTAATTTTACATGATGACGGCAGTCGCGGATCCAACAAATCATTATTTAAACATGGCCCATTATAACACAACCATTTTATATCAAATAAAAACCATTTTATCGTATACAGTTCTAATTTACACTGGAATATTATTATAGTGTTGCATATTACGGCGTTTTAAATTTTTTTGTAACGTAAAAGCAAGATGTTGGTGTTGCAACGCTTTAGAAGTTGCCAGATTTTGTAAAGTCATGCAAGACTTGAAATAATATTCGTTATAACATTCTTATTAATATGTTTCCCTGCATACAACGGAGCCCTAAGCGACCAAACATGCCAGTGGTGAGCAAAATCGCCTCCGGGCACAATATTTCGTGTATTATCACATTGTAATTATTAACTATGTAGTTTGTAAACCTGTCTATGACAGAGGGAGCCAAATCATTTGAGTCCATTTTGGAGGGTTATTTTATTTATTTTTTTTACTACTGTATAAATAAATTAACCCTAGCAACACGAAAGATTACGAAAGTAAACATTAGAGTTACCTGAATATTATACGTTGCTCGCTACGAAAGTACTACTTTCAGTGCCAGGACAAAAAAAAGATATTCCAGAAACAGGTTGTACGTTTAATAGTATCTACGAATAAAGAGTCGGTCCATAGTTCCCAAAGAGATCTGATATAAATATTAGGAGTTAAAAAACCCAAAGTCTCGGTCTCAAATTTTTATAAAAGTTTTTTAATATACTGTCAATAAGTTTGTGTAGGTTACATGTTTCGTTCTCGGGCATCATCAGACCTAATCTAACAGTAAAAATGAAACATCTTTACAAAATGGCGCTAAAATGTATCTGTGTATGTAAGATCTTTTGTGTTATGTCATACATTTTAGCGCCATTTTGTAAAGATGTTTCATTTTTACTGTTAGATTAGCTCTGATGATGCCCGAGAAGGCGAAACATGTAACCTACACAAACTTATTGACAGTATATTAAAAAACTTTTATAAAAATTTGAGACCAAGACTTTGGGTTTTTTAACTCATAATAATAGTAGCTACCTTTCGACTTCTCAGGTAACAGTGAGGCACATGCCAACTCGGCCGCCTTCTGAATAACAACGTTTTGGTCTTGGGAGAACATTTTAGACTAGCGAAATTAAAAAAATTGAACTGACAGACTCTGACAGTACTCAAATAACTAGTTCTCATGGATTATTTTACAGGTGGAAACACTTTATTTTATCATTATAATTTGAATTAAATTAAAGTCCATTACCTAATAATATATTGATCAGAGAACAGTAGTAGAAAAAAATTTAATACATTCGGAGGTATTGAATCACCTCGGCTTCGCCTCGGCTATTCAAAATCCTCCTCACATCAAAAACTTAACTTTCGCATCTAGTAATGTAAATAACTATTTTTATTGTGATACGATTATACTTCAAAAATTCAACTTCGATTAATATTACATTACAACATCAGAGCTTGAGATGAAGTGAGACATTTTTTTTGTACCTACCAAAATTTAATTCACACAAGGTACTTTTCTACATTTTTTTACTTCGGATTGACTTTAATCACAGAAAATATCTTTATTTTCTGTGTTTTAATTCAAAGATTAATCAGTTGCCTTTGTATACATCAGAGGATGTCGAAGCAATAATTATAAAACTTATTTCCCTCTTTAAAACTTTGATAAAACTATATAACGCATAATTAAACTTTGTTACAGAAAATGGTTGTCCTATAATGCATGCGCACTATCCAATTTTTCTGTTCTATACTGTTTCAATGAACTTCATAATAGGATAAATTTTAACCTAACCTAAAAAAAACATAATTATAAAAGATTAAGCATTTTTCTAGATTAAGCATACCTAAAAAACAATTTTATAAATAAGCGAATATCAACGTTAAACAATAATTTTATCATTTCCCTTATATATCCTTAATAAAACATGTTTATACAAGTATTCTATAAGGCGCCAATTAAAAGCTATTTGTGCCAGTATACGACTCTTTCACAATAATATATGGTTGCAATACTTATAGATATATATTTTTAAAGGTTGTATCTCGTATTATAATACTTTTATAAAATTCTTAAAGAGACAAGAATAATTTGTTCTATTATAGTAAAAGTTGTAAAAGACGTTATAAGACAAATTGATGCAAGTATTTTTCTTTATAAATAAAATTATCGTAACGATAGGCGCTACGAAACAAAACTATTCTTAAGGCAACGCCGTTCGATAATTATAAAATAATTTGCTTTTTTTAAAGTTCTAATTTGCTAGATGAGACCACTTAGTAACATATTCTTCCTACTACTAACTTGAGAAATCGTCGTTATTTACTCCATTTTTCTACTCTTTTACCCAGGTAAATAATGAAAAACTTTCTGTGTAATTAGGTTAAGTTACACACGATTTTAGCATTTTTACTCACTGTTATTGGTTTTCAGCCTTCACTAACCATTTTAAATGAAGTAATTCCGGAAAATAGTATCAAAATTTTTAATAAAACAGGAATTTTCATTACAAATTGAAAGATATTTCAAAAGGAAACTGTCATATCCAAAAATGTCAACACTACCATTAATTTTCTACAAACTGACATTTAAAATCGCATTTCTTTAGTTTTATTTTTTAGTTTGACAAGGGAAATCCCAAGCTACTTGATTTTTAAAATATTGTATAATAGCTCACTCAACCTAGGTATAAAATGTACTATTTTTTTTTATCCTGTAGCTACGAAACTGTCTACTTTATGCCCTAGGTGTGTAATGTTTTCAGCTCTTCTTGGATGTTACAGATCTAAACTGAAGGGGCTTCCATTTAAAAACATCGTCGATTATGTCATATCTACTACATCAGACATCCTGTATAATAACTTTTTATACCACTTTATGTACACACCGTATGTATAGCCGTTTTTATTTACAAATTTACAAATACCAATAATTAAGATCTCTGTGAGCTGTTCATATTTATGAATAATTAAACTTGGCACAATTAAAAGTATTTTACTACGTGGAAATTACGAAAGTTTCGGTTTAGTTACCAAATCAAAAACCACTTAATTCTGCATGTTCCTGCTTCGACAAATTCACGAGACACAGGCAAAAAAATCGCGCAAAGAGCCCGATGACGTCAAAACCTTTGTTGCAAGGCAAAATATATGACTATTAAGTTTTTTAATAATTATGCAAAAGTTTATTGGTTAGGTAACCTTTAGTTTATTGAGGAATCGTAGATAAATAATCACTATTACTTGCTCTTACCTATAACTGTCTACATTTATTTTGTAATAATAATTATTAGCGTTGCATAGGCACAATTGAGTCACGTAAGTATCGTTTAAAAAAACTACTTTTAACTTTTTGTAAAGAAAATTAATAGATATGTTACTATGATGAGTCACAGGGAGACATTTATAAAAATACAGGCGCAGATCCAGCTTTGCGCTCAGGGGGCAATATTGAGATTGTTACTATAGTTCGCCTCACAGTTAGTTACCTTTTATATATTTATTTATTTTACAAACATCAACGTTTAAATATGATTATTTTAAATTATATATAATAATTTTAAGCTCCGGCAATGCCTGTAAAATTTGTGAAGGTATGAAGCTTTGTATCCCCACTAATTTAATATAATATAAATAACGTCAATTGCTGTTTAAAATTCTATTGACTTAAGAATCTCTATTTTGGGTGAGTGACTTTAGTAGGTGTGCTCTGGCTCAAATATATTGGAATACGTTAATAAACAGCGGGTTGCTGTAGTGTAAGGGCATCCACTGCTCGAGCCAAACATAAATAATTTACCTACTTCACGTTTCATTCATAAATAAATATACCTACCAACATGAATTAAATAAAACCCATCACGAATATACATTTTCGGTCCACCAGGATTCCCAGTAAAACATATTTATTTTAAGAAAACTCTTTGGTTATCTTATAAATTTTAAATTACTTTTAATGGATTTTATCTGTTTTGATAAATATTTAGAATTTTTATGGAAAGTGAGAATTTTGATAACGTCGCAAAAATTGTTTTTAGATTCATCGTTTTCTTTTCTTGCTGTTTTACAGAAAATGGGTTGCTAGGAGTTATTTGCGACGTACGACAAAGTAAAAATATGTTTCTTTTAGCCAGTGGCGCAGTAAGAAAATCGATAATAAGAGAGAAAATAAATAAAATTTGTGATAAGTATACATTTTTTTTTAATAATTTTTGGAAAATCTGAGTTACAGGCCTTTGAAGCGTCATCAAAGTGATTTTTTTTTAATTTAATAGCATCTACTTACAATAATACTACAACTACAACTTTTAGGTATAAGTAAGTGTTATTGAACGTCACTTTTTTGAAATATTAGGTGATCCATATTGCAACCAGTGGCGTTATAAAATTGTGGTGGGTTACTTAAGGTCATATTTATTTTCCCTATTTTATAAATAAATTCTTTTTTCGTTTTTTTCGTTTTCTCGCATATTTTCTGGGATAATTATTTAAAATTTGACACCCTTATTAGTTTTTAGAATCTCTAGAATAAAATGTGTAAATTGTCAGAGGCAGTATACAAAGTGTTACATTTCTTGCGCTCTCAACACTTTCACTCTCCTGGGATACTCTGTATAAATACTGATGTGGTATTTTGACTCCCCGTTCTTTCTCATTCTTTTTGATCCCTTACATTTTTATCGTATCCGCCATCGTTTTCTAGTTATTGACGGAAACTAAAAAGAAAAGTAGTTTGCTGGGACTGGTCATATTCTATTTTGGAGTTAACTTTTGTGACGTATAGTGTCAAATAATTTTGTTAGCTGATATTTCCAAAGTTAATTATGGCTATAACGATAGTTGAGTTCACAAACCAAGAATATACCGATAAGCATTTTATTTATGGTCTTGCCAATGGTAATTCGTTTGAAGCTAAATGACTCTATCCGCAGCATTATCCAAATCGAAGACAGCCTGATTCACGAACTTTTGCACAGATACACATTCGACTGTGCACATCGCACTGTAAGAACTGTCGAAATTGAGGAAGCAGTCATGAATGCTGTAGAAATCGAGCCAGGTACCGGGTGATCGCGTGTAATGTACCCCCCCCCCCCTGTAATTTTTTTATTTGATACAATTAAAATACAATTAAAAAAATAAAAACACAGACGCGTGGGTGACTTGAACTATTACCTCTTCCGGTATAAAAGAAGTAATTAAATTTGATAGTACACAGGGAAAAACAAAAAGTTTAATTTTTTTAAATTGGAACACCCTGTCTAAAATACATTTTTAAATTCTACTAACATTTATTTTCTAAATAACTTTGTTAAATATACCCTATACCTAAACTCAATATCTACCGATTTTTAATAGTTGGCCATGCATAGAAAATAAAAATGATAAATGTCAATTCTGCCATGTTTATTAATGAGTATTGACATAATATATCCTGTTGTAAGTAAGTTAATTTCTGTTTGTCGATAGTATGCCCTATTCCGAGATAGAAAAACAAAATATTTTAACTTATTATATAAAAAAACAATAATAATGCTCGTGCTGTTATAAAAGAAATGAGGCGAGAAAATCCAGGGATGCATCTACCATTTCGAAGAACATTTAGGATGATATATAGGAAATTCCAAGAGACGTCCAGTTTACATAGAAAGAAGAAAGTAAGTGCTACGAATGAAAATAGCGAATTGAACATTCTACTCTCAGTGGAGGAAAATCAACATGTGTCCATAAGAAATATTTCAAGAAACTTACGAGAAGCTCAAGAAAACATTGCCAATACATCTTACGGAAAAATTTAAAAAACACCAAAACAAATTGCTATTTGCCCTATAAAATAAGACCTACAACCAAACCAACCCCAAGGCAAAGAGTAGATCGGGTAACTTTTTGTCAGCTAATGTTACAGCGTATAAACATAGAAAATAATCTCTTAAGAAAAGTGCTGTGGACTGATGAATCAACATTTGTGACAACTGGTATGATTAATAGGCAAAACACGACGCATTGGGCAGTACAAAATCCACATTCGTACAGAGAGTTTCAATTTCAGGGCCGCAAATCCGTTAATGTGTGGTGCGGTATTCTTGACAACACCGTTATCGGACCTAATTTTTTTGGGGAAACTTTAAATGGGGAGAGATACTTACACTTCCTAGAAATTGATTTGGAGGAATATTTAGACGGGTTGCCCCTTCGGCGCTTGCAACATATAATTTTTCAGCAGGATGGCGCACTGCCCCATAATATAGTTAGAGTAAGAAACCACCTTAATGAGAGATTTCCGGAGTATATAGGAAGAAATGCACCGATAAAGTGGCCTGCTAACAGCCCCGACTTAACCCCAATGGATGTGTTTCTTTGGGGTTATTTATAAGCTCGTGTAGGTCTCCACAATGCAGAAAATATTAACCAATTGAAGAACTTAATAACCAACGAAATAGCCGTTTTAAACCGGGATCACCCTAATTTTACAATGGATTCTTTAGAAAAAATACGCAGAACCCTAGTTAGGTGCCTTGAAGAGAACGGAGGGCCCGTTGAACAGTTCGCCATATAAGTTTTCTGTAGGTTTTGAAGTAATGTTTATCTGTGTTATAAATTCATTTAATTTAAGTAAATATAATAATATTTAATTTGATAATAAGCCACTTCGTGAAAAATTAACTTTTATATTTAAATATCTGGGTAAGTGTTGGATTTAGGTATAGGGTATATTTAACAAAAGTTATTTAGAAATGTTAGTAGAATCTAAAAATGTATTTTATACAGGGTGTTCCAATTTAAAAAAAATTAAACTTTTTGTTTTTCCCTGTGTACTATCGAATTTAAATAATTATTTTATACCGGAAGAGATAATAGTTCAAGTCACCCACGCGGCTGTATTTTTATTTTTTTTTAATTATATCAAATAAAAAAATTACAGGGGGGGGTACATTATACGCGATCACCCGGTACAAGTACAAGAAAAATTGCGGCAACTTTAAACATTTCATCTGTGCTAGCTTGGAAAATTTTGATGGATAATTTCATGTATCCTTAATAATAAGTGTTGAGAAGCGAAAATACAATCGACTAAAAAATTTTTGATCTTAAATAACCACCCTTTTGTTGCTACGCCACTGCACTGGTTGAAATATAGGTCACTCGATATTTTAAAAAAATGGTTTAAAACCACCCTAATATACCTGAAAGTTCGTTTTTGTATGGTATAAATTAAATATAAATAATAAATTAAAAAAACAACACTTGATGACACCACATTTGAGGACCTAAGTTAATAAGAACTTTTATTTTTATGTAAAATCATAAATTAACATTCTTTATTGTCATCAGAGACCCTGTATAATTATCCAAATAAAAAACATAGCAAAAAACCTAGCAGATATCAGTAAGTTTTTAACAAGATTCTAGTCCTCAGCTAATATTGGTATAGTGTCAAACTGGTATTTAGTATAGTTCTTTTCACGAAAAATGGTTTTAATTTAATGACTGCAACAAAAGTAGAGGGTCGATCCCAATCCTCCGGCAATAGATAGGTAAACTATAAAGGTGCAGTCAAGGGTCGGACTAAAGAACACCAGTAATGATACTCGTATACTCGGTACTCTATAATAAAATATTGATTTAATCAAATGACAAAAATCCAAATAATATAAATTTTTAATTATTACCTATCAATATTTATTTATACAGGGTGCTGATAAAGTCTGGAATAATCGATTTTTCTTGAAAACGCAAAAGTTTTTCGAAAAACGCTCGGACCCGTCGATTTTATTTTATTCCTTAAAATTTTTTGACGTTGTTCAATATTATACCGGATGCGCCGAAAACGCTAGGCAAGTGTCAACTTCACTTTTTCAAATAGAATATCTTTTTTTTTCTCCAATATTCAGATTCCTCTCTAAACTCTAGACAAGTTTCAGATAACATGTTGTATGGCTAAAGTCAACAGGAATTGAAATACAGGGCCCCCAATAAAAATCAAGGTATAATTTTAAAGCTTGTTTTCCATGACAAATACTTAGGCTAGGAAAAAAATCTTAACAGAAAATTGGTAATACAGTGAACAATCTAAAATATTATTTGAGTAAGTGTTGAAAATGGTGTCCATTTACGGCTCTAGAATGTCCCAATCTCTCAACAAATTCTAACTGTACATTATGTACAATTTCTGGGGTAATTTGTCTTATGGTTGTTGTTATACGGGTTTTGAGAACATCAATATCTTCTGGTTTATTTTTGTAAACCCTTTCCTTAATATAGCCCCACAGAAAGAAGTCCAATGGCGTTAAGTCGGGGGACCTCGCAGGCCACTCTATTTGACCCCGTCGACCTATCCAATGATGATGAAATAACTCATTCAGGTATCTACGGACTTCGGCCGAATAGTGGGCTGGTGCACCATCCTGCTGAAACCAGATAGTTGTATCATGTGATTCAGGAATGTTCCGATCGGGAAATAGGGCAATCAACGCTGGAGCGAGGTCTTCTTCAAGAAACTGCAAATATCTTTGGCCAGTCAAATTTTCCTCAAAAAAATAGGGACCTATAACAGTATCCCGAATTATTCCTGCCCATACATTAATTTTTCTCGGCCGCTGGGTATAATTTCTCGGAACCAATGGGGATTTTCGCTGGACCAGTACCGGCAACTTTGACGATTTACCATGCCATCCAAGAAAAAAGTCGCCTCATCGGAAAAAATTATGTTACTCGGAAATAATGCATCGTTAATCAAGTAATTATCCATGAGAATTTCACAGAACTCATTCCTTCTGTCAGGGTCGCCTTCCAAAAGTTCCTGTACTCCTTGACATTTATATGCGTGCCATTTTTCCTTTTTCAGGAACTTTGCCACCGTTGAATCGTGGATATTTTCAAAATTTTGAGAAATGCTTCTTGTGCTCGAATGGTCTCTCTTCCAACGAAACTAGAATATCAAGTTTGATATCGTCGGAAATTTTAGGTCGTCCACTTCTAGGTTTATCCCTAACGTGACAAACTTCATTGTACTTCTTAACAATTTTGGAAACAGTTGCCTGATTTATGTGTTCTCTATTTGGATATTTATCATTAAAATACTCACAAACTTCTATATGTGTTCTCTTTTGATCTCCACATCCTACTATTATTAATATTTCGATTCTCTCAGCTTCCTTTAGAAACATTTTTATGGGTAAAAGTGACAACTTTGGAGTAAATAATAAATGTTTTGACATTTACGTCACTAAGTTATTATGTAGAAACCGGTAAAAAGGTAAATACCTAGACCTTAAAATTATACCTTGATTTTTATTGGGGGCCCTGTATTTCAATTCCTGTTGACTTTAGCCATACAACATGTTATATGAAACTTGTCTAGAGTTTAGAGAGGAATCTGAATATTGGAGAAAAAAAGGGGTGTTCTATTTGAAAAAGTGAAGTTGACACTTGCATAGCGTTTTTGGCACATCCGGTGTAATATTGAAGAACGTCAAAAAATTTCAAAGAATAAAATAAAATCGACGGGTCCGAGCATTTTTCGAAAAACTTTTGCGTTTTCAAGAAAAATCGATTATTCCAGACTTTATCAGCACCCTGTATGTATAATAATGTTATTTTACATCTAGTTCTGCTTGGCTGTCGCTATCCTTATCTGAAATAGTTAATTATCAGAAAGAATCATTATAATCCGGCCCCGACAACAAATACTGAAAATTCAAGGGTTTTTACGACCACACTTAGCACCCAGCGGTGGTGGCCGTGGGTTGTCAGTCAGGGTCGGCAGTTCGGTTCAGGCGTAGATCCAGGGAAAAATGTTAGAGAGGGTTAAGGAGCGCCGAAGGAATGAAAAAATGTAAATAAATGACCCCCATAACCCCCCTTGGATCCGCGCCAGAGTCGGTATATTATTTTTATTTATTTAGATAATACTACTAATTAAATAAATATAGAGTTCTGTGATATTTTAATGAGCGTTAGATTCTAAAGCGTGTTAAAACTTTAAACACGAGAAGTCTCGCTTATTTGACAGAGATTGTAGGTGAGCATAACAATAATTTATACATTTCAGGAACGGTGTTTTACAATAAACTGTCATACGGTACACCTAAAGCTGGATTTATAAACTCTCGCCGGCGTTGGCGCTGGCGTCGGCGCCAGCGTTCGTCGTAGACAAGCATAGTGGACATTTATAAACTTGGCGTTCGCGTTCGCAGTGTTGACAAATAAAAACATAATCTGACACTTCTGACATTTTAGTTCAGGTGATATTTTCTCTAGCCCGTTATTACAACAAAAAGAAAGAGTTAAATAAATGGATTTAGCATGGAAGAAGAAGTTACTTGGTGTCTTAGCGGTAGTAAAATTAAAATGACGATTGGCCATTGACACATTGGCAGATGCCAAACATGACTTGATAGAAATGCTAAAATCCCATTGGTTATGACGCGGCGCTACGGATTTTTCACGAATGCCAGCGCTGGGGCGCTGGAAGGATAATAGTACATTATTTTATTTCATCCTGTCCAGTAAATCTACTTACCCTGTACTCATATGCGGCCGGTAAATGGAACATTACAGTATCAGATACTGTAATGTGTTGCCTAGCAACCATGCTTTGTTTTTGGAAACTACGACTTTTTACTTTCGATTTTTGACAAGTTGTCACTTAAAATTATAAGAAATAAAATATTTAAATACACATATTTAGCAATTATTTAATACATCAAAAACACTTTTTTAAATGAAATAAATCAATTATTATTTATTACCACAATTTTCAAATGCTCTTCAAATTCTTTGAGAAATTCTTCTCTTCTTAATGGTGAATATCTTGGATGGAATTCATTGTCTAGCAAATGCAAATGTTTCATATAATATATATAATATTTTGAAACTATTTGATTTTTCTTCTTGTTAGGAAGGAACCGAAATTTAATAGAAAGGTCCAAAAGAGCCTCCTGAATTTTTCGAAACAACATTTTATCATCCGCGTCTAAAGTGCAATTACGAAGTAAATCAACTAAGTAGGTTAACTGACGATGACAATTACTAATATCTTTAAACTCTGTACAAAATGTACAAGCAGAGTACACTATTTTTGCCATATTCATCAGCACTAAGAATATGATAACTATATAGGTTTTTTAAGGGTTATAATAAAAGTAGGTAACTGTCATAATTCAAAGAAAATAAAAAGTCATGGCCTACTATAAAAATGCGTTCCGCCACCCGACAAGTATTTATTAGAGAATCGTTCACTGCTATATATAGGTAGGTAGCATGTAGCATAAATTATACTCTTTAACCAACTTTAGTAAATGAAAAATGTTATATAACTATAATATAGGCATTTAATTACATTGTTTTAAAGGTTTTGCTTAACTAAAATTAGTAATTTTTATTTTATATGGTCTATATTTAGTGATACCAATTAAAACTGTTTGGGTGCTTCTACTTGTAATAGTATTTTTTTCTACCAACTTTAGTAATTGTAAAATATTACACAACCATAGAATATATTCCCTGTTACAATTCTTTAAATATTTTATTTAACTAAAATTGGTAGATTTTATTTAAAATTATACCCGAAACCTCCATAATTGCCCACACGAATATTATGACTTTATCTATTTGACAGTGACAAGCAAACAAAATTTATAATTAACTATGGAAACCAATGGCTCAATTGCATTTAGGGTAGGTAGCATGATATAATATTGCGAAGTATTTTTTAAAATTTTAATATACCTATTTATTTTTTTGAAAAGGGATATAATGACAGGATGAAATAAAATACCATACGATACACGTCCGTTAGGTGTTATTACAGCACTCGTTTATATTCCAGACTCGGCTCCTACGTCGCCTCGTCCGTAAAACAACTCGTACTGTAATAAGTCACCTACCGGACTTGTAACGTAAAATACTATAACGAGCGTATAATGAAGGCTATATTACACGAGATTTTAAAACACGAGCCGAAGGCGAGTGTTTTAAGGATTCGAGTGTAATATAGCCATTATACGCGAGTCAAATACTATACTTTATCTACGACTATTCAGTATTCAAGAAGTTAGAAAATGGATTCAGAGCAACACATTTTATTACAATAGGATTATTATTAATGGTATTTCTTAACTAAAAAATACAATTCAACGATGTTAACCATAATTAAACAAAATACAATTACTTATTTCTAATTTTTCATGAAATTTATTGTAAAATTAGAGCAATTATGAAAATGAATGGGAGCAGGAATATTACTTATATTCATATCGTTCTTATTAGTAATGGAAAAAGTTTCGGAGCTAACATTATTTACAGTGGTAGATGTAGATGGACATAATTTTGAGTTTATTTGTTTTAAAATTTTATTAGCAGCGTCTATTTTAGTTTTTTTTGATTCAGCAATATAACCTTCAGCTACGCAGGCCGATTTCCAACCTCCATGACGTTTTAGGGCTGTCATAGTTGCTCCTCCGTCAGCATATAATGTAGCTGAAGATCGGCGAAGACAATGGCCGGTATATTTTTCTGGGTTTATTAGTTGCAAGTATTCCGCTATCGTCTTACCCATCTGTCCAAATTTATTTATGCCAATTATTTGCTTTGTGCATTTGCCGTTTTGATAGTTTAAAAAGAAAGAATTTGGCACGTTTGATGGTCTAAGATCCGCATATTTTCTGACAATATTATAATAGTCTCCGGTAATCGTAAAATTCCTGGGAATTTTTGTTTTCGTCGTTGGAACAAGAACTTGCACACAGCCGTCATAATATTGTATGTGTTCTACCTTCATGTTATACAGCTCGTTGGAACGGCAAGCTCCCATTACCCCCATTATCAATGCAACCTATAAAAAAATATTATATTTAGTTATTTTAGATAAAGGTGTTAAATCAAATGCATTATTACCTTTGTAGCTAGATATTAAACATCCGGTGCCTCTTCCATAAACTTGTTAATTTCTTCCCCAGTAAAAGCCTCTGCTTTTTTCGGCTGGTAACCTTCAGATTGCCTTTTCAGTAAAGCGCGTACTTTTCCATAAGGTTCAATATTTACATTATGTTTAAACATAAGGGTACTTTTTATCATGGAATAATTTGTCCACAAAGTGCTTGACTTGTATTTTTTTGACAATTCTTTAAAATATACTAGCACGGTATCTTCAGAAAAAGAATTTGTGTTGTTTTTTCGTCGCCAGTCTATAAAATTATCGTACGCTAGCGTATAGTTCTTGCGTGATTTTTCTGGTAGTAATTCCAGGGAAGCTGTATGCGCTGCAGCCCGAATTTCTGGAGAGGTACTTTGGATTTCGTTTTCGTCATCCGAAATCATGATATTTTACTTTGAAATCAACAACAAAATGTCACAGCGAAACTTAAATGACTGAGGAAAAAAATGATTCGTTTACTTGTCAATCGGTTGCTATGGTATTAATACCATTCACGCCTGCTTAAACTAGATCTGGTGCGTTTTTATCGTAATTCAGGTAACTTTGTTTTGTTGGGACCGTGGAATATGAAATCTCATATTCCACGGCTGTGGAATATGAGTAACTATAGTAATATGAACCACATTATATATGTACTAACAAACACATTATGCTTCTATTATTAAATAGTCGTAGATAAAGATGGTTTATGTCGAACGCCAGCCGGCGACAGCGCGAACGCCGGCGAAGTTTATAAATCACTCAACACTCAATTACGATTCACTTGTTTAACTTCCAGCGCCCACGCCAGCGGGACGCCGACGCCGGCTTCGAGTTTATAAATCCAGCTTAAATAAAATAATACATTTTTCTACAACCGTCAAAAAATAACAATGTTTGCACATTAACGTCAGTGTCTAAAATAAGACATTTTTTCATTGACTTTATTTTTTTTACGTTACCATTCCGTGTGCGAAATATTTTGCACATCATAATATACCTACTACAAATTAAATTATTGTCTGTTTTTGATAATTTTATTGACATTTGAGTTATATCTGAGACAAGTTCGACTAATATGTTTTTAAAAATTAATTTGCATTAATACATTATAATAAAAATAATTATTTTCTAGTTTACAAATATTACCGGATTAGCTTAGCATTTCTAATTGGTTCTTTATGTTAAAAAAAGTGGTCCTCGGAAACGACCATTATTGTTTTTTTTATTTTACTTTGTTCATCAAATGAAAGAGAAGACGAAAATTCGATAAACATAATCATTATGATCCTATTCCTAAACAAACCTATCAACCAAACCGAAAGTTTCGTTTTTCAACAGACCACACTTACTCTAACTTATTTTACACTAATTCAGTCTTTTTCTTTCAAAAATAATAACAACTAAAAAAATCAAGTTCCAACCCGTTATTCTATGCCTGAACGATTATTTCCAGCCTGTCAATTAAACTTTGAACATGACAATCGACTGTTGCAGTGGCAAATTAGTTGTGCGACCGTTCGGAGAACTGTATTGACACTGTTTTTGGTCGGTTTGGAACAAAACTTTAATTTACCGGCAAATCTATTTATACTATATGAAGTTTGCAACACGTTTGGCAAGTATATTACTTTATATATGAATGTTTGGTTGCCTGGAATTTTGAAGTTCTTTCTTACGGTAGGGTCGGCTTGCCGGTTCTTGTTACAAAGGCGACTGAAAAGTAATACAATTAATTTGATGGTGGAGTGTTCCACGAGTAATCCACTATGATGTCCTGGGTTACAAATTATAAGGGCGATTTAAAAAGTATAACGGTTATTCACTGGTAGCTTGTGGGTCATTAAAAAATTGACATAGATAAATAATATATACTGTTTGTTGTCTGTTTGACACTGGATCGGCACTGTCGACTCTGCCGGCCCTAAAAGCCGCCACTGGCATGCACTTTATTACAGTCATGAGATCAGAACCATTTTTCGTGAAAAGAACTTTACATTATGAACTTGCAGTCTGGTAACACACCAAAAACATAAATATCTAAAAAATAACTTTACAAATTCCAAGAATCACAAAACTACGTAAGTTTGTTAGTCTATTTACAGCAGGTACAAGATCAATTTTTATTTAAAGTTAAATTCATAATACTGCAATCAATCCAAGATTGATAAAAACCTGAATGCAAATAAATCCGAGGCAAAATATAAACAAAAGGCGTTTGACAGAAAGAATTATTAAGGTGGGTGTGTTCCAGCAGATCTACCTGTGCGTAGGAGTGCTGTAAAAATTAAAACTGCGATCTAGTCGGCGCCAAATGTTTAGAATAGTATATTAAAGTACATGTTTTATAAAGCATCATCTTATAGCACGCGTCCATGTTAAAAAACGAGCCGCTTGCGGCGAGTTTTTTAACGGGACAAGTGCTCTAACTGCTTTATAAAACACGTACTTTATACTATTTTTTCTATTTTGTATTTTTTTCAATAAGAAAATACATATTTAAAAAGAAAATCAACCCTTCAAATTTTGTAAATTTGTGTGTCTAAATTCTATGTTGGTAATACTCTAAATTTCTTTATATCATGGTAGCCTTGACAATAAATAATATTTTCTTTGTGTCATTGTCACGAAATTTGTGATTTAATATTTCATAGAGTTGTTCATAATTATAATTATAAAAATATGGAGCATGATAATCTAAGTTTAACTCCCCCTGAGTTAAGGGATATTGCTAATAAAACGATAAATCAACTTTTACCAGAGAAATCCCGAAAACTTTCTTTTCTCACGGATAACAATAACAGGAAACGTCAGACGTCAACAGAATAAAACATTTAAATATAACCAATGCCAACTTTTAAAAAATAAAATTCGGAGTTCGAAATGGATATATTTCGAACTCGCTAGCGCGTTCGAAATATCTATTTTTCGAGACAAAATTAGAAAAAATTTATTTTAATAACGAAGTTAAAAAGTTTGAGTATTAAGCGTTCTAGAGTGTTTACATGACTTTAAGTGCTATATTTGTAACAATATACTTAAAAAAAACATGTATTTTTAAATCCGTCCATTAAACTAAACATATCTAAAACATTAATTAACATATTATATTGATGAAGAGATTTCCGATGTAATTAAGCAATGATCTATTGTATTCAAAATAGAATAAGATATTATGTAAAAAGCATTTTTCAGAAATAATTTTAAAAAAACATTAATTCTTGATGCAACGCAATGAATCGCATCAGGGTGACCACACAAAAGATTATCAGTCGTATACCGGGTGTTATTTAATAAGTGTGTTATTTAATAAGTCCTTCATTTTTGAGATACAAGGTAATACAATTTTTACCAGGAACCAAAAATATGTACGCCGCAGCCGTCTTCTCTTTTCATAACACTGTTCACTGCTGTTTATTGAGTAAACAATGGATATCATGAACTTTCAACTAGTTGTCCGCTTACAAAAATAAATCAGTAAACATAAAAAGAACGAATAATAGTTAAAAACGTATACCATGGAATTCCCAAACGATATCGTGAACTAAGCACATTGGATGCTGCAGAAATATGTGACACTTTAACGAAACTTTCCTCGCGCACGTGTTTAGGGTTTTGAAAGGGCTTCATCAAGAAAATGACCAAAACAAAAAGTGGAGAAACGAGGACGGAAAAGAATCATCCTGGATGATGCCACAAAATACACCATTCGTCGCAAAATCCATCGGTCTTTTTTCCTAAATGAAATATGCGCAATAAAAAAAATTATGACTGAAATTATGAAGGACGCATCTTTACCTAAAATCTCATTAAGAGTTTTCAAACGAACTTTAAAAGAAATTGATATTGGGTATATTAAACCAGGGGGGGGGGGGGGTCCGGGGGGTCTGGACCCCCCGCGTTGACTCAGTAGTAAAGAAAACTGAAATTCACATTCATTTATTTGCAATAAATAACATGAAACATTATTTCAAATTTTTCAGATGTTTGGGGATTTCCACAGTCTTTTAGTTTAATAATTGTTGAATTTTAGTTTTTGTTCCGTGTTTTCTAATTCAGGTGAGTAAAATAGTATAGGCACCGTTATACATACCTTCAAAAAACTAATATTTCAAATGCAAATTTGTATTGGCGTTTATATTTAAAAATTGCTTTATTTCTACGTTTTTTTTGAGCCGGGCTATCAAAACGTAAAATTTGCAAGTTTAGACAGTCCAAAAAAGGGCGTGGCACCTAAAAAATTTTTGCCTGTGGCGCATTTTTTTAAGGAAGATCAGTGGACCCCCCCCCCGTGTCACAATCCTAAATACGCTACTGTATTAAACAAAAAAGCATACTAGTTGAAAAAAATTAAACTATTTTATGGCGGCGAAAATATTTGAAAAAATTATGAGAGTTTCGGGAAAAAGGGGAAAAACTGTATTACGCTGACGAAACAGGGCTCAATAAAGGGCACGCAGTTGAGAAGATGTGACAAGATCTAAATATTAAATGTTCGAGGCCGGCATTTATGGATGGATTTTCGCAAAGACTAAGAAATCCTAGTGGAAAAGGTCGTCATCTTATAGGATCAGATTTTAAGGGTTAATGAAATATATTTAATTTATAAAAAATTATATGACTTCCGACGATATTTCATGATTTATAATTTGTTGAAATGCAAACGTCACTGGAATTCATTTCCCTTCGTCGTACAACCAGGAGGTCTCTATGTGCTAGTGATGAGTCACTGACAGAAATTCTGGACTTCGAGTATAGACTTAACCGAATATTTATACACAAAACACGGAAAATTCAGTTAATTGATTTTACGGCGGAAAAGTATTTTCACTTATAATATCACAACAATTTTCCAGGAATAATTAACGCTACCGGGGTATTCGGTAAGAAAAGTTCACACCAAAATTTGAAATAAAATTATAAGTCAAACATGACGTTTCAAATTAACTTCACTGTCAAAAAAATTCCACTTAAATATCGTGTGGCCTCGAAGAAATTTCCGTACATTTTTTCTGGTTGCCAGGGTAACGAGCCAAAATAAAGGCATGCCATTGCTCTTAAAGTAGTGGAATGAAATTTTCTGTAGTAATATATTAAGGGATAGGGAAATTATCGAAAATCATTCCGAAGATTTTTTGCCGTGGAAATCGCTCGAGGGCTTGCCCGAGAGCGATTTCCTAATGGCAAAAAATCTGAGAATGATTTCCTGATTATTTCCCAATCCCGAAATGTATTTTGAAGATTATTTACCAAATAAAAAACTAACGATTTCTGACGGGTGAGATTTTCACTTTTGACAAGGGTGATTTTCACCGGAGAGCGGGAGATTATCGCTGGATTTCTGACGGGTGAGATTTTCACTTTTGACAAGGGTGATTTTCACCGGAGAGCGGGAGATTATCGCTGAATAATCAGGTGAAAATCAACCCGCTTTTATAATGGATGAGGTAAATAATCACTTAAAAACCATAAGACACCCAATTTTCAAATTTCTGAATTTACAACAAGTCATATTACAAGTTTATGTTAATTCTTCCAGAGAAAATGTACGTATACTGGTAATGGTATATTAATAATTGTATATAGATGAAATACCGCATTCTATTTAAATGAATTTTTAATTCGAATATTTTTAAATTTAATTAATTACTCAATATTAAGGAAAAAAACAAAATAACTTAAAATTAAAATATTTGCACCAAACCTCGGATATACAATTTTGAGATAAATGCACACCTTCATTCATAACTTTTTCTGGCATTTTTATTAATAATGCTATTTTCGGTTACTTGAATTTATCAAATGATATTTTACCTATGTTGCTAGGTTCAAAAGAGTTCTCTACTGGTTTGGCAGATGTCTGACTAACACACAAATACATTAATGCTAAATTTACTACTAAAAACCATCGACGCTATATGAGAAATATTTGTACTTCGACAGGCTTTTTGGTTAAAGGTAAAAAAGTAATTGACATCTTCCATTTTTCTCTTCTATTCTACCTCTCCCACAAGGTAAATTTTTATGAATCCTCATAATATGCCATAACTCATCCATATTAAATATTTCGGTCTATTTTGAAATATGTGTTTCCAATGTCTTATATCAAATTCCGTTCCTATCATACAAAAAGCAATAATGCAAAACCCCAAAAGTTCCTGATATGAACCTTGCAAACATACCATATACCATGATGTCAACGCAATTATTAAAAGTACTTTGGCATTACTAAAGGAAAATATGCGTAAAACGACCCATATTAGTAGCATAATAACAAATAATTAAAATTTTAATATCGCAATAGTGGTCAGCTGTTTCTCAAAAAATTATTTCCGCCAGGAAAAGCAGTCACCATAATTAAGCGAATTGGCGAATAAGAAACCTTCATAGCCTTTAAACAATACTTACCAAATAATTAAGAATAAATTATCCTTATTCTTGTACGTGTAGTCCTTTTTTGAAATTAATTTTTTAAATTTTTTATTTTGATTTTGAAAAATCAAACCCTACGGTTTTATTGACTTCTTTAATGCTTCCAGTAGCTGTTTTTAATTGGAATACTACAATTTCTTAAAATTAACTTACTATTGAAATTAAAATCATAGTAACAGGAACAGGCAATTAGAAAAAATTAAGAAATTCCTTATTCTTCGAAATTTGAACCCAAAAATGAAATTTCCCTATATTTGCTAAAATTAATCATTTTAATGTACCCATAACCTTTTGTTAACAATATTTTTATCTTATTCCATCATGGCCTTTTTCGCCTTTTTAGAATAATTGAAATAGACGGCCATTTTTAAAATAAATACTATCAAATGGAAAGAAAATTTCTTCGAACCTCGAAGCAAAATGGTTTCGTTTCAAATATTGATGTTACTTACTAAATAACCCGTTAATTAATGTTAGTTACTTATAAAAACTACAAAAAAAGTTGAAAGTAGATCTTAAATTAAATTCAGATTTTCCGATTAACATAAATCTCTAATCCCGTGTCTAGTTCTTGATGCTTAAACATCTCGGCAACAATCTTGACCTTGTCGAATTTTAAACGAACATACATCTGTTTAATTCAATTACGCTTTACCGACAAGTATATAAAAACAGCCTTGTACGAGAAAACAGCGATAAGTATTTACTATTTGATTACATTAGAATACAAATCGTAAACGAAGAAGTATTTGAAAGCGCGTGCCAACAGAAATATTAGTCCGATGAGGAAAAGGCTAGTGATGTATAGAGTTGTCTATGATATTTGGATAGAAAAATTAATATATTTTTTTAGTGCGCATTTTATAGCAAAACGTATAATTTCAAAATGGGTACGAAAGGTTACTTTGTGCATATTTTGAACATATTTCAAAACATAGCAAGCCTTCGTCGCTTTGGGTATATTGATTCTATGCTACCTTCAGTTATAGGTATCTGTGAAGAAAAATACCGGTAGTAGTAAATACCTACGTCCATTTAACTGCGTTTCTAAAAAGAAAATCGGAAGGATCTCGATAAAAAGAATCAAAGACTTTAACAAAAGAAGACATAACCCAATTTTTGATGGAAGCCGACGATAGACTTTATTTTATGATAAAAGTTGCATTGATAGTGGGGCTGCGGGATACATGAAGGACAAATGCATTCATATTACTATTCCGTTTACGAAAATAAATATACCACGAGATTTTGTGTTCATGGAATAAATATGGTGGAAATGGTTCGATAATATATCGATGCTGCCAAGCAACATAGATCATACCCGGTTTTATGTGGGCACAGAAATGAAAAAGGCATCCAGCAGCCAGTTCGCATTAATACTTTCGCGAAAATGCCATGCAATGTAGCATCGTTTCTGAGTCTTCCAAATCCTTAACAATATACTGGACATTGTTCAGGCCCGTATCCAGAAATTCGTTTCGGGGGGGGGCTCAAGGACGAAAATCGTTCAAAAATGTGGACTTATTTTAATTAATTCAGAGCAAAGCGAATCACACATTGAAACTTAAATCATTATTTTCAAATTTCGGGATTTTGGGGGGGGGGGCCGGGCCCCTCGGGCCCCCCCCCCCTGGATACGTGCTTGACATTGTTCATCTGCATCGTAGCTTGATTTATTAACTGGTGGTTGGTGCTCTAACACAGCGGCAGAAAGATTCCAAAGAAAATAAAAAGAAAGTGTCCTCTAAAATTTGGGGTAACGTTTCAGGCACTGCTGGTTTTTCAACAAGTTCAAGCACTCGGGAACTAAACTTACTTTCCAAAAATTCGGCCCACTTGTCATCTGCTGAAATTAATTTAACAAATTATTCGGAATTTGTAATTAATATGTACAGTAAATAAGTGTTATTGCATTTTTCTAAACCAATAATAAGAAATGAAAGTGGCGAAACTTTCTTTTTGCTTGCTTTTTATCTTAAAATTTGCGTGTTATTATGAAGGCCATAATGACATCCAAATGAGGATTGTAGATTATAGCTATTTATACAGCAAGTTACGAAATAAGGGTCTTTTAGGCACGCGACTTGAAAATTGTTCTACGAAGCGAAGTCGAGTTGGACAACACGTCAGAGTGACTAAAAGACATTGTTTCGTAACAAATGGTATACAATATTTTGTCTACGGGCGTTTTATAATAAAAAATTCAAAGAACCATTCCAGAAAGAGGTTGTACGTTTGATAGTATCTATCTTTCTATTCTAGGTAACAGTGAGGCACATGTCATCTCGGCCGCCTTCTGAATAGCAACGTTTTGGTCTTGGTAGAACATTTTAGACTGGCGAAATTAAAAAATTCGAACTGACAGACTCTGGCAGTACAAATAACTAGTTGTCATGTATTATTTTAAAGGTGGAAAAACCTTATATTATCATTATAATTTGAATAAAATCAAAGTTCATTACTTAATAATATATTGATCAGAGAACAGTAGTAGAAAAAATTTAATACATCACACGATGCGAAAGCCTTTTTTAATGTTCGGAGGTATTAAATCACCTCGACTTCGCCTCGGCTATTCAAAAACCTCCTCACACCAAAAAATTAACTTTCACATCTAGTAATGTAAATAACTATTAGGCACAGCGCACTCAAAATACTTTTAAGCACGCTGTGCCTAAAAGGAGGTTATTTAAAAATAACGACAATCAAAAAGGGGTTATTATAAAACGTCAGTAGAAAAAAGATATTTTTAATTTTTTGAAAAAATCAAGCGGTATAGTTAAAAAATTACTTAATTTTCTATAGTAGCAAATACAAATTGTTTGTTGTACCAGTCAAAAAATAAACAATAAATTGTGACATTGTTTAGGGATTTGCAGGAAGTGACAAACATTTTAGTACAAGAAGTAAATGAATGTTCTTTTTAAATAATTCTTCGCTAAAAATCGCTTAAAACTATTCCTTGGAGTATGCTCTATTTCATTGGATAAATGCCTGATGACTGGGGCTTGCAATAGCAATACCTATAAACTTTGGCAATACATTAGTTTTATGGGTACCTAGATACTGTTGAAGGAAAGGACCCAGTCAAAAACAATGGATTTTGAAATTCGGTTAATTTTGTTCAAGCTTTGGAAATCGATTGTTCGATTGCTCAACCCTTGACAGCTACACGTCAATAAGTGGGTAGGCAGAAGACTAACCCAAATGGGTAGCTTAAAGTATAAGGTCATCAAATTAAATAAATTAACAGCTCTAGGACTACTTCGTCCTACTGATGAAATCCGAAAAAGATCGAAAACTTCATAAGTCACCCCCATAGACCCCCATAAACAAAAACTAACCGGATTTGGTTCGCCAATGCGTTTTCCGATACTTGTTGAAAATAGGCCCAGTTTTGACTAAGGCGTTTTCAGGTTCGTTTCGTCTTCAATTCGACTCTTTAGTAGTAGAAATTACCACTGGACACTCTCTTGTAGATTCTCTTCTAAGAAGTTGAAATTCACATATCTTTGGTATGAACATCAACTTAAATTCTAGTTTTTGATGCTTTATTTTCCAAAAACAATTCTATAAGGTTATCCGCACACGGAGCGAGGGGTTTGTAATTAGAGTTGAAGACTGGTTGAACACGCAAGTAGAGGAAAACTAAGAGAGCTGACTCAGGTGGTGCTGGTGGTGCTGGTGGTGCAACTAACCCGGGTGGTTCGGTGGTGCGTTTTACGATCTAACCCAAGTGGTTCGGTGGTGCGTTTTATGATCTAACCCGGGTGGTTCGGTGGTGCGTTTTATGACCTAACCCGGGTGGTTCGGTGGTGCTGTTTTACGAGACCAGTGGTGCTGGTGGTGCTGTTTTATGATCTAACCCGGGCGGTTCGGTGGTGCGTTTTATGATCTAACCCGGGTGGTTCGGTGGTGCTGTTTTACGAGACCAGTGGTGCTGGTGGTGCTGTTTTACGAGACCAGTGGTGCTGGTGGTGCTGTTTTACGAGACCAGTGATGCTGGTGGTGCGTTTTATGATCTAACCCAAGTGGTTCGGTGGTGCGTTTTATGATCTAACCCGGGTGGTTCGGTGGTGCTGTTTATGAGCTAACCCGGGTGCTTTCGTGAGGCGGCTCTGTCAATATCTCTCTACTGTGTTAATTTATGCGGGTAATAAAACCGACAAGGGTCGGATCGGCCTGCATGCTTATAGAGGTAAAAAACCGCTTTAGAATGTTTTTGGTATATCTTTTTTAGATAATTTTGGGGGAAATAATTTGCCTGAGATGCCAATTAAAAAAAGCCTACATTTAATTGTATTTTAGATTCTTGAATTTTGTACATGGATTAAAAATCTACTATTTCTTGAAATTGTATACATTATGTTAGATAATTAAGGAATAAAAAAGATGAAAATAGCAATTATAATTAGAAAAAAAATATTTTAATGTTATTAAGACTTTGTAAATATCTGTAAAAACTGTTCTAAATCCTGTCATTTCTGAAACTTGTATACTGAGTGTTTAGAATTTAGTAAAAAATTAAAAAAATGTTTTAACGTTATTAAGCCCTGTGAAACTTTGTAAAAATGACTAAAACAGTCGCAAATCGTCCTATTTTCTTAAAAGTGTATACTGAGTGTTTAGAATTTAGTAAAAATTAAAAAAAATGTTTTAAATTTGTTAAATCATGTGAAATCTTGTATAAAATGACTAGAACCGTTCTTAATCATGGCATTTCTGAAAATTGTATACTGAGTGTTTAGAATTTAGTAAAAAATTAAAAAAAAATGTTTTAACGTTATTAAGCCCTGTGAAACTTTGTAAAAAATGACTAAAACAGTCGCAAATCGTCCTATTTTCTTAAAAGTGTATACTGAGTGTTTAGAATTTAGTAAAAATTAAAAAAAATGTTTTAAATTTGTTAAATCATGTGAAATCTTGTATAAAATGACTAGAACCGTTCTTAATCATGGCATTTCTGAAAATTGTTTACTGAGTGTTTAGAATTTAGTAAAAAATTAAAAAAAATGTTTTAACGTTATTAAGCCCTGTGAAACTTTGTAAAAAATGACTAAAACAGTCGCAAATCGTCCTATTTTCTTAAAAGTGTATACTGAGTGTTTAGAATTTAGTAAAAATTAAAAAAAATGTTTTAAATTTGTTAAATCATGTGAAATCTTGTATAAAATGACTAGAACCGTTCTTAATCATGGCATTTCTGAAAATTGTATACTGAGTGTTTAGAATTTAGTAAAAAATTAAAAAAAATGTTTTAACGTTATTAAGCCCTGTGAAACTTTGTAAAAAATGACTAAAACAGTCGCAAATCGTCCTATTTTCTTAAAAGTGTATACTGAGTGTTTAGAATTTAGTAAAAATTAAAAAAAATGTTTTAAATTTGTTAAATCATGTGAAATCTTGTATAAAATGACCAGAACCGTTCTTAATCATGGCATTTCTGAAAATTGTATACTGAGTGTTTAGAATTTAGTAAAAAATTAAAAAAAAATGTTTTAACGTTATTAAGCCCTGTGAAACTTTGTAAAAAATGACTAAAACAGTCGCAAATCGTCCTATTTTCTTAAAAGTGTATACTGAGTGTTTAGAATTTAGTAAAAATTAAAAAAAATGTTTTAAATTTGTTAAATCATGTGAAATCTTGTATAAAATGACTAGAACCGTTCTTAATCATGACATTTCTGAAAATTGTATACTGAGTGTTAAGTATTTAGTGAAATGGTGGCTATTTAGTTAATTCGTGACTTGTTTTGTACAGATTCTTTAGCATTTCTTAAGAACCGAAAAAGAAAACAGAAAAGAAAAAATAAAAGAAAAAAACAACTCCAAGTGTCTTTGCGAACAATCGGCAATAAAATAGAGTATTTCAGTTTTTAATTTTTCGTAAATAAAAGTTGGTTAGATTAATAGTCTCTGTGAATATAATAACATAAACAAAGTGATATGCCGTAAATTTAGGAGTACAGTATAAATTATGCCTCTATTAAAATATACCGCAATAACTAACTACCAAAAGGATTTTTGATATTTTGAATATATTTGATGCTCATAGCATTATCACATTTCCAAAGGCTCTAAATTTTAGAAAAATGTTCTAATAGAATATGTCTATCAATATAAAGTAAAGGTATTGTTAGGTTTTTTTAAAAAATACGACCTACAACAGTCTCTGCTACAGCATGGCTGACTCTGTAGAAACTTCTGTGAAACCATAATAATTATATCAATAATCGAGTTGTCGTTATGATAATATTTTCTTCCAATATCCGACTCCACTATCCATAAAAGTTATGTTAGAAAATTCATAATTGAGCGCATTGTAATTTTTTAAAAAGAAATTCACTTCACACACAAAGATGTAGCCATTCAATCCATGAAAATAATGCAAGTCAGTATGCGTATGTTATGGCTAACTGTTTAAATGTCTATTCCTTCCACGTTTATCGGAAGAAATACTTTTTTTATACTAGTATTTTAGTTGAAAATAAGATCATAAATCATCTATACAAAACAAGCGTCCCTTATGGATTTGAACGAAAATCATAGATTCGACTATTTTCATGAAAAATAAATCTAAGTACGGAATAATGCAGGAAGATTATCTATTTTCTTGGTTTAGAAAGTGATGTAGTTAAGATTTATAACTTAGGAATAAATAAATTATTATTAATCTTTTCGACCTATTTCTCTTGCATATTTAATTTCTTTGATAGTAAGAACTAATCTTTTTATTTTACAAAGTAAAAAAAAAGCTAAAGATCGGCGTTGTCAGTCAGGTATAAGAACTGATTTAACACGATGGTTTTTGTACAAACGTTCACATACAATTGTATGCTTTTTAACCGATTGTGTCGGAAAAAATGACGATTTATAGATTAGATATTTAGACGAAGAGCTAACCTTCTCAATAAAGTATTGATTATTGCCCTGCTAGCTAGACATCACTTTTTATGTTAGTCAAAAAAAAATTTTTTTTTTCGGACGCTATTACAGATTTCATCGTTAACTAACAAACATTAAGACCAAAAAATTAGCGTGCAAGATGAAATGTATAGGTTCACTTCATTTCTACATTATTTTACAACTCTCAATCGCATTAAAAACAAGATCGAATAAAAAATAACTTATGACATATGGACGAAAAATGTTTTTCGGGCTATTTAGGTTAGCGACCGCATTACGTCTGAAATACTACATTTTTCGAGCTTATAACATAATTTACTATTTTAACGTTAAAATAGGGGAAATGATGTATCGAAATGGATACTTTTTTTTTTGTCGGTCACGAGATTATAGTTTCTTTTAAAATGAACTCTAATATTTACAACACAAATTATCCTTTAAGCCACATTAGTTTAAAACTCGTCTGTCGCTTTCCCTCTATTGTGAGTTTGATTAAAGTATAGCGTAGTATATATTTAGATGAATTTCGCAAATGTTGAATACTTTCAAAACTGAAAAAGCGGCCCTTTGCAATAAATATCTCCGTAGAGTTAGGTACCCTGCAGATTAAGGGTATTTCAGCGGATAATCATATACAAATTCAAAGAATTTGTCTATTTTAATGGATTAACAAACAATATCTATAGGATGACTTTACTGATAAAAAAAAAATAACAAAAATCCATAAAGTCTAGGCTCACATGAAATTCCATAAAGAGCAGCTGCATAGCCTTATCACATCAAACTATATTTTTATTTCGTTCTATTGTCAAAAGTCTGTGTTTAGGAGATTATCGTTCATTTTAAAATGAACTCTAATATGTACATCACCATAAACTACCTCTTAAGCCGTCGTAAAAATACACTTTTCGATTTACCTCTATATTGATTTTCTAATATTAAATATCTACAATAGTCGAAATTCGCTCGCTAATACCTATGTATGCAAGGTTTCTTCAAAAAATGACAATTTTGTTGTTTAATGGCTTGAAAAAATGGAAAAAGGAGGTTTTTGCATCCATTTATTTCCAGATGAGTGTTAAAAATACTTATAAAACTCGGTATACCGAAGATCAAGCATTAATGAGAGGGTTGAGTCCTGTTTGCCAAATCCTGATTTTTAATTTGACGTTGGCAACGGTGCAATTTTTTAACATTTATCATAAGAGGCGTATATTTTTGGAGCTTAGATCTACCAGTTTATCCACGCCCCATTTATTGTTAGTGCTTTAGTAATTTTACTTTCCAATTATTTTTTACCAAAACGCGTAGTTGAAACGGTGTCTATATCAGACGATATAATAAATTTTAAGGATTAATTTGCTTACAAATACACTTCAATTTATTTAGGCTAAAGCAGTCAGACATATACTGGAACTACGAAAACCCTATTACAATTTGGTTGCCTAGAGAAAATTTTGTAAAAAACATAGCTTTCTACACAAATGCTTGCACATTATGTACCTATCATTTTAAGATACCTGGCGACATCAATGTAAGCATTGACATAATGACGCAAGATATAGGTAGGTACTAGAATATTCAAGATTTCTATTAACGATACACTTCAGCATACATGCGAGATGTCATTAATGTCTACGGAAGGCAACAGACATACCAGCTATTTTTACATGGGATTCCATAGACTTGGACGCTTCTTGTTTAGAAATATTTGATGTCATCTTGAGGAGTTCCGTATTGAAGCATCAAACCTACCTGCCAAATAATTGACGAAATATGGGATATCATAAAATATGCCCCCCATCGAACTAAATGATCCCATAAACCAGCTTCACAGACCGTAATTTGTGATGCTAACACGATTAATACGCAATAGAACAAGATTAAGAAACAAAATTTAAAGTAGCTCTTTATCACACGAAAATAATTAAATAATTTACGGTTACAGAACAATAATTATTTTAAAAAGCTGTATAACTAAATATATTATGTTATTAGGAATATTCTGTCTAAAGTAACAGCTGATCTTAGTCGAAAATGAGATCGTATTATTGATTGTTGAATTCGTTAGGTATGAAATAAAATTAGAGATTTCGTCTATTTTTTCACGATTAAAAAAGAATACCTCTATTTAGCTAAAAATGAAACGATTACAGTGGTAGATTAATTCACTTTACCAAGCATGTAAACTACTAATTTTGCAATAAATATCTTCTATATTTCTAGGTAGGTTTACTCGAAAATGTTGGGCTATTTTCATCAAAAATCCCGATACGAAATTGAAAAATTTGCCTATTTTTGTCGGTTTACAAAGTGATAGTGGAATATCGGTTTGATCAAAGAACAATAATTATTTTAAAAATGTTGTATAATTAACTAAATGTCGATGTTATCAGGCAGGCAAGAAGTTATTTATCTGAATCTTATTTGTACCATTAGCGTTTATATACAAATGTTAGTGGTTTTCAAAAATTGATATCTCGGAAATTATTAGGTTTAGACTTATAATACGCTTATTAAAAAATAATGACTACTTTATGCAAAATTCAAAAATATTATAAGATGTAGGGTATCCCAGTAACTTAACCAAAGATTTTCGGTCTTCGTAAAGCTTTACACGTTTCTTCAGCGTACCAAACATTCACTTTTTTTAAATATTGACATCGGGTTAGGATTCTGAACATAGGATTAACATCACTCCAATAGTGAACATGTTGCGTTGTCACAGTTCCATTCGTTGAAAAGTAAACAAAACCGTTTGAGCTACGTGGGGAATAAATAAAGTTGGCTTGTTGAAAAATTTTAATATTTATTAAGGTAAAAGACTATAAATATATCGATACAACACTTTGGCATTTCTAATACTACAAACATGAATATCTAAAATATGATATTTACAACCATCAACTCTCTCTCCCTTCTCTAGTTTTGGTACACCAATGCTGTCTTCTAAGTTTATAATATATGGCGTCCTGCAGTTTAATTCCGAAAATGTTTTAACTAAAAATTCCTCTTTAACACATCCTTTAACGTAAATAATGTCTGCGTCTATCAGATTGTTGGATATGATATTATGTAGTTCCTTGTAATCGGTATCACCATAATTATAAAGGATACCATGATGATTTCCAAATAGATATTTGACTTGTTTCTTGCAAGCCTTACTTAAGGTGTCGAATGGTTTAACTGGTTTAAAAAAGTAACTTTTCATACTATTCCCATCATAAATAGCCAATTCTTTCGCGCAAAATTCAGGTATGTTAAATCCTTGAATATCGACTACAACGAACTTCATTGTCTGAAGACTAAAATCAAACAAGTATATTTTCATATTTTTATCGCTCTTAAGTTCGATTTCAAAAGCACACCCCCACTTTTCGATAATTTCACAGTCTTAGCACATAGATCTTATATTTTTATTTACGATCAATTCATCTTTATTCGCCAATCGTCTCAAACGAGTCTGCTTTTGAAAGTAATATAGCCTTAGTATTCAGAAAATATTAATGATATCGGAGCCTAAAACATCCTTGACACTAAAAAATCATTGTGTTTCCTAACAAAACCCATCATCTTGTCTATTTAGCTTGCTTTCCTATTGTTTAGCAGGTTAAATAAAATTATTATTTCGCTCTTTTTGTCTGTACTGAATCGTTAGGGGAATACGTTTCTAGTTCTATAAGAGAGACAGTTAAAATTTATGTAAGCAATCAAAAATCCTACACTATGAGCTACTTAGTTAAAATTTCATATTTCCTTCCTGGGTCAGGCAAAATTTGTGATGTGTCGGACAAAATTTATAAAAATACAAAAAAAAAAATGCTGGATGCATTTTTAGCGTGACTTTCTATTTAATACCATCTTATTTCAAGGTATAATTCGGTTGTCAAAATGAGAATAAAATAATTTTCCCATGGTTTATGTCATCTTAAAAAAGTCAAAAGGTTATATTCTGTAGAGGGTCAGATACATTTAAATTTAAATATTTTCTCCAAGAAGAATTTTAAGATAGTATTATAGTAAATAAAAATTCTATACCTCCAATATTTCATGGAAACATATCGTGTTCTAGCGACATAACCCAAAAGTACCTATATTCAGAAACGCATCGTACTTTTCTTGTCAATAATTGTCTCATTGTCCCATCCATTACATTATTATAATCTTAAAGCACCTGTTACCAGCATTATCTGTTTTTATGGTTTTCATAAAACATAGCGATTACCGATGAAAATTAAACGAAAACTTAATAAATAACTTTTTTTTCAACTGAAATAGACTGATTTTCGATGGAAAAATGTTACTTATAACTAAAAATGAATATAAGACATATACGCAATGATATTTAGAATAAATCAATCTTTTCTAAAATTACTATGAAATATTCACAAAATCGTTTCGTTATAACCAAAGTAGCAAGGCTTGCAGATTTCGTATAGAGTTCAAACGCGATACTGAGATGATCTTTTTTTTTTTATATTTTTGTAGGATAATGCACCACTACGTTGTAAGTACTTGAGAGAGGACTTTCTTGAAAAATCCTCAAATTTCTCTGCAATTTTGTTCCTTCTAGAGTTAAATTCACACAGAAAACCCCGTATTCTTATCTTTCAGGTTGGTATATTAAAAAGGGCTTATTAGTATGGTTTAGAAAACAAGCAATATTAATTAACGGATGTTTTTTCGTCGTATGAAGAGTTGAAAAATTTTTTTTTCCACTCCAATGGTTACGATGCAGAGAGTCGGGTTTCATCATAATCTTTCAGGATAGCTCAGGTTTGATTGCATGTAGAGAGTCGGGTTTCATCATAATCTTTCAGGGTAGCTCAGGTTTGATTGCATGTAGAGAGTCGGGTTTCATCATAATCTTTCAGGGTAGCTCAGGTTTGATTACATGTACTAAGGTTAGTGCTCCTTGCAATCGGTTTCAGGTTTGACGCGCCCCCCTCAGGTTTGTTCAGGTTTCTCAAACGTTTGAGAAACCTGAACAAACCTGAGGGGGGCGCGTCAAACCTGAAACCGATTGCAAGGAGCACTAACCTTAGTACATGTAATCAAACCTGAGCTACCCTGAAAGATTATGATGAAACCCGACTCTCTACATGCAATCAAACCTGAGCTACCCTGAAAGATTATGATGAAACCCGACTCTCTACATGCAATCAAACCTGAGCTATCCTGAAAGATTATGATGAAACCCGACTCTCTGCATCGTAACCATTGGAGTGGAAAAAAAAATTTTTCAACTCTTCATACGACGAAAAAACATCCGTTAATTAATATTGCTTGTTTTCTAAACCATACTAATAAGCCCTTTTTAATATACCAACCTGAAAGATAAGAATACGGGGTTTTCTGTGTGAATTTAACTCTAGAAGGAACAAAATTGCAGAGAAATTTGAGGATTTTTCAAGAAAGTCCTCTCTCAAGTACTTACAACGTAGTGGTGCATTATCCTACAAAAATATAAAAAAAAAAAGATCATCTCAGTATCGCGTTTGAACTCTATACGAAATCTGCAAGCCTTGCTACTTTGGTTATAACGAAACGATTTTGTGAATATTTCATAGTAATTTTAGAAAAGATTGATTTATTCTAAATATCATTGCGTATATGTCTTATATTCATTTTTAGTTATAAGTAACATTTTTCCATCGAAAATCAGTCTATTTCAGTTGAAAAAAAAGTTATTTATTAAGTTTTCGTTTAATTTTCATCGGTAATCGCTATGTTTTATGAAAACCATAAAAACAGATAATGCTGGTAACAGGTGCTTTAAGATTATAATAATGTAATGGATGGGACAATGAGACAATTATTGACAAGAAAAGTACGATGCGTTTCTGAATATAGGTACTTTTGGGTTATGTCGCTAGAACACGATATGTTTCCATGAAATATTGGAGGTATAGAATTTTTATTTACTATAATACTATCTTAAAATTCTTCTTGGAGAAAATATTTAAATTTAAATGTATCTGACCCTCTACAGAATATAACCTTTTGACTTTTTTAAGATGACATAAACCATGGGAAAATTATTTTATTCTCATTTTGACAACCGAATTATACCTTGAAATAAGATGGTATTAAATAGAAAGTCACGCTAAAAATGCATCCAGCATTTTTTTTTTTGTATTTTTATAAATTTTGTCCGACACATCACAAATTTTGCCTGACCCAGGAAGGAAATATGAAATTTTAACTAAGTAGCTCATAGTGTAGGATTTTTGATTGCTTACATAAATTTTAACTGTCTCTCTTATAGAACTAGAAACGTATTCCCCTAACGATTCAGTACAGACAAAAAGAGCGAAATAATAATTTTATTTAACCTGCTAAACAATAGGAAAGCAAGCTAAATAGACAAGATGATGGGTTTTGTTAGGAAACACAATGATTTTTTAGTGTCAAGGATGTTTTAGGCTCCGATATCATTAATATTTTCTGAATACTAAGGCTATATTACTTTCAAAAGCAGACTCGTTTGAGACGATTGGCGAATAAAGATGAATTGATCGTAAATAAAAATATAAGATCTATGTGCTAAGACTGTGAAATTATCGAAAAGTGGGGGTGTGCTTTTGAAATCGAACTTAAGAGCGATAAAAATATGAAAATATACTTGTTTGATTTTAGTCTTCAGACAATGAAGTTCGTTGTAGTCGATATTCAAGGATTTAACATACCTGAATTTTGCGCGAAAGAATTGGCTATTTATGATGGGAATAGTATGAAAAGTTACTTTTTTAAACCAGTTAAACCATTCGACACCTTAAGTAAGGCTTGCAAGAAACAAGTCAAATATCTATTTGGAAATCATCATGGTATCCTTTATAATTATGGTGGAACTAACCTGAACTAACCTGAACTAACCTGAAACCGATTGCAAGGAGCACTAACCTTAGTACATGTAATCAAACCTGAGCTACCCTGAAAGATTATGATGAAACCCGACTCTCTACATGCAATCAAACCTGAGCTACCCTGAAAGATTATGATGAAACCCGACTCTCTACATGCAATCAAACCTGAGCTATCCTGAAAGATTATGATGAAACCCGACTCTCTGCATCGTAACCATTGGAGTGGAAAAAAAAATTTTTCAACTCTTCATACGACGAAAAAACATCCGTTAATTAATATTGCTTGTTTTCTAAACCATACTAATAAGCCCTTTTTAATATACCAACCTGAAAGATAAGAATACGGGGTTTTCTGTGTGAATTTAACTCTAGAAGGAACAAAATTGCAGAGAAATTTGAGGATTTTTCAAGAAAGTCCTCTCTCAAGTACTTACAACGTAGTGGTGCATTATCCTACAAAAATATAAAAAAAAAAAGATCATCTCAGTATCGCGTTTGAACTCTATACGAAATCTGCAAGCCTTGCTACTTTGGTTATAACGAAACGATTTTGTGAATATTTCATAGTAATTTTAGAAAAGATTGATTTATTCTAAATATCATTGCGTATATGTCTTATATTCATTTTTAGTTATAAGTAACATTTTTCCATCGAAAATCAGTCTATTTCAGTTGAAAAAAAAGTTATTTATTAAGTTTTCGTTTAATTTTCATCGGTAATCGCTATGTTTTATGAAAACCATAAAAACAGATAATGCTGGTAACAGGTGCTTTAAGATTATAATAATGTAATGGATGGGACAATGAGACAATTATTGACAAGAAAAGTACGATGCGTTTCTGAATATAGGTACTTTTGGGTTATGTCGCTAGAACACGATATGTTTCCATGAAATATTGGAGGTATAGAATTTTTATTTACTATAATACTATCTTAAAATTCTTCTTGGAGAAAATATTTAAATTTAAATGTATCTGACCCTCTACAGAATATAACCTTTTGACTTTTTTAAGATGACATAAACCATGGGAAAATTATTTTATTCTCATTTTGACAACCGAATTATACCTTGAAATAAGATGGTATTAAATAGAAAGTCACGCTAAAAATGCATCCAGCATTTTTTTTTTTGTATTTTTATAAATTTTGTCCGACACATCACAAATTTTGCCTGACCCAGGAAGGAAATATGAAATTTTAACTAAGTAGCTCATAGTGTAGGATTTTTGATTGCTTACATAAATTTTAACTGTCTCTCTTATAGAACTAGAAACGTATTCCCCTAACGATTCAGTACAGACAAAAAGAGCGAAATAATAATTTTATTTAACCTGCTAAACAATAGGAAAGCAAGCTAAATAGACAAGATGATGGGTTTTGTTAGGAAACACAATGATTTTTTAGTGTCAAGGATGTTTTAGGCTCCGATATCATTAATATTTTCTGAATACTAAGGCTATATTACTTTCAAAAGCAGACTCGTTTGAGACGATTGGCGAATAAAGATGAATTGATCGTAAATAAAAATATAAGATCTATGTGCTAAGACTGTGAAATTATCGAAAAGTGGGGGTGTGCTTTTGAAATCGAACTTAAGAGCGATAAAAATATGAAAATATACTTGTTTGATTTTAGTCTTCAGACAATGAAGTTCGTTGTAGTCGATATTCAAGGATTTAACATACCTGAATTTTGCGCGAAAGAATTGGCTATTTATGATGGGAATAGTATGAAAAGTTACTTTTTTAAACCAGTTAAACCATTCGACACCTTAAGTAAGGCTTGCAAGAAACAAGTCAAATATCTATTTGGAAATCATCATGGTATCCTTTATAATTATGGTGATACCGATTACAAGGAACTACATAATATCATATCCAACAATCTGATAGACGCAGACATTATTTACGTTAAAGGATGTGTTAAAGAGGAATTTTTAGTTAAAACATTTTCGGAATTAAACTGCAGGACGCCATATATTATAAACTTAGAAGACAGCATTGGTGTACCAAAACTAGAGAAGGGAGAGAGAGTTGATGGTTGTAAATATCATATTTTAGATATTCATGTTTGTAGTATTAGAAATGCCAAAGTGTTGTATCGATATATTTATAGTCTTTTACCTTAATAAATATTAAAATTTTTCAACAAGCCAACTTTATTTATTCCCCACGTAGCTCAAACGGTTTTGTTTACTTTTCAACGAATGGAACTGTGACAACGCAACATGTTCACTATTGGAGTGATGTTAATCCTATGTTCAGAATCCTAACCCGATGTCAATATTTAAAAAAAGTGAATGTTTGGTACGCTGAAGAAACGTGTAAAGCTTTACGAAGACCGAAAATCTTTGGTTAAGTTACTGGGATACCCTACATCTTATAATATTTTTGAATTTTGCATAAAGTAGTCATTATTTTTTAATAAGCGTATTATAAGTCTAAACCTAATAATTTCCGAGATATCAATTTTTGAAAACCACTAACATTTGTATATAAACGCTAATGGTACAAATAAGATTCAGATAAATAACTTCTTGCCTGCCTGATAACATCGACATTTAGTTAATTATACAACATTTTTAAAATAATTATTGTTCTTTGATCAAACCGATATTCCACTATCACTTTGTAAACCGACAAAAATAGGCAAATTTTTCAATTTCGTATCGGGATTTTTGATGAAAATAGCCCAACATTTTCGAGTAAACCTACCTAGAAATATAGAAGATATTTATTGCAAAATTAGTAGTTTACATGCTTGGTAAAGTGAATTAATCTACCACTGTAATCGTTTCATTTTTAGCTAAATAGAGGTATTCTTTTTTAATCGTGAAAAAATAGACGAAATCTCTAATTTTATTTCATACCTAACGAATTCAACAATCAATAATACGATCTCATTTTCGACTAAGATCAGCTGTTACTTTAGACAGAATATTCCTAATAACATAATATATTTAGTTATACAGCTTTTTAAAATAATTATTGTTCTGTAACCGTAAATTATTTAATTATTTTCGTGTGATAAAGAGCTACTTTAAATTTTGTTTCTTAATCTTGTTCTATTGCGTATTAATCGTGTTAGCATCACAAATTACGGTCTGTGAAGCTGGTTTATGGGATCATTTAGTTCGATGGGGGGCATATTTTATGATATCCCATATTTCGTCAATTATTTGGCAGGTAGGTTTGATGCTTCAATACGGAACTCCTCAAGATGACATCAAATATTTCTAAACAAGAAGCGTCCAAGTCTATGGAATCCCATGTAAAAATAGCTGGTATGTCTGTTGCCTTCCGTAGACATTAATGACATCTCGCATGTATGCTGAAGTGTATCGTTAATAGAAATCTTGAATATTCTAGTACCTACCTATATCTTGCGTCATTATGTCAATGCTTACATTGATGTCGCCAGGTATCTTAAAATGATAGGTACATAATGTGCAAGCATTTGTGTAGAAAGCTATGTTTTTTACAAAATTTTCTCTAGGCAACCAAATTGTAATAGGGTTTTCGTAGTTCCAGTATATGTCTGACTGCTTTAGCCTAAATAAATTGAAGTGTATTTGTAAGCAAATTAATCCTTAAAATTTATTATATCGTCTGATATAGACACCGTTTCAACTACGCGTTTTGGTAAAAAATAATTGGAAAGTAAAATTACTAAAGCACTAACAATAAATGGGGCGTGGATAAACTGGTAGATCTAAGCTCCAAAAATATACGCCTCTTATGATAAATGTTAAAAAATTGCACCGTTGCCAACGTCAAATTAAAAATCAGGATTTGGCAAACAGGACTCAACCCTCTCATTAATGCTTGATCTTCGGTATACCGAGTTTTATAAGTATTTTTAACACTCATCTGGAAATAAATGGATGCAAAAACCTCCTTTTTCCATTTTTTCAAGCCATTAAACAACAAAATTGTCATTTTTTGAAGAAACCTTGCATACATAGGTATTAGCGAGCGAATTTCGACTATTGTAGATATTTAATATTAGAAAATCAATATAGAGGTAAATCGAAAAGTGTATTTTTACGACGGCTTAAGAGGTAGTTTATGGTGATGTACATATTAGAGTTCATTTTAAAATGAACGATAATCTCCTAAACACAGACTTTTGACAATAGAACGAAATAAAAATATAGTTTGATGTGATAAGGCTATGCAGCTGCTCTTTATGGAATTTCATGTGAGCCTAGACTTTATGGATTTTTGTTATTTTTTTTTTATCAGTAAAGTCATCCTATAGATATTGTTTGTTAATCCATTAAAATAGACAAATTCTTTGAATTTGTATATGATTATCCGCTGAAATACCCTTAATCTGCAGGGTACCTAACTCTACGGAGATATTTATTGCAAAGGGCGGCTTTTTCAGTTTTGAAAGTATTCAACATTTGCGAAATTCATCTAAATATATACTACGCTATACTTTAATCAAACTCACAATAGAGGGAAAGCGACAGACGAGTTTTAAACTAATGTGGCTTAAAGGATAATTTGTGTTGTAAATATTAGAGTTCATTTTAAAAGAAACTATAATCTCGTGACCGACAAAAAAAAAAGTATCCATTTCGATACATCATTTCCCCTATTTTAACGTTAAAATAGTAAATTATGTTATAAGCTCGAAAAATGTAGTATTTCAGACGTAATGCGGTCGCTAACCTAAATAGCCCGAAAAACATTTTTCGTCCATATGTCATAAGTTATTTTTTATTCGATCTTGTTTTTAATGCGATTGAGAGTTGTAAAATAATGTAGAAATGAAGTGAACCTATACATTTCATCTTGCACGCTAATTTTTTGGTCTTAATGTTTGTTAGTTAACGATGAAATCTGTAATAGCGTCCGAAAAAAAAAATTTTTTTTTGACTAACATAAAAAGTGATGTCTAGCTAGCAGGGCAATAATCAATACTTTATTGAGAAGGTTAGCTCTTCGTCTAAATATCTAATCTATAAATCGTCATTTTTTCCGACACAATCGGTTAAAAAGCATACAATTGTATGTGAACGTTTGTACAAAAACCATCGTGTTAAATCAGTTCTTATACCTGACTGACAACGCCGATCTTTAGCTTTTTTTTTACTTTGTAAAATAAAAAGATTAGTTCTTACTATCAAAGAAATTAAATATGCAAGAGAAATAGGTCGAAAAGATTAATAATAATTTATTTATTCCTAAGTTATAAATCTTAACTACATCACTTTCTAAACCAAGAAAATAGATAATCTTCCTGCATTATTCCGTACTTAGATTTATTTTTCATGAAAATAGTCGAATCTATGATTTTCGTTCAAATCCATAAGGGACGCTTGTTTTGTATAGATGATTTATGATCTTATTTTCAACTAAAATACTAGTATAAAAAAAGTATTTCTTCCGATAAACGTGGAAGGAATAGACATTTAAACAGTTAGCCATAACATACGCATACTGACTTGCATTATTTTCATGGATTGAATGGCTACATCTTTGTGTGTGAAGTGAATTTCTTTTTAAAAAATTACAATGCGCTCAATTATGAATTTTCTAACATAACTTTTATGGATAGTGGAGTCGGATATTGGAAGAAAATATTATCATAACGACAACTCGATTATTGATATAATTATTATGGTTTCACAGAAGTTTCTACAGAGTCAGCCATGCTGTAGCAGAGACTGTTGTAGGTCGTATTTTTTAAAAAAACCTAACAATACCTTTACTTTATATTGATAGACATATTCTATTAGAACATTTTTCTAAAATTTAGAGCCTTTGGAAATGTGATAATGCTATGAGCATCAAATATATTCAAAATATCAAAAATCCTTTGGTAGTTAGTTATTGCGGTATATTTTAATAGAGGCATAATTTATACTGTACTCCTAAATTTACGGCATATCACTTTGTTTATGTTATTATATTCACAGAGACTATTAATCTAACCAACTTTTATTTACGAAAAATTAAAAACTGAAATACTCTATTTTATTGCCGATTGTTCGCAAAGACACTTGGAGTTGTTTTTTTCTTTTATTTTTTCTTTTCTGTTTTCTTTTTCGGTTCTTAAGAAATGCTAAAGAATCTGTACAAAACAAGTCACGAATTAACTAAATAGCCACCATTTCACTAAATACTTAACACTCAGTATACAATTTTCAGAAATGTCATGATTAAGAACGGTTCTAGTCATTTTATACAAGATTTCACATGATTTAACAAATTTAAAACATTTTTTTTAATTTTTACTAAATTCTAAACACTCAGTATACACTTTTAAGAAAATAGGACGATTTGCGACTGTTTTAGTCATTTTTTACAAAGTTTCACAGGGCTTAATAACGTTAAAACATTTTTTTTTAATTTTTTACTAAATTCTAAACACTCAGTATACAATTTTCAGAAATGCCATGATTAAGAACGGTTCTGGTCATTTTATACAAGATTTCACATGATTTAACAAATTTAAAACATTTTTTTTAATTTTTACTAAATTCTAAACACTCAGTATACACTTTTAAGAAAATAGGACGATTTGCGACTGTTTTAGTCATTTTTTACAAAGTTTCACAGGGCTTAATAACGTTAAAACATTTTTTTTAATTTTTTACTAAATTCTAAACACTCAGTATACAATTTTCAGAAATGCCATGATTAAGAACGGTTCTAGTCATTTTATACAAGATTTCACATGATTTAACAAATTTAAAACATTTTTTTTAATTTTTACTAAATTCTAAACACTCAGTATACACTTTTAAGAAAATAGGACGATTTGCGACTGTTTTAGTCATTTTTTACAAAGTTTCACAGGGCTTAATAACGTTAAAACATTTTTTTTAATTTTTTACTAAATTCTAAACACTCAGTAAACAATTTTCAGAAATGCCATGATTAAGAACGGTTCTAGTCATTTTATACAAGATTTCACATGATTTAACAAATTTAAAACATTTTTTTTAATTTTTACTAAATTCTAAACACTCAGTATACACTTTTAAGAAAATAGGACGATTTGCGACTGTTTTAGTCATTTTTTACAAAGTTTCACAGGGCTTAATAACGTTAAAACATTTTTTTTAAATTTTTTACTAAATTCTAAACACTCAGTATACAATTTTCAGAAATGCCATGATTAAGAACGGTTCTAGTCATTTTATACAAGATTTCACATGATTTAACAAATTTAAAACATTTTTTTTAATTTTTACTAAATTCTAAACACTCAGTATACACTTTTAAGAAAATAGGACGATTTGCGACTGTTTTAGTCATTTTTACAAAGTTTCACAGGGCTTAATAACGTTAAAACATTTTTTTAATTTTTTACTAAATTCTAAACACTCAGTATACAAGTTTCAGAAATGACAGGATTTAGAACAGTTTTTACAGATATTTACAAAGTCTTAATAACATTAAAATATTTTTTTTCTAATTATAATTGCTATTTTCATCTTTTTTATTCCTTAATTATCTAACATAATGTATACAATTTCAAGAAATAGTAGATTTTTAATCCATGTACAAAATTCAAGAATCTAAAATACAATTAAATGTAGGCTTTTTTTAATTGGCATCTCAGGCAAATTATTTCCCCCAAAATTATCTAAAAAAGATATACCAAAAACATTCTAAAGCGGTTTTTTACCTCTATAAGCATGCAGGCCGATCCGACCCTTGTCGGTTTTATTACCCGCATAAATTAACACAGTAGAGAGATATTGACAGAGCCGCCTCACGAAAGCACCCGGGTTAGCTCATAAACAGCACCACCGAACCACCCGGGTTAGATCATAAAACGCACCACCGAACCACTTGGGTTAGATCATAAAACGCACCACCAGCATCACTGGTCTCGTAAAACAGCACCACCAGCACCACTGGTCTCGTAAAACAGCACCACCGAACCACCCGGGTTAGATCATAAAACGCACCACCGAACCGCCCGGGTTAGATCATAAAACAGCACCACCAGCACCACTGGTCTCGTAAAACAGCACCACCGAACCACCCGGGTTAGGTCATAAAACGCACCACCGAACCACCCGGGTTAGATCATAAAACGCACCACCGAACCACTTGGGTTAGATCGTAAAACGCACCACCGAACCACCCGGGTTAGTTGCACCACCAGCACCACCAGCACCACCTGAGTCAGCTCTCTTAGTTTTCCTCTTGTTCGCAAAGACACTTGGAGTTGTTTTTTTCTTTTATTTTTTCTTTTCTGTTTTCTTTTTCGGTTCTTAAGAAATGCTAAAGAATCTGTACAAAACAAGTCACGAATTAACTAAATAGCCACCATTTCACTAAATACTTAACACTCAGTATACAATTTTCAGAAATGTCATGATTAAGAACGGTTCTAGTCATTTTATACAAGATTTCACATGATTTAACAAATTTAAAACATTTTTTTTAATTTTTACTAAATTCTAAACACTCAGTATACACTTTTAAGAAAATAGGACGATTTGCGACTGTTTTAGTCATTTTTACAAAGTTTCACAGGGCTTAATAACGTTAAAACATTTTTTTAATTTTTTACTAAATTCTAAACACTCAGTATACAAGTTTCAGAAATGACAGGATTTAGAACAGTTTTTACAGATATTTACAAAGTCTTAATAACATTAAAATATTTTTTTTCTAATTATAATTGCTATTTTCATCTTTTTTATTCCTTAATTATCTAACATAATGTATACAATTTCAAGAAATAGTAGATTTTTAATCCATGTACAAAATTCAAGAATCTAAAATACAATTAAATGTAGGCTTTTTTTAATTGGCATCTCAGGCAAATTATTTCCCCCAAAATTATCTAAAAAAGATATACCAAAAACATTCTAAAGCGGTTTTTTACCTCTATAAGCATGCAGGCCGATCCGACCCTTGTCGGTTTTATTACCCGCATAAATTAACACAGTAGAGAGATATTGACAGAGCCGCCTCACGAAAGCACCCGGGTTAGCTCATAAACAGCACCACCGAACCACCCGGGTTAGATCATAAAACGCACCACCGAACCACTTGGGTTAGATCATAAAACGCACCACCAGCATCACTGGTCTCGTAAAACAGCACCACCAGCACCACTGGTCTCGTAAAACAGCACCACCAGCACCACTGGTCTCGTAAAACAGCACCACCGAACCACCCGGGTTAGATCATAAAACGCACCACCGAACCGCCCGGGTTAGATCATAAAACAGCACCACCAGCACCACTGGTCTCGTAAAACAGCACCACCGAACCACCCGGGTTAGGTCATAAAACGCACCACCGAACCACCCGGGTTAGATCATAAAACGCACCACCGAACCACTTGGGTTAGATCGTAAAACGCACCACCGAACCACCCGGGTTAGTTGCACCACCAGCACCACCAGCACCACCTGAGTCAGCTCTCTTAGTTTTCCTCTACTCACGCAACTATTTGGTGATAAAAGTAGAGATCCGCAACGGGTCAACGGATACCAGATCGATTTCAAACCAGTTCCCAATTGGTTGCGTGCGATCGTTCTTGCCGGTCGCAAAACAGTTCAGTTGCATAACTTCCCGTAATTGTGCATATTGTGACCAGGAAATTAATATAACATTTGGAGAGATGGAAAAACATGAAGTACTCTACAATTATAAACTTAGTTTGTTGTGTTTGTTTATAGCTGATATATATTTAAAAAGAAAAATACGGAACAGCATTAAACAACACCTAGGAGAATAGGCTCGTGAATAGTACGAACTAACTTGAACTAGCCTAAACTAAGTAATTTGAAGAAAGAAAAGAAATAGAGAAATTTGAATGCATTGGTCGGAGTTGTATTTTAAAATGCTTAATATCCTTTTTGTAATTTCAGTTTAAACAATTAATTTTAACAAAGGAAAATGTAGTGAAATGGCTAAACTACATAGTACATACATAACAACTTCCTTTTAATTTGTTGTATATTATTCTTTTAAACTTATACTAAAACCTTGTATTTCATTGTCAATGTTAAAAGTCCATGGTTGCTTGCCATTACTTTTACATAATACAATGCGCGTTAAAAGCATATCATTGACCCGCCAATTACTAGCACCTGGTTTTTATCGCAAATTATTGCAGGAATTTCAAATATATTAAATACATAAGAGAAATAATTTATAAATATATACAGGGTGTCTCTAAAAGTTGTGTACAAAATCTGAGAACATATTCCTGAGGCCAAAATAAGGCGATTTAAAGCAACTTACCTTAGTTAGTGGTAAAGTTAAAGAATAAAAATCGAATTTTTTAAAATTAATGAACATTTTTTAACGTATTACTTTAAAACTTGGTACACGGGGGTTTTTTGGGATGCGAAACCCGAATACGGGCACCTTTTCACTGTGGCCATTAGAGGGCGCTTCACAATGCACTTCTTATATATAATAAGGCGAATTATTCGCCTTATTATATATTAATGCTCTCAGAATTACCACCATATCAATGCTAATTTCCGCCATATTATGTCGAACCAGATACTAAAACCTGTGGGGTTAGTTAGTAACTGTACAAAGCGTTTACAAACCAAAGGCAGAATATTTTAGGTAGTCATTATTTCCGAATTTCAGCTTTAATGGTTCATATTATTGTATAGACATTATGCCATTATAGGGTGTCAATTTGAAAACTTTCAATGCAAATATCTCGAATACTACAAAAGTTTGGTGTTAATGTTATTTGGGTAGGGGGACCTAGAACCATCAAACTTTAGTCAAGGGGTCAGTCATCCCCTAGGCGCCCCACACCACCACTTTAAAATTTCAAATGGCACCACCTCCTTGGTTATACCTCAAATAAAAGGTCTCACTGAGTAGTATTTAGCTGCACAAAAAATATCGACAAAAAAGAAAATTTGTAATTTGAATAAAATTAAACATAAAAAAAATGAAATATTATTTGATTTGATTAAAATGCTCAAAATGCATTCCGCTTTGTTGTAAACAATAGTACAACCTATTTTCAAATCAAAATCAGCTGGATATTGCCGGAAATAGGAACTTAGATGAAAATTATATTATTATTTTATGTGTAATATCTAAAAAAAATTGAATTGATGTATTACCAATGACATTACTCTGATGATAAAAATTGATGTATTACCAATGACATTACTCTAATGGTAAAGTTATGGGTTGTATTAGACTAGAAAGGCTAAGAGGATAGTTATGGTGGGAGATTACTTAGTGTTCTTCTTCTGTTATCATAACATTTTCAGTGATATCCTCTTAACAGTAAGGTCATTAAACTTGATATAATGGGTGTGGTGGTGGGAAATTATTCCGCAGGGGAGGTAAAAAGGACCTTGGTGCCAAGCTCTTACCTTCCTCAAGTATCTCTACTTTGTCAGTGATATTATTTTAATGGCGAGGTCGGGAAAGTTCGAAAATAATGGTTTTGGTGGTGTCAGATAATTCAGCATAGGTAAACGGATCTTGGTGCCCAGTTCTGATCTTTTACCCTTTGTCAACTATCACACTATCAGTGAAATCTTTTTAATGATAAGGTCAGATAAGCTCGAAAGTGATGGTTGTGGTTGTTGAAGTTGATCCAGCATAGGTAAAAAAAAAATGCTTTTAGTGCCAACTTTTGTATTCTCACTCAACTATCACCGCTCAAAAAAATGTTTTACCATCTAAGTTCTGCGAAAATTACCAACTATGTATTATAGATCGGTTTGCAATTTTCTTTTTATTTTATAGACAAGCGTGTATTGGGAACTTGTTTAAATTGCAGCCAGCCAATCAAAATAAATTGTGCCTGTCGCAAAATAATAAATAATAAGGCAACTAAAAACCAGGAATTATAAAAATCTGTTATTAGTTAGCTAATAATAATAATTCATGTTATCGGCCTACTCAATGACGTAGTTCAGGCAAAATAAGTAGATGTAATAAACTGAAAATTCACAGCAAGAGCTTGAGCGAACAGCTGCGTAAACACAAAAAATCCGTAAAAAAAAGAAAAATAAATCGGGAAATAAAAAACTGGTAATTTACTTAGCACCAGGTTTTCTTTTTTGCGTAAAAAGTTAAAACTAGAAGTCAATAATCTACTAATTAAAGCAAAAGGAAAGCAGCATAGACAATGTGGGTTTCAATTAAAATGTTAAAATATGTATGTGCGCAATTGCTGTGAGGTCATTGGTCTAATCAGATCTTATATTTGTATTAATTAACTTAATAACTAATGCGACTGAGCTCTTGTTATAAGCACCATTAATTTCTTTAACAATATTAAGTGCTTGCATTTTTCATTGACACCTATTCTTTTTAATCTAGGCGGGAATTTCCAAGTTATAACGTTTTCCACCAACGAATTACTAACCAAACGCTCAGACCACCACTTGCAGGTATTAGTAAGTAGTGGTCAGAGCATTTGGTTAAAAGCAAACGGCACAAAACATTGTCGAATACCGCATCACCCTTGATTAAACACAGGAAATACTGTTTAGGTACACTGATGCGGGATAACTTAGAACGCTTTTCGTAGATAAAAAGAAGCATTGCCAACACCAAACAATTTTGAAACTATTTTACTCGGTAACTGCAACAACCTGCAAATTAGAAAAATTAAAAACTCTTAAAACAATTTTTTCAATTATGTTCTATGCATGGGCACTATGCCCAAACAGTTATTTCACGATAAGAATAATTCTCTCGAGGATGATAAAGGGCACGTTAGTTTTTTCTCCATCCCTCAATCGCCCATGATTGTGGCGACTTATGAACTCTTATAATTAATAAAGTAAACCGTAATAACTTGTTTTTGGGACAACCTGTATACCGGGTGTCCCACTAAGAATGGCTGTCGGCCGTATCTCAGAAAGTGTTAGAAGTATGGCTTGCGGAAAAAAATATATTAGGTAAAGTAATCATGAGAAATTTCTGGAAATTATTTTCAAGTTTCTCAGACTGGCGCTAGAGGGCGCAACAGTAACGGTAAACATGAATCACGATGTTTCCTCAAAAGTCGCTTAGTTAAGGTATCCCGAAAATAACATTTTTGTATATTTGGAAGATTTATTAATAAAATTCACCTATAGAACGAGTTCGTCACTTTTCAAATTAAAGTGGTGGGGAAGGTTCAACATTATTTGTAATAAATACTGATAACTCCGGTTTGGCTTAACATAATTTAGTAAACTTAGTTTTGTTAAAAAGTGCTTTTCTCATTCTATGTATCATCTTATGAACTACGGCAAAATGTGTTTTACACTAGGCGCTAGGGGGCGCTGTCTTACAACTTCACAAACATTGCGCGTTTTTTCCATAATTGTAAATATTATAGTATATTCAATTTTACCTGATTACAAGGATGATTACAAGTCTAAGAAGTCAGCGAAAACCGCAAGTTAATATCTATTTTCAATCCGGAGATATCAACAATAATAATCATAATTACGGAACATTTTGATTTTATTTTCAAGTTGCCATTGTAAAGGTTTTTGTTAAGGGTCAAATAGGCCTTGGAAAAACAAAATATGAATTGAAACTGTGCACGCGTGTTATCTTTCATTATTACGTCAAAATTTTTGTCATGCCAACAGTGATGTGTCCTATTTGACTTTCAAAATGCCTCTGTTACTTGAAGAAGCGGTTGACATCATTGCGGTGTATTTTGAATGTTTGGGAAATGCAACAATTGCTGAACGGGTTTACGCAGTACGATACCCTCAAAGGAGCCGATAGGACAGTAGAATGTTTAATCGTTCAGCTAACCGAGGAAAACATTGTAAATGTTTTGGCATATTATGTGGAATTTAATCCACAAATTAGCATTAGATTAATTGTTAGAGACTTGGGCGTTACTCGCTCTGCTGTGCATTGGATTTTATTAGAAGGAAGGTAAGTAATTATATCTACATATATATCTATATCTTAAATAGTTTAGAATAATGCCAATATTTCTCTTAAAAGTTTTCAAGTCAACGGCAAACGTTCGTCAATCTTTTGACGACACATTTCCTGCAAGGTGGATAGGAAGAGGGAGTATATTTCTGTGGCCTGCCAGGTAATATTAGGATATATTGTGATACTGTTAATGAAAGTGGTAATTTATATTTTAGATCACCTGGCCTAACATGCCTAGATTTTTATCTAAGGGGGAGATTGAAGGATCTTGCTTTCATTACCAGGCCCACCACAAGGGAAAACATGATAGAAAGGATAATGGACAGCAGCCGCCGTATCCCTATGGCAGAGGTGGAAACTGCAGTATATCAACCAGGGAGAGATTGGAGTCGTGTATACAGAACGATGGGCGACAATTTGAACATTTAGGGCGCCACTGAGAATTATTGTCGTAACGATATATTTGCTTGAAACATACGTACCTTCATATTTTGTTTTTCCAAGGCCTATTTGACTCTTAAAAAAACCTTTAGAATGGCAACTTGAAAATAAAATCATAATGTTCCGTAATTATGATTATTGTTGTTGATATCTCCGGATTGAAAATAGATATTAACTTACGGCTTTCGCTGACTTCTTAGACTTTTAATCATCCTTGTAATCAGGTAAAATTGAATATACTATTATATTTACAATTATGGAAAAAACGCGTAATGTTTGTGAAGTTGTAAGACAGCGCCCCCTAGCGCCTAGTGTAAAACACATATTGCCGTAGTTCATAAGATGATACATAGAATGAGAAAAGCCCTTTTTAACAAAACTAAGTTTACTAAATTATGTTAAGCCAAACCGGAGTTATCAGCATTTATTACAAATAATCCTTAACCTTTTCCCACCACTTTATTTGAAAAGTGACGAACACGTTCTATACGTGAATTTTATAAATAAATCTTCGAAATATACAGAAATGTTATTTTCGGGATACCTTAACCAGGCGACTTTTGAGGAAACTTCGTGATTCACATTTACCGTTACTGTTCTCTAGCGCCAGTCTGAGAAACTTGAAAATAATTTCCAGCAATTTCTCATGACCACTTTACCTAATATATTTTTTTTCCGCAAGCCATACGACTAACACTTTTTGAGATACGGCCGACAGCCATTCTTAGTGGGACACCCAGTACATGAAATGAGCTTCAAAAAATGCACAACAAAAATAAAAAATTGACGAGTCCTAGCGTTTTTTCGAAAAAGAAAACGCATAAATTTTAAACAAATTTGTTTCAACCTTTACGTTCTCACTGTATACAACAACTTAACTGGAAATTCTTAAAAAGTTAGAGGTCTGGCATCACCTACTTACACCACGCAACGGGTGCTACAGGAACTAAACATTAGTATAAACTATAATTGTACTGCTTCTGCCATTACTTGGTGGAATTCCAGGATAAATTTAAAGAAAAGTAAAATACACTGTTTATTAATTCCACTATATTAAAACTTATAAAATTTACTGAACTAGTTTCGCTAGCACGGTAGCTTCTTCAAGAATCTGTAATTAGACCTAAAGTACAATGAGGTGCAACTTTCAGGATTTTTTGGTAATTATTACAAATAGGGTACTAAAATAAATTTAACAATGGTGATCTATTTAGGTCTGTTTGGCAATTCAATAAAGGGTGAGCATTTTTAATTTTATTAATTATAAATTAGGCTAATCTGGGTGAAGTTTCTCTAAGATAATAGAAGAAAAGAACATTATTCAAGCTACATCAAGTCAAAAAATAATTTAAATTATGCTAATCATTTAATAGAAACCAACCATAATTTTGACCAATACTTCACAATATTACACACAGAGAAGAAAGGAATGAAAGCAGATCTGTTTGAATCCCTTGAAATTAATAAAAGTAAAAATTCCCACCGTTTATTGAATTGCCAAACAGACCAGAACATAGAATCCCATTGTTAAAATTATTTTAATATCTTATTCACAATAATTAGGTACTAAAGAAAAAACTCGAAACTTGCACCTCATTGTACTTTAGATGTAATTAATTATTCACTCTTGAAAAAGCTACCGTTCTAGCAAAACTAGTTGAATTTTGAAAATTTTGTAAGTTTTTAATATAGTGGAATTAGTAGACAGTGTGGTTTACTTTTTTTTTAATTTAAGCTATAATTATTTAACTAACCAGTATCCCATATCCTGTATACTATCTGGTGTTCTGAGGGGATGCGAAAATTAGTTGTATGGGATTGAAATTTATACCGGGTGCTTAGTTGAACATAGGAAATCCTATGTAAATTTTGAGGTGGCTAAATATTGGCTCTCGTGTACATTTTAGAGAAAACTTGTATTATAATTGTTTGAAGAGGCCAATATAATAAACCATTATGCCAAGTTTGACTAAATTTTAATAATCCTAACTTATTCTATTAAAGTGATGGCAAAATTACGAAATTTTGATAGTTTATGTAATACAGCAAACACCAACAAATAATTTGTACGACGCTATTGTTAAAAATTGACGTAAAGTTGGACATAACGAGTAAAGATTATTTCACATTAAAACACGTTTTCCTTTCACCAATCCGGCAATCACACATCCAAAATACAATACACTGTTATGTTTTCTTACTAAGGCCTTTAATTAAACATAACACAATAACTACATATTTTCACAAAAACATTAATTAATTAAATATGTTCAATCAACTCTCCATTAACAGCTAAACAATATCCTAACCGATCATAAAATTCATTTCTAAGATTACTGAGTTGATATTGAGAAATTCTGCCACATTCTAACGAAATACAGTTTTTTAGCTGGTCTAGATTTTCAGATTTTACATTTTTATAAATGAAATTTTTTAAGTGACCCCACAGAAAAAGGTCGTTTGGAAATATTACGATTATTAATAAATTAGCTCATTATAAATTATATGTAAAATAAAACGTAATTTCAATAATACTGGTTTCATTTTTATTGTTTACTTAACTTTTCTGAAATAATATATTCCGGATCTGACCCAATATCCCACCAGCATTCACCATAGATATCAATCAGTTTATAAAAGGATAGAAAATACACCCTCATATTACATTATGCCTCTCTTCCTCTGGTATACGCTTGGGTACCTGGTAAAAGATAGAAGACTAAGACTTATGTGATTTATTATTTTACTCTCTTTGAAGGGCGTCAACTGGATATTCCCTTTAATTAATTCTTGCTTTTGATTTGTATGAAGACAAAGAATATCCTGTAGCGTTCTTTGTTGCAAGTTTTATTGGGGTTTCGGTCTTTTTAAATAATCTCTACTATATTTACATTAGGCCACTTAAATTTTTTGCACCGTTTTGTTCCTTATCACCTTTTATTGCCAACAAGTGTTAGTATTTGGGTTAGTTCAGGTTAGTTTCTTTTGTTCTGTGTTTTTGAATTATGATGTTCTCATAAAAGCAGCGTATTGAAATTTTAATATTGTTGACTTGTGGAGACAATGTACAGACTCAGAATGAGCGGTGACGCCACTGTTAAAAGTAGATCAAATAATTTTGATGACCTGACTGGCCAAAGGATTAGATGCCGTGGGCCAATAATATTTCCGTTAAAAATATTTTGCAGTATTCCCTAACCATGAGAATTATGGGCAGGACAACCATCCATTTGATCACACATCTCCTGATGTTCGCGTACAACTTCTTTTAGCGCGGGTTCAATTCGATTTTGTAGTAGTCCAAATAAGTTACTGCTGTAAGGTTACCTTCCATAAAAAATGGTCCAATATTGTGTTGTCCTACAATTCCCGCCCAAAAATTTATCTTTTTGTGGATATTGCGTCCATGTATGAACAAGACGATGTTCATTTTCTCCAATACCGGTAATTTTGAACATTTGGTTCGTGGTTGAGGGTGCATGAATGTACATTCATCGGTAAAACAAATATTTCTTTAAAAATCCCTATTATTATTTGCTCTTTCCATTACCTCAAAACAGAATACCATTCTCCGTTCTTCATCACCTTGCCGTAGCTCTTGATGTATTTCATACTTGTAAATTTATGTTGTTTTTTTTTTAAGTGCGCAACACTGTTGTTTGACGTTTTTCTACGGCTTGCCCAATAATCCTCGTGCTAATCATTTTATTTTCCTCCACGTGCAGTAAAATATCAAGATCTCTATTATCTCTTTCTTCAGCTCTATTGAAATTCTGAGTTAAGCATTTACAGTTATTTATTACAGTGCCTTTGGACTCAAATTTACTAATAATAAGTTTAATTAATGAAATGGGAGGGATAGGCTTATCAGGGAATTGAACTGAAAACATTTCAGACACTGCTCTTAAAATATTTCCTGTATAATAACACTTAATCATAGTAACTTTTTCCTTAATGAAATAGCTGATATTTAACTATAATTAAAGCGCCTTTAATGCAAATGTTGTCACTGACGCTACTTTTCGTTTTGCCAATGCCAGATAATAATTTGCTGGTGCTTGCTGTATTATCTAATAAAGTATGAAAATTTCATAATTCTGCGATGACATTTAATTGAATAAGTTAGGATTAGCTCATTAAAATTTATTTAAACTTGGCACATGGGTTTACTATATCGGCCTCTTCATAAAATTATAATACACTTTTTCTCTAAAATGTACAGGGGACTCAATATTTCACCTCAAAATTTATATGAGTTTTCCTATGTTCAACTAAGCCATACATCACCCGGTATATTAAAGTTTACTGTGAGTTTTTTTGTAATCTTTTGACATCTTTACAGATATATCATCACACTCAAATTTAGAACTTAAACAAGGGAAAGTAAAACCATGCATTCACTAAGTTAAGTTAACACATTGTAAGCTAAAATAATCTGTCATATATAAAACCCATTAAGATAAGGATGAAGGGGTGAAGGTATTATCTTAATGGGTTTTATATATGAGAGACTGAGTTGACTGTGGATGATTTTGTTTCCCTTTGTTTTAGTTTCAAATTTTAATATGGTGATACATTTGTGAAGGTATGAATGAATGAATAATGAATGCCTAATGATAATATAATCATTTTCTTTGGTAAGACATATGTAGCCAAACCTTAAAAAAACTATGAGACCCGAATTTTTTCTTCATAAGAGGTTTCTATGAGGTTACAGACAGTTTCTGGAAAATAATGCTAATTAGGTATATTCATTATATTGTGATATTATCCCGGTAATGTTAAATATGTAATAGATTTGATAATTGCATGTATCATTGTGTATTGTATATACTCTAGCAATGGGTTGTCAGTCGTGATCGTCGTTATTCTTGATATTTATTAAATTATTCACTCTGCAACTCTTTACATACTTTATAGTGCCATTTGTATTGTTAATTGTTCTAATACGATAAATAAATCAAATATAGTTTTTCTCAACAAATTAATTCCATGGAACACCATTTTTGTATTTTAAATTGCCACATAATTTAGCCTACATGGCCTCGACAACTAATCCTCCGCCAACGGCAGTTTATTTGACATAAAATAAATAAAAGGTTATAAAATATTCGAATATGCTAATTCCGTCAGTGTATCTGACCAAAGTTAATTGACGATGAAAATTAGTTTAGCTTTTATTGATTCCAGGGTTAAAATACTTTGATATCCCAGACAAATGCTAAACAGTGTTTTTTCATGTTTATTTCAGCGCTGAAAAGCCTGCATTTGAGATCTCCAATATACAGCATGACATTGTTTAGATGATTTTCGATCCTTACATTTTCTGTCAGTACTTCTGTAAGACAAAGCTGATTCCTGCTAAGATTAAGCAGTGGTGTGTCTAGGGTAGGATTTTAAAAAAGACCAGAGGTTTCCAAAAAACGACCAGAGGTTTCCGGAAATGACCAGATGTTTCAAAAATGATCATGGGTTTTAAGAAATTACTAGAGATTTTAAAAAAGACCAGAGGTTTCCAAAAACGACCAGAGGTTTCCAGAAAGGACCAGAATTATTGAGAAATTACTAGAGTTTGGCAGATACATGTATAATATTAAAACGGCTGCTCCAGTTTAAAATAATTTGCAAATGAAAGTCGTAGGAAGTATACCCAAAATTATGAAAACTTGTCTAGTCGAAATAAAAGTTGCCATAATCCACCATGACGAAGTGCCGATGAGGAGACCATTTAAGCATGTAGAACAGTACTTGTGAAACTGGAACACGGTTTATGTATATAAATTAATAGGAGATGATAAAGCACAACATTTACAATTAAAAATGTATCTCCTCCTTCTGTGCCTTCTATCGAAGGTTAACGATCATCATTTATACTCCGAATCTAGATATTGCAGCGCGAAAGAGATTTTTCTCCTAATAGTAAGCATGACTTTTTTACTTAGTCTGCTGATGATCTGATCTATCCATGATATTTTGAGAATACGCATATACAGGGTGTTAATGTGATCATTTCACAAACTTCTAGGGTAGATAGAATACAGGAGGAAAAAAATAAGGTTCATATAGACATGGGTCCGAAGCCGCTATGCACCCTTGATGTTTGTAACATGATAACATTAATACCCTGTATATCCACAACATTTCAGATGTGTTTAGCTGTCAGGCTTGTTTAGTGTACAACATTCTATGTAGTCTATAAAGTATTACGGGAAGAACGTAACATTGTGCCATTCCCACGCTTAGGTCCAGACTGAGACATCTATCACACATCAGCTACTTCATTTGGATAAATCTATTACCCGCTACGTGCTTCTTCTTTTTGTATTGACACATCATCTGCATGTACAAGTGCTATCGCAGATATTTGAACCGACGTACTCGTTCGATGGTTATAAAACAAGTATAAACATCAATATTTACATCCAGACATCTTTGCGATAAGGCTTGCATAGTAAACAAAGCATCTCATGTTCTCAGCCCGTTTCTGAAACCGAACTACGTATTTAAAAGGGATTCCTTGCATTTCCTGTAAATCTTCTTCTGTACAGGGTTATCCAACCAAGACTAGACAAGGCGATTTTTTGACTTTTCCTGTACTTTTATAAAAAAACTGAAATAGCCATCTTAAGTCATTTTCTCCCGCGAATTCGAATATCTTTAGCAAAAAACAATTGAACATCAAACAAAAGTACTAGGGGTCACTTTGATATTTTTTTAAATGGGATGCCGTATTATTTTTAATGAGCTTATCCGATTTCTCATATAAATTTTGATCTAAAATGTTGGATTTTTAATTCAAAAACGCCTTTTTTCTTCAGTTTTAAATTCGGAAAATGTTAAAAATAAAAAAAAAAATAAAAAAAATAAATTAAAAATCCAACATTTTAGATCAAAATTTATATGAGAAATCGGATAAGCTCATTAAAAATACGGCATCCCATTTAAAAAAATATCAAAGTAACCCCTAGTACTTTTGTTTGATGTTCAATTGTTTTTTGCTGAAGATATTCGAATTCGCGGGAGAAAATGACTTAAGATGACTATTTCAGTTTTTTTATAAAAGTACAGGAAAAGTCAAAAAATCGCCTTGTCTAGTCTTGGTTGGATAACCCTGTACATAAAATTATCAGGAATAATTTACATCTATGGCTCATTGTCGAGCATTGGGATTTTTAGGAATGGCTATAAAGTCGCCTTGAGCGAGTCTGATGGAATATTATCAATTCTGTAGATGAAGTTAAATAGGAACTCCCCATAAAGTTTTATGCTCATCTCTCTAATTACTACAAGGGCCAAGAGTATTGAGAAATTAGTCAAAAAAAGGGTTGAGACCTTCTTGCAACAGAACAACTTATTAAGTCAGTTCAGATTTGAAAGTGATAAGAGCACTATCAATGCTGTATTTTCATTTTTGGAAATATTCATAAAAAATACTTCAAAATTGCAAACTTAAATTTCTTTGTAAGGCCAATATTAACCGAAATATCAATTGAGTAAAATATATAATATAAAGAATCACCCTGTACATAAACGTAGCTTTACTGATCTCGTCATTTTATAGCCTCGCTCACTCGACCATGAAAATACTCGCATTATGAAGTTTCCTCTATGTACTTATAACATAAACAGCTATTATTTAACTGACTCGTCCATAGACTTGACTCGTCTCTGAGATGCCTATACAATTAAAAACTCAACTATATCTTTAATTTTCTTACATTTCAATTGTTGCATTTAAAAAAAAGACCCTCGACATTAATCTTATTTCTACAACTGTAAATTATAGTTTCACATCACAAATCTACAATTATCAATTACAGTGTTTTCCTGATTCTTAACAGGATCTGCTAATTTAACACTTGTACAATACAATGCACGTCACGTACTTACTCAATATCCTGTTATAATACGAACGAACTCAATTTAAAAACTTGGATAATATAATACGAAATTCAATTTATCCATACGGATTATTAAATTAGCAATTAGTATTCTTTTTATTACATTTCTAATACACTTTCACCACTATAAATAAAATAATTAAAAAAACTTTGGGTGTCTTACATGAGAACACACGTGTTTATAGTGCAATTAGAACCAAAACAATTTCTCGTAAATAATACTAGTCGTATATTAATTTATGACCTTTCAGTTTCTTTTGCGTAGAAAGTGTGTTATTTTTTTTTTAAGTTGGTATGATAATAGTGGTTCCTATAACGTAGAACATAAATTTGATAGCAGAGATCAATTCGTCTATAGAATCACATTAATTTTAGAAGTATGTAATTATCTATGCTTAAGTCCAAATTTTATCATAACTAAAATTATTAAATTTGGCTAAAAAGTGAAAAGGTATTAATAAAACCATTAAAAGTAAATTCTGACACGTTTGTTCTTAGTTAATTAATGTTTGGGGTATTATTAATCTCCGGGGTTACCAGTGACGTAAAGCCCATGTTTCCATTCTTCACCTTAAAAAATACATATACTTTTGAGAAACCATATTATACAGTATACACATACAACAACATTTAAAAACCTGGGACGTTTTGTTTGAAACGCTCATAGCTTAGGTATATTTTACATTAGTAAGAAATAAATATGATTTCAATTTTAAGCAAACGTAACTTTTGCCAGAAAAAATTCAAGAACAAAAAAAGACTTAAAGTCTGTTGCTTAATGCGAGAGAGTAATAAATCACTATTGAACTATAAAACCCAGTGGTAGTTTAACTAACTGTGTCGCACTGTTTTAAAAATTTGAAATGTTTAGTTACTTCGCGGCAGTTGTTGGAAAATTTCGTTCTTGAAAATGGCTAGTGCTTCTGAATTTGTTGCTGAGAAACGGATTAGTAAAACCGCGCTTTCTAGAAATGAGATAATTATTATTCTTAATATATTTAACGCTCTTTGCCACCAAAATTCAACATTCAGAGTTGCAAAAATAGTTCGAATATGACTGGAGCTGGACAGTCAACAATATACCGACTTGTGCACGAGGATAAACGCCCCATTAGGTCACCAAAAAAAAGCACAGGAAGAAAGGAAACTGTAATTAATTAGGATGAAAAGACTGCCTTTAGAATATATACACTCGTTTTACTTAAATAAAAGAAAAGCCTACCTTGGACAAAATAATGTCTGGAATGAAAAGGGATGATTTCATTCCACCCATGGGTAAGAAGAAACTATGAGAAACTTTGAAGGAAATAAATTTTTGTTATTAAAAAATTGAAAACAGAAAATCACTTTTAATAGAAAAAGACGAAATCATCTGCTGGCGACGACGATACTTGAGGGCAGTTAGACAGTTTCGAAGGGAAAACAGGTATATTTATATATGGACGAGACTTGGTTAAATGAAGGACATACCGTTGGTAAAATATGGCAGGATAAACATATAAAAAGCGCGAGGCAAGCTTTCATGGAAGGATGATCCACTGGAATAAAAGCACCCTCGGAAATGGGTAAAAGAGTAAAAGATTAATAATTATTCATATTGGTTGCAAAAATGGATTTGTCGATGGCGGTTTACTAGCATTTAAATCAAAACGGACTAGAGACTATCATGAAGACATGAACGCTGATGTATTTAAAGAATATTTCCAGCAAATGCTACTCTCCTGGGTCTGTTGAAAAAGAATGACATCAATCATTGGCTTACTGTAAATAAGAAGTAATTTCGTAGAGATATGCTGAAAAAGGAGTTATTGGAGTAAAGTTGAATAAACCTCTTTGTACGAAATTTGTTGTCGACGAAACCGCTTCAAAATGATATATAACGGTACTTCGCCTTCCGCCATATCCATATCACTGTGAATTAAACCCCATATAATTGGTGTGGGCGCAAGTAAAAGGGTTTGTAGCAAGGCATAACACCACTTTCAAAATGAGAGACGTTGGAAAGCTCTTGCAAGAGGGAATAAAGACAGTGGATTGTGAAAAATGGAGTAAGTGCTTCGAACATGCGTGATTGAAATAGAAGAAATAATGTGCGAAGCTGATAACATGCTAGAAAACACTGTAGAGCCCCTTATTATTTCTTTGGACCCCAACGATGATAGTTCATTAGACTACTCGGAACATGATGACTAAAATTTAAAAATTAAGTTGTTGTATTGTACAGGGTGTTCCAAATTCGAGCCTCATCATTGGGGTCTTGGAAACTAGAAGAGATATGAGGTTGGTTAAATGGAGGCAAAGTTGCGCAATTTGATGCTGATCAAAATGTCACCTTAAAAGTTTAAAGATTCCGAGTACTTCCGAAGATTTTTGGAAAAAACCGAATATTCGCGATTTCATTTTTATTTGTTTATGACTCTATTTGAATAGATATAACAAAATAAATTTTATATTCTCATTGCTACATGGCCTTGGATATTTTATTACGGATTTTAAGAGCTTCTAATGTCTCAAAACCAATGATGTATTGCACTTATTCGAAAAATGTATATTAATGGCATTTTGCATAAGAACTCATTTGTTAATAGAGAGACAGAAACGAAAACTCAATAAAACTGAATAATGAAAGTTAAAGCAAATATTCAATATATATATATAAATATATCCCTGATCTCCCTTATTAGGTCTTGACGTAAAACTTCAAGGATTTGTGTTCGATAAAGACGGTTTTGGAGAAAAACCCAAAGAAAGTAATCTAGAGAGCTTAGGTCTGGGCTCCTAGCTGGCCAACGTACGGGTCCTTGGTTTCCAATCCATTTATTGGGGAACAGTGCATTTAATAAATTTGTAACGAGTCTTCCATTATGAGGTGGTGCACCATCTTGTTGCCACCATAGTTGACGTAATACGCCCAACGGTTCTTCCATTAAGGAATCCAATATATTGGTCCTTATTTATTCAGCATATCTTTCAGAAGTTAAATTTCCTTCAAGAAAAAACAGGCCGATAATTTTATTGTGCCACATACCGACCCATATATTAAATGATTGCCGTCCCTGAGGTCTTACTTCTCGATTCTGCATTGAACTTTCTATTGATCAATAGTGTTCGTTATGTCTATTAAATAGTCCACGTGTGGAAAACCTGTATTCATCTGTCCATATAGTTTTATTTGGGAAGTCGTCATTTTCATTAATTCTATTTTGCAACCAGTTACAAAATTCTAATCGTCTCTCAGCATCGCCAGGTCTTAGTGTTTGACAAATATGATTTTTTTAAGGTTTATATCCACGATTATTTAAAGTTCTCCAAACGCTCATTCGCGGTGATGCTACTTCATCTGAGAAAACTTTAATTGAAGCTCAAGGATTATTATTTGCCTTAAAAAATAAAAATTACTCATTTTACCTCCTATTATGTAATAGTTTTCAAACTTACAGTGTTTAAGATAATTTTTTCCACTTCTGGATCGATTCGTCTTCCATATTTAATACTTGGTTGGACAAAACTTCCGTATTAAGCTAAATTATTATCAATATTAGCAAAATAACTATAATGCGGCTGCTGTCTTTCCGGATATTCCAACAAATAGCGCTCACAAGCCGTTTTTGAATTTCGATTCGAAATATAATAAATCCTTATCATGTCTCGTTTTTCTTGAGAAGAAAAAGGCATTTATGTTTAATACGCGTTAACGATTAGTGAACAGTGAACTACTGTCAAAATATTATATAATTTAAACATAAACAAATGAACTAAGATGGCCGCCACCTTGATAAATTGCTAAAATTTCTGTAAATATAGCCTAGAGCCTAGGGTTTGAGGGTTGACACTTTAATTATATTATTTATTAAAAATGAATGCAAATGAGTTCTTATGAAAAATGACAATAATATAAATTTTTTGAAAGTGCGATACATCATTAGTTTTGATACCTTAGAAGCTCTTAAAACCGTAATAAAAAATTCAGGGCCGTATTTAAAAAAACAGAGTTGATGATGGCAGCTCAAAGACGAAACGTCGGTTTGAAAATCTTTTAACACCATCTTGTAGAACAGAAAAAGTAGCAATAAGAATGTGAAATTTATTTTGTTATATCTATTCAAATAGAGTCATAAACAAATAAAAATGAAATCGCGAATATTCGGCTTTTTCCAAAAATCTTTGGAAGCACTCGAAATTTTTAAACTTTTAAGAAGGCATTTTGATCAGCATCAAATCGCGCAACTTTGCCTCCATTTAACCGACCTCGTATTTCTTCTAGTTTCCGAGATCCCAATGATGAGGGTCGAATTTGGGACACCCTGTATACAGTAGACTTTTTCTTATAAATATTATTACTTATTCCAATTTATCTATTTTCATATTATTCTTCTTTCTACATAAGTTTTTATCTACTTAATGTTAGAATAGTTAATATCTCAATTATCTGCCAATCTCCATAATTATAATCAAATATAATTATTATCATACTTCTTATTCTAATAAACTACCTGTAGTGATGCCTCTGTCACCTTACTTTCATTCACCAAACTCGTCTTTCTATTGTATGTAAATTAGGGTGACCTAAATTAGGACCGATTCGGGGTGTGTAGGTCTTAATTATCTAAAATACGGAATTTTTGAAGACTATCATTGCAATTTACCTGAAATTTACAATGCAACCTTTAAGTTGTCCACCCTGCTTAATGGGTCCTGTCATTGCAAATTTACATTGTATTACTCTCTCGCATTAAGCAACAGAATATAATATAATTACACTTAAGAACGTAGTAAACCAGCTTGCTCAAACAAAAACCACGGACAACACACGGCGCCTATCCAATCGAAAGTAGATAATATATTGGCATTTTAAGCCCACGGATAAGAATTTTTTTATATAACGTTAAAGATTTTTATTTCGTGAGCTTAATCGTAAACATATTTTAAACATTTTGAAGATTATATCATGCACATTCAGCCATCCCAGGCCTTGTTTACGACGAGTTTGTACTTGGAGGAACCCCTGTGCCTCTTTTTTAATATCTAAATTCCGACGTAAATTTAAAATCGTGTTTTTTAATTAAATAGAATTTAAAATAATCCAATTGGATAAACATAAATCACAACATATTCATATACGCAAAATAATTCAGTATTAATATTTCAACAGTTGAAATATTTTGCATACTTGGCTGAAGTATATTATCAGTACAAATACCTGTTAATAAATAAATGTTAAATATAAAATATAACGTATTGCTCAGCAAACAAGATTATAAAAATTATAATTGAAATATTTTCATTTTCCGAATATATTAATCAAATCTGAATTATTGGGTGTCTCATAAATTCTGCTGTGATTTTTTTGCAATAAATTGGAATTTATGTTTGCAAGTAGCTTTTCAAATGTCAAATCTATGTGTATTTGATTATCATGTACTATGGTTTACTGCAAAGAACGTGTTTTTTCTATTTGGGTTAGTTTACTACTTTATGAAATGCAAAAAGTTTAACAATGCTCCAATTTATGAGACAGAAATTTTATTTTTAACAGATTATATTATTCATCAAATGAATTATGCGGTTGAAATATGTCAATGTAAGTTGTGGCCATTCATAAAGTCTCCTTTATCAGACATTTGATAGTAATATTACCAACATAAAATGTAGGCATAAAAGTTTACAAAATTTGTATGACACATTGTATTTTTAAGTGTGGAGTTTTTCATTGAAAAATAGCACCGTGCCAGCAAAAATTATTATCATCAAAGTGTGCTTTGCATCCACGGCAGTACTGCTTAGCGGTAGAGCTTAATACCTGTTGGATGTCAATAAATATCAGCATTATCAATCAATGAGTTATTCCGTCACCCTTAGCAGTCGTTACAAGTAGTTTGATTCATCGCTAATTTATCCAATTTCTAGAATAATTCACGCAATGGGATTTACAGAACAGCACAAAAAATGTATTGATTGAAGCGTATTTTCGAAACGGGGTTAGAGTAAATGGTGAGTGGCAATAAAATCAGAGTGTGTGCATGGACGATTTTGGCGAAAATTTTCCAAAATTCGCTTTTACTGCTGGGGATTTTTATCATTGCCTAAGAAGAATTGTGATATTGTTTAGGGAAACAGATTCTATACCTACAACATAAAAATCGAACGTTCGTGAAATAATGCAAAATACGCCAGCAATGTGAAAGTGGCAAGATCTTATGGAACATGAAGGACTATTCTTAAATAAACAGTTAAATTTGTTTCCTTCTAAAGTGCAAGTGTTCCAATAGATACGAGCGGCAGATCTTGAAAGATGCACGAATTTCTGTCAGTGGTTTACCCAAAATTTATGGTTTTGTTTCAAATTAATAGGCACCTCGCCTCCAGTTTGGGACCCGAACAGTACATATATCTACAGGTTACAGGCTCTTCCAACGAAGATCCACCTTTAATCACAACACGTGACCAAAAGGCATAGGAATATGTAAGATTTGTTACACATTTAAAAATAAAAGCCAAAAGAAAATTTTAACTAAAAAAAATCCTAAAATCGAAACAGCGAATTAGGTACCTGGTTTAATTAATTCTAAAATATACCCTACCTCACTGGTTGTCCGATGTTACCATCTCAAATAAACAAAAAAAGAATTGAGGTCTTATGTGCAAATCATCAAAGAGATGAGGACGCTCTACTATCCATGCATTATGTGCCAACTAAAGTTGGAATGATGGACCTTTTCAAATCACATAAAACTGGGCCCCTTAAAAACCGAGTTTTGCATATATTCGGAACCTATAATCGGTAACTAAAGTCAAGTTAAAATGTACAAAGTGTTCAAAACTTTTGAATTAAACTCCTAACAAACAATTTGGGAACGTATATAATTTGTAATTCCTAAGATTTATCTTTTTCCTTTCACCAGACCCATCCCCAGATGCGTTTCGCCGTATCACGGCTTGTCAATTAAACTAGGGGGAAAGGGAAAATATCACAAAGTACAAGTCAGTGAGGGTACCTGGAAAGACATGGGTCTACTCTCTGTCGGAATGAAGACATCACGTGCCACGTTAACCCGGCAAATATAGATGAAGATCAACCCACCCGTGCTCCACACGATCAGACTCGCAGGGCGTTAGAGTCAATCAGCCAACCGCCCGATTTGGATTTGGTCAGTTCGGCAAACCTACACACTACCCAATTTGTAGGGTTTCTGCAGATTGAACCCTGCAGATTGTGTCGTGTGTAGAGGCTTTTACATTGATTACCGTCACCATATAAATATTAATTTGCCTTTAATACCTTTACAAATTATTGTGAATGTTAAGGTTTCAAAAAGTACCGTTGTTGTCTCAGCTATTTTTTGACAATACCACAAGTAAGGTGGAGAAGACTAAAATAATGACGTTATCGGAAGAGGGTTGCTCAAGGATAAGAGTAGCAAAGAGATTTGGAGTACCATATAAAATGTAGGTATTATTTATGATGTAATAGAGAAATGGGATGAAACGAATTCACTGAAAAGGAGGGATGAAGGTGGCGCACGCAGAGATTATTGTGAACAAGTATAAATACCTAATAGTGATCATAAGAATTAAAATCGCCGTCTAAAATAGAAATATCGGTATTCACACAAAATAGGCCAAAATGAAACGGTAAAAGTCCAACTTATCAAGTATCACACAAACGCCATAAAATGTCAAATTTGGGTGCGGATTTTAATTGCCCTAACTATACCTATCTTAGAATAATTGGAAAACATCTTATGAATTGAAATTTAAACCTTTACAATTTGTGTCTGAAAATTTAAAGCAATTTCGTTTAGGCTGAACAGGGGGACAAAAATTTAGAGTTTAGGAGAAACGTAATTTTCAACAAGGCGGATGTCGAGATTACGAGTCAATTTGTTGAATATTCATTTCCGGGATCAGTGAATTAGCCCAAATCTAACACTATTAGGTTTTTCTCTATGGGGTTACTTGAAGCAGAAAGTCAATAATTATTTATTTGGATCGTTATATCGGATATAGTGATTACAAATTATAATCGCTTAATATAATTTATTATATTCTTAAAGCGGTGAAGATAATAAGAAATATTAATTAGTCATTTATTTTGGTAAATTTGGCAATCCACGTCTAATACATCGCGGAGTTCTGGGTCACAAATTATCACCTGTACCTTGATACTGGACTTGTTTCTTTCTATCGAACATAATAATGGATTTGTGGTAAGGGGCTTGTCATCTTGACGTCTTCAGAAAGGCAGGCAATTTCCAGGGAGTCCTGGAAACCTGCGTACTTTGCGGATGTATAAGCTACAATACTCTTTTCGATCTAATCGAATTAAAAAATTAAATTGCTTATTTCTAGATATAGACAGTAATTCATGAATACTTTAAACATTGGTACTTGTTCATTAACGGCTAACATCCTTTAAGGATGTGAAATGGTGTCAACGTTCATGTTTAAAATTTTAATGGATAGTTAACTATAATAGATAAATTATTCCAACATAACTCCATTTTACTACCTTTGGTTGACACCAAACTGCCTTAACCTAAGTTTAAACCTAACCTGTGGATGCAGCACTAGTTACAACAGAATCCATGGTCCAAACTAGAACAACCTGTGAACGACATTCGCGATATATTTGAGATATAAAATCGCCCTAACCCTAATAAGCACTTAAGGAACTAACCGAACATTGTTTTAACCAAGGCTATGCTTACGGTGCAAGTGCAAGTGACCTGTTTAGACGTTTCGTGGAATACTAACCTTAATTGGTCTGTGGTTTCGTTCTTATAATTTCTATTTTTTGACAAAAATTCCAGATCTTTTTATAAATACCTTTAAAAAACTGTTCTTTTAAGCACAACAAAAGTGCACATACATATCTCTGTCGATTACGTTGTTTACTATTTGTGGAAAATGCCGAAGCATTTAAATAGCTAAGCAAAGAACTTATAGCTTCTCTAATAAGCTATTTTCAGGAAGAACTTAACAACAATGGCCCATTGTTACCCTTAACAGCAGTCAGAGACGTAAATCTAAATAATATGATAAGGTCTAGATATTTTATTTCTACTTTAATCATTTTTGAATATCTCCACTGTAAGCGCAATTTTAACAACAGTTAAGGAAAATAAATTATTAGAATAACCTTAAAACGAACATTCTAATTCAAAGAGAGTTGTAAATGTGTGAGGATTGGATATAAGCTCTATCCGTGACACTATTTATGGAATGTGCAAAACAAGTAAGTTGTATTATTTAAAAGCTATAATATTTTACCTCGGTTGTTCATAAGCTGTAACTTTTTTTAGAACATCACGTAACTCTGACAACTTTAAGTTAGAAATTAACAGACAGAGAACTGTTTGATGGTTGTCTCAACTCTTCAAGAAGCCTCTTCAAGAAAATACGCTTCGGATGGTAAAAAGATGAACTAAGGCGAGCGCTTGTGGAACTTTCCCATGTAGCTTTCAAACGACTGGTATTTTTAAAAGAATATATTAAAGAAAAAGAAGCATTCTCGTATCAATTCGTTTTCTTGGATGAAACATGGATTTTTCAGAATGGCACCACTGGTCAATCTTGGCAAGATGAAAATAAAAGAAGTGTTAGATCTACTAAAGTTGATGGTAAAAGGTATTATGCAGTAAACAAATATATAAACTAAATTTTTGTACATTTACACTCGGATATTTTGGTTACAATCTGGCAACACTATCGATATCTGCCGTCACTCTCGAAGGATATGACTTGCATCGGTTTTTGTTTTGTATTAAGTATAGTAGTTTGTTTATAGATATTCAAACCTATAGAGCTAAAATTAAAACCTAATTTTACCTGATGACAGCACACTTGTTTCAACTTTTACTTTGGATGCTCGGACATCGGCTGCTAATGCACATCTCTATAGGCAGCAAGAGGTCTCACATCTCAACAAAGACCTGGAAGAAATTTTGTCTTGGGGTGACAGTAACCAAGTAGAATTTAACGCTAAAAAGACCCAGGCGGCAGTTTTTTCTAAAAAAGTTAATGTTGAAGAACCGGATATAGTTATGGCGGGACACTCAATTCCCTTGGCTTCATCAATTCATTTATTGGGCGTTAATCTGGATAGTCATATATCTTGGCATGGCCACGTTGCGGCCATTGCTAAGGCAGCCTCGCAGAAGCTTGGAGTACTTTTCCGAACAAAGAACCTCTATACACCCCAACAACTTTTGATGCTCTATAAAGCCCAAATTCGACCATCACTGGAGTACTGTTCGCATATTTGGGGCTCTGCTCCTAAACATACCCTGAGATTGCTAGAATCCATTCAAAGAAGAGCCATTCGCTTGATCGGTGACCATAGTCTGACAAACAACCTGGAAAGCCTTGAACATCGAAGGCAGGTTGGCGACTTGAGTCTATTTTACAAATATTTTCATGGCAAGTGTTCAACTGAGGTTGCCCGCTTAATACCACCCAGAGCGGTGCATGGTAGAAGTACACGACGAGCCACTGCAGCCCACCAGTACGTGGTTCAGCTTAGTGTCCCTCGAACGACACTGTTTCAAAATTCTTTCATCTGGAGAACGTCATCACTCTGGAACGACCTCCCTGAGATCGTCTTCCCCAACGAGTATAGTCTCCAAAGATTCAAGACCAACGTGAATCGTTTCCTGCGCACACGCACCGCTCCTAGAGCGCCATAAAGGATTTATCCTGTAGTGCTGTGCCTCATCATAAAAAAAAAAAAAAAAAAAAAAAAAAATGGCTGTAACTATCGGATCCTTTAAAATTTTTTTGGTTAAATATTAGAGACTTACTCAATTTATTGACAAATTTAATAAAAAAATTGTTTTCTGTTTCATAAATATTTCCTTTATGTGAGCCTCCTTTTCTTTAGCAACGTGTTCTAAATGAAAGTAAAACATCGGTTAGATCCTATAGGATCTACTGTTATCAGCATTGAGATGGTTTCGATATAAGTATAGTATTTTCCGTATTCTATTTGCGTATAAGCAAATAAATATTTAAAACGAAAAACGCGTATTTTCTATATAAGCACCCACATAAAATCAACTATAAATAGGAACAACTTGCTAAGAAACCCGGAAATCTTTTAAATAAAACATCGATAATAAGAAAAAATGTTTAAGGTATATGTTCGCTTTCAAAATAAAACTAAAATTAACTTCTTAAGGTAAATATGAAATTTTGTGGGAACAATAATACAGTTTTGTAAAAAATGTAAATAATTATATACCTTAAATTTTAAGAGTGTGGTGGCGATTTTTCATAATTTAGTTATAACTTACCCTGTATAATACAGAGTTAAGTGAAATTTCGTATATTTTGATTTTAATTAAAACATGCTATGTCCCAAAATACAATTTTGGCAATTAAAAATTTTTGTTCCGTTTGTCTTCCTGGAACGCATATCCTGGTTTGTCCCAGGATATACAGTGACCGGCAGAAAGTGCACAGCATATGGGAAAATTTTTTATCTATGAATTTAGTAAATTTATTTTATTTCAGAAAGGTTCTGCATATCCTCAAACCAAAATAACACCTACCAAATCCAGTAAAAGTCTTATGGTATACGAGGGAGAGTCAAAAATGGGAAATTCCGCTAAGAGTAAAGTACGTCTATTTTTCATTCTAGAAAAAATTTTTATTAAGAAATATGGTTTTAATTTTAAAGATAGACTCAAATACCAAATTTCGCTTACTTTGGACAAAAAATAGGATTTAATCGTTTTTTTTTTAATTACCCTGTATAAAAAGTACATCGCAACCATACAGTACGCAAATTAAATTGTCTGTATACCTTGTTAGAAATAACCGCAAATAGTTTGTCAGCTTAGTTAGTTTTAACAATATTATGGCTTTTTAAAACAAAAGCATAAAAATATTAAGTATTTCTGCTGCATACCGTATTTTATTTTATGAGGAAACAAAACAATTTAATCTAACTGATGTTTTGTTATGCACTTTAACTTAAAGCACCTTCCAAATGGTACATTTATACATAAAAGTACAAACTTTTTTCTTTATTTAGATTTTAAGTGTCATCGTCATTTGAAAAAAATTAAAAATTGAAAATATCCTTTGATTTGAGTAGTTTGTATTTGAGTTTATCTTTGAAATTGAAACAATATTTGTTAATAAAATTTTTTTCTAAAATGAAAAATGGAGGTACTTTTCTCACCATATGACTTTTATAGATAAAAAAATTTCCCATATGCTGCGCACTTTCTGCCGGTCACTGTATAAGTCTATTTGCTAATTTAAAGTGAAAAAATTCGTAAAATAAAGAATTTTCTGTTTAAATGCTGAGCTTCCCGGAATAGCTTTCATTCAGTTTTCAGTTTTGAACCGTTATTGACTTAAAAAATAATAATTAAAAGTTTGACGTCACTGCAAACATTGTCGGTTTACTTTTTGGAAAACTAAATTTCGGTCTAATAGTTTTATTTTAAATGATTGGTGTGAGAAAAGTTTTCAAGTTTACGTAATTTAGTGAATAAATTAAAAACACATTTTTTGCGCCAATAACTTTTTGAGGTTTACAATTTGAAAATTAGTTGTGAATTAGTTTTAAACTAGTTAAAATGTTTTTGATTTTCTCTAAAAAAATACCACAATCTGTTATTAAATATTAAATTTGCATTCCTTAGTCATCATGAAATGAAATTTTAATTTTATTTTACTAATAAGTATCTTAAGAACTTCTAAAACCTACAAACTGCTAGCAATTACTTTATTTCTACTATTTTATTAACGCCTTTTTACGTTTACCAAACATTGTTGACATGAAGGGTGTTATGCATTTCTACTAGTCATTTTTTAAAAATTATTTTAAAATAAAATTAATAATCTTGGCCATCGAGCATTTTTATTCAGTTCTAATGTTTTTATTTGACGTGTAATGAATTAAGGTTTATACTGTCCAGCATTTTAGTTTAAATAGGTATTACAAAAACAATAAATAGCTAGTGCCTTTTTCTGGACACCTGCTGTGGTTTACTTTTTTGATTTTCTCGTGTCTCGTGGGGTGTGCAAGGTTTTTCTTCTTAGCTCTATAAAAGAATTAAACTTGCTTTTCATTTATTAATTTATTTTAGGCAAGTTTATGGTAATTACTATGACATAAGTTTATTTTTAAGCGGATTATTTACTGTGAATACGTGTGGCAGAATAATATTTTTTAAAAATAAAATGACTTGGTATAGTGTTATATACAGAGTGGCAAAGAAGTCGCCGCATAATGCCTGTAACTTTTGAATTACCCCGGATACGAAAAAGTTACCTTTATGAAAGTTGTTCAATACATTATTCCCCACATTTCTACTTTCATGACTCTTTTCTGTCATATCTGGTTTGGTTGCCGTATAGACTAACTAATTTTTTTTAAATGGAACACCCTGCATATGATTGCATATTTTGATTCTTCTGGGAAAACTCTGAATTTTTTGTATTTTAAATTCTTACCTATCTGCAAGCGTTTCCGAGATAATGACATCCCAAAAATGAAAAACTTCCTAATTATAATTATTCCTACCTAATACCCACCAGTTGAGTCTAGGTGTTTTCATGTCAGTGACCTAAGAGGTGTCAATTTTGAGTTCCTGTTTAATTTTCTGTTGTCTGATTTCTAATTTATTTATACTATGGTTCATCTGAACGAGAAACAAGGAGTTGAAATTTTAATAATGAGCGGTTAGTTCAGGTTAGTTATATGACGGAAATATGACGAGATCGCAAGATCAGGTTTGTCAACTTTTCAATGAATTATATCCAAATAGGGCTCCAATAAATCAGTCAACGGTGTGTCGAGTGGTAAAGAAATTTTGAGAAACAGGCAGTGTTAGGGAAGCCGCTAGAATCAGGTCGATCTAAAACAGCAACCGGGGAGACAAAGATTTGGATATTATGCTCTCAATACATGCAAATCCAACACAATCATTCAGGCCGATGGCAATAGATTTAAATGTATCTTATCAATCAGTAAAAAATGTGTTTAGGCAGGAGAACTTGCATCTCTACAAGATAAAGTTGGTGCACGAGTTAAACGAGGACGATTTTGATAAAAGAGCTGAATTTTGTAAGCTGATGGTGGAAAGAAGCAATAACGATAACAACTTCGTAACAAATATCGTTTTCTCAGATGAAGGTAGTTTCCATTTAAATGGCATTGTTAATAGACATGATTATCGTTATTGGTCTGCTGAGAATACTCACCTGCTCCAGGAAGGTCATACTCAGGGGCCCAAAAAAGTTAATTTTTGGGCAGGCATAGTTGGTAGATATATTGTGGGACCTTTTTTCATAGATGGTAATTTGAATGGCGAAATGTATCTGGACCTTCTCAGGAATCACATAATTCCTTCTTGCAGAATGGTTTTACCGGGAATAAATAATGGCATAAACGAACAGGTATGATTCCAGCAAGATGGAGCACCTGCGCATTATGCTGTAAATGTTAGACAATACATAAGCGAACAATTTCCAGGATGTTGGATAGGTAGAAGAGGTGCTATTGACTGGCCAGCGCGATCCCCGGACTTAACCCCGCTCGACTTCTTTTTGTGAGGACACTTAAAGAACAAAGTCTACGTTAACCGTCCAAATGACTTAGAATCTTTAAAAGTCAGAATTAGTGCTGAAATTTGGGGCATTCCAGAGGACTTCCTTTTAAACGTTGTAGACGGGTTCAGGGATCGACTGGCGCTCTGCTTAGCAGAAAATGGTGGTAATTCTGAACACCTGATCCTCTGAAAAGGTTTCAATTGTTTATTATTCCGATGTCAAGTTGTTTAATTTTCTAGGCTGTTTATTTTGTTATTATAAAGTCTGTTACAATTTTAAATAAATAAAAATTTACAAAAAATTCAGAGTTTTTCCAGTATAATCCAAATATGCAATCATATGCAGGGTGTTCCATTTAAAAAAAGTAAGTTAGTCTCTATGGCAACCAAACCAGAAATGACAGAAAAAATTCATGCAGGTGGAAATGTGGGGAATAATTTACCAAACAACTTTCATAAAGGTCACTTTTTCGTATACGAGGTAATTCAAAAGTTACAGGCATTATGCGCGACATTTTTGCCACCTTGTATGTGTATGTTTGTTTTAAATTAAATAAATATGTTTTTATAATATTTCGTTTTAACTAGATGTTGCTTATTAATTGAAATAGTAAAGAATAATAAAAACAAATAATATGTGATGAATTTTAAGGTTTTGATTCAGTTTGGTTATAATATAACTTGTATTTGAGAAGATATATTTTTAAAAGGGTTAGAGAGAATTACTAACTGGTCATATTTACCTTCTGTAAAGCTAGTGTGTATTTTTGAAATGCAACTAACTGTAATGTTATAATATAATTAAATCAAAATATTAAAATCGATTTTATATTTAAATTTGAAATATTCCCTCGAAATTGATGGACTCTGTTTCGAAAATATAACATTGTTGTAACATTCCTCTTAAGCGAGTCTTACACAGGTAATTGATATATGAGAATAATTTTAATTGTTTTAATCAATATTACCGTTTTTGGAGCGTTGTACCGTCGGATAATGGATGCATCAGGGTCCATTTTTTTTATAGGTAGTAATTTGTGGTATTTTACTCGACGAGAAGAATAATTCCAGCCAAGGATGCTTTTATGTTATTCTTGCTCAAAATGGTCGAAGCTTTTTTCTTTCATTTTTATAATTATTAAAACCTTTTGTCCCACGTGATTAAGCCACACGATTACATGATAGGTAGCAACGAAAAACCGCGCAATATTATAAGCAGAATTTTCAGACCTTCACAGATAATATAGCTACGCGTAGCTAGGTTTCCTGTGCTACAAAGTTCCGTTCCAGGAGGCTTCTGAAATAAAAAAAATCTGCTAATTTCTAAAAGTAACAAGGTTCCGAGAATGTGTCCAGATTTTTAAAATCACAATCAATCTCCTTATCTCAAAGTAGGGAAATCAAATATAATCTTAGGTTTCGCTGAAAAATGAAAAGTAAGCACTACAAAACTTGATGTATCCAGAAAGTAATTAATATTGGCATTACAAATCATTTAAGATTTGTTTTATTACCTTTTTCTCATCCTATTGATGTACGAAATTAAAAATTTCATTCCCGGGATAATTGGAAATACCGTGAAAGCAATAAAGATGTCTCAGAATGCGGAAACAAGCTTTTGCATTTTACACTACTTGTAAGACTTTTTGATTTATATAGGCTCAAATTTAATATAATGGGATCATGTGCGTCTTTTTGAATCAGACTTTTGTCTTTTACTTTTATTAATTGATTATGGCGCTGTTTAGCAATTATCATTTTAAAATTTGGTTTGCAAGGGGATTTCTTTGATGACAGACGTAGTAAGCGGGGAGGCAGTTGCTTTTAGTTTTTGGGAAATGTAGAAGAGGGGGCGGTTCTAGTAGGAGACAGTCTTTAGGATATCGATATGGCTTGAGTTGTATGGAGTGAATGTGTGATTGTGTAATTAGATGATTTAATGATACGTCTCTCCGTTTCAAGAATACAATAGGACCCCGTTATGCTTAACTAACCAAACGACAATGGTTGAAAATAGATTTAGCAACAAAGTCCAAAGATTTAAAGTACTAGCGCCATCTGTAGGACGACAAAATCAACTCGCAAACCAAAAAATCGGTTAATTAAGTTGTGCTGTAAATTGGATGATTTTAATCATTTTTCCTAACCCATTTATCTTATGCAGACTTGCTTTAAAATTGCTAAATAAATATTAAGGCGAAGTGGGGTAACTGTAATACCGGGGGAAGTGTAACAGTCGGCCATTTTTTTTTAAAGTAAGGTTAAAAACGAAGGTTTTGTATATTATTTAAAAGGTTTAGAGTATATATCTTATATATAAACATTTTTTGTTTCTTTAATTAACTGGATATTTTTTTTACAGGAGTTTTACTAACGTCATGCAGATTTACTTAAATGTGGAATGTGTAACTTGTTGTTATCGATTTTTTGTAATTATCGTGACATAATAAATTTCAAACCCAATATTGCCATCAGGGGTGTTTCTTCACCAGGAATCCATATTTTGTGTTAAAAAACGGTTACGGAAAACTCCCACCCCTATAAAATGGCTGTTACACTTACCCCTTCTATATTGATAGAGGGGGTAAGTGTAACAATTTGCTCGGGGTAAGTGTAACAGGTAAGTTAAACTTACCACAGTCAATTATTCTCGAGATTATTCTATTAAAATTTAGTTTCCTTGTTTCAGATCTTTAAAATAAAGTGAAAATGGTACGTGTATATAAAAAAAGTCAAATCGTGCTGAATCCTATACCGCGAAACAGTTAAAACAAGTGGTTGATTTAGTAAAAACAGGGACAGTTACTGTTTTTAAAGCCTTAAAAAGATATGGAATTCCGTATTCTACATTACAATAACATGTAGCGGGTAAACGAGAAATCAAGAGTAAAACTCAAGGCCGACCTCCTGTGATCCCGGAAGCAGATGAACGGGTTTTAGCCAATGGAATCAAAGCAATTGAGAAGTGGGGCTGGGGACTTAGTAGGAAGGAGATCCTCGAAGTTGTTGGTGTGTACACCAAAAAGAACAATCTGCCCAATATTTTTAAAAGTGGTATTCCTGGGGAGGATTGGTTTCTTAATTTCAAAAAAAGATACAATCTTTCCCTAAAGAAACCGCAAGCATTGGATTAGGCACGGAAAAAAGCCACCGATCCCTTTATCATAGAAGAGTACTTCGACTTACTGAAAAGACGCTGGACGACCGACATCTGAACGATAAACCTGAACAAATCTATAATATGGACAAATTCAGTTTCTGCCTGGACCCGACTAAAAGTAAAATTGTTGGACAAAAAAATCGTCCTGCTTCCAGAGTGACCAGTGGTCCGGGCCGGGAGAACACCACAGTCCTTATGGGTGGAAGCGCTACGGGAGATAAATTACCACCTCTCATCGTTTATAAAGGAAAGGACATTTGGGATAAATAATTGGGTGGCTCCAGATTCCGATACCTTTCCTGAAATTGCTTATGCCGCATCCCCCAATGGATGGATGGAAACCAAGATCTTTATTAATTATTTTAAGAAAACCTTCATACGTAATGCCGTAAAGCAAAGACCACTTTTAATGATATATGACGGTCATTCATCTCACCTAGATCTAGAGTTAATCAAGTGTGCAATGGACAACAATATAACTATTCTGAAACTTCCCCCGCACACCAGTCACCTACTACAACCTATGGATTTGGCGGTATTTAAAAGTCTCAAAACCAGATGGGAATCTAAAATTACCAGCTACCAAAGAACAAATTTGGGTCAGAAAATTCCCAAGCGCGAATTCGCAATTTTAATTGGTCAAATTTGGAGAGAAGCAAGCAGAGATTTACTAAAATCAGGGTTTAGGAAAGGCGGCATCTACCTTTTTAACAGAAACGTAATTGAACCTCTAAATATGACCCTGAAATGTTAAGAAGGTATGAGCAATCTAAGAAAGAAAAAATGCAAAAATCCACACTGCCACTTGAAAATTTAGAAGTAAACAACGAAGCTGGTCCAAGTAGTGCACCCGATGGAAACACAGCAGTCCTCATATATGATAGCATAGCAGCTGATAGCACAGCAGCTGATAATACCACAGCGATAACTAATGTATCATTTGAAAATTTACTTTTGAGCACAATAAAGCAGTCACCTCGCCCTAGCCAAATCCAAAAAAGAAAGAAAATAGTTCCGGGGGCAGAAGTAATAACTTCGACGGAGAGCTATGCGATTAAGAAGAGCGCGGAAGAAATAAAAGCACAGTTGGAAGAAGATAAAGCCCAGAAAAAAATAAAGGGGAGAGGCAACAAAATAAATTAAACTAAAGCGATGGAATCAAGCTCATCATCTGAAGACGAAATTCAACCTGACAGTTTTATGGATTCAGAAGATGAAAATCAAACATATAGCGATTACGTAGATGACACGATTAGAGAACAGCTAGAAGAAGAAAGTGACTTTGAGAAAAACTGAACAGCCAGGACACCAAAAGTTGGCAGCTGGGTTTTGGTTCAATTTTGTACCAAGAAGTCTAAATTTTTTTATGTTGGACAAGTCACAAAATTTGCAGAATCTAAGGAACCAATAGTAACGTTTTTAAAAAAGACCCCCAATTCAAAATCGACATTTAATTGGCCTGATAAAATGGACGAGTCAGAGGTGCTCTTATCCGATGTAGAAAAATTACTACCAGAACCTCAAATAGGTCGGCGAGGAGAATTAACCTTCCCACTTTCATTTGATGCTTACAATGTTAAATAAAAATATTCACGCTCAGTTATTAAAATATTCGTTTTAAATTTCAATCGGGTTCTTATTTACAAAAAAGCTTATAACTTTGTTATTATAAGTGATATTATCTTGCTTTTTTTTTGGTTTAAAAGGTATTTTTCATGAGTATGTTACACTTGGCTACACATTTTGTATGTTACTGATCGTTGGATGTTACACTTGTCCCAAATTGCGGGGTAAGTGTAACATCTTGACATCGACACCATTTTTTTTTACTGAATAAAGAAATATCAGATTTTTAAAAAGTTAATATTTGTAATGTGTTGGTAAGTCTATAATGTACCTGTAAAAAAAATTGTCATCCTATTGCCATTTGTTTCTCTGTACTGGGCCTTAGAAGAGCAACTATGCTTTTTTGCGGTTACACTTACACCACTCCACCCTAACAATTTTTTTTACGTTTCTGTACACTTACTGAATACAAGAGTTTATTATTTATAGGTTATTGAAGAGGTTTCATAAAAATGGTGGGTAAAATACTACTACTTTTCCGAGTGAAAACTACTACTAACATTTTTAAGCCCACAACCAAAATATGCAATATTATAACCCCTAGAAACCCTTCCAAGATGAAACGGTAAATATACATGTAAATGCGGCGGAGTCGCGCTCTATATTTTAACAGTATTTGTTATTTCTGTTATTCCTGCATCGTAAGCTCGAATCTGACAAGTTAAAAGTTTATTTAATATTAAGTCAGTATGAGTTGAGCGACTACCTTGCTAATGAGTGCGATTCCGAGGCGAAAGAAAATACAACAGGCAGGCCTAGTGGTAATCTTCAAATATAATTTGGAAACTTCGTTGTTTTTATACGAAAAATAGATAGGCATATCCTGGATAATTGGAGATAAAGTAAAGAAAGTTAATATAAAAAAGCCTCTTTTATTAACATAAGTATTTTCATAGAAATTATCCTCACGGGACAATTTTATAAATGTACCCAAGAAGGCATTTTACACACACCGTGAAAATAAAGTATGACACAAAATCGTTAGAGAAAGCTGAATACAATGTCATAATTTTCTTTAAATTAACCTCATTTCAACAATCACGTTGCAGTAGTTACCACGGTTGTGGTTAGCACAAGTTATATTTAATTCTTTTTATAACCACCTACCCCTTTTCTTAAAGACTTTTTCTAAAAATGAAAAACTTTAATCTTTTTCAAAAATATCTACATGTTAGTTAACAACACTAATAAAAAAAATTTTCCAAGAACTAAATTAAAATTTCTTAATCTTCATATAAAAATTTAAAAAAACTTTTATAAATGAAAAAAAACTTTCTCCTCCAATAATGTTACAACTCAATTTATTATCTTTTATCCATAATGTTCCTTCACTAATTAAAATTTCACATTTGTAATTAAAACTTTACTTATACTCGAATCGTAATACAATTAATATGTTAATATAACTAGTTAGTCACTAGGTCTTCAACTCTACATCCCTCATTCTGTTAAGTTGTGCTCATTATTTTGAGACAACTTACATAAACAATTTCGCTCAACTCGATGTTAGGTAAGTCCAACTTAAACTTTTATTTTATATTTATTGGTCGTTCCTGAACTTTGTACTATCCTTTTTAGTATCCCCTGAGGATGAACGCTTAAGCGTTCGAAACATGTAGGGAACTATTTATTTGTCCTTGCCATTATTAAACTGTGTAGGAGCACTGCATTGTTTGATTTACAATATTTACAAAATTAAAATTAATAAATAAACTGTGGCATACTTATTGCGACCGTAAAAAATAAATTAAATTGGAAAAATAAATAATAACGTGGCAACACCGCACCAGAGTGGAGAACAAATTGGGGATTACGTAAACAATAACAATTCCGGATTTAAAATATAGAGTGTCTCATTTAAAAATATGTTTTATTTTATTTTTGTATTTAAAAAGCTTGCTTTACTGGAAGAAACTCTCCCAAGAAATATGTTAACATGTGGCTTGTATTGGGAAAAGCAAGGGTTTTATTGTTTTTTAAAAAGCTAAACACTAAATCAAACTACAGAACATCTTTTCTGTAATATAGACCTAACTCTTTTTTGCACCTAATTTCATTCGTTATGGTACTTCCTGACTAAAAGCAATAACCATAAATATTTCTAAGATTGACAAGTTTTGGATTAAAAAAAAAAATTCTCTACGGATACTTAAAACATAAATCTGCTAGAAAAAGTACCTTTCTTAGACAGTATCCTTACCTACTAGGGTTTAGTTTAGAAAGTTGGAGAACACATGGTTTTTATTATCACAAGCAACGGATCTCGAAAACAAAGAATGCGCGAGAATTGAATGCTATAGTTTGGTATTAAAAGAAAAATAGATAAAGCTGCGACTTTGTGACTGAAGCCGCTATCTGCCCTATACACCTTGTACAAAAGTTTTAAATTTGTTTTTTTTACCTACCTAATACCTGAAAAACACAAGAAACAAGCAAAAACGACTTTGTAGTGTTTTTTTACGTTTCTAACTCTTGTTAGGTATAATTAGATTAGGACTTTGTTGTTACGAATAAATTATAGGTTTAAGTCATTTTGTATGAGAGGAAATCAAAATTTTTAAATATATTCTTTTCGTGGACTAGGTGAGCCATCTATCGGCGAACAGCCTAAGAATATTAAGGGGATGGTCAATAAAGGTTAAAAAGTTAGAAGGTCAATTACACTTGTTATTGGTCAAGTACCATCAGTCATGGGACGCGGAAACGACCATTACTTGTTTTGGGAATTTGAATTGGTAAAAAAGTTAAAAGGTTGAGATTTTAGGAGCTAAGGGGTGTGGTCCTAAGGCCACAAGTTCTTTTTCGAGATCGCAGTGAAATGAGTTCCGAGATTTTTACCGAACTCTCTGTTCGTCGACTTACTAATTCTCGTGCAAAGTTATCCTTTTCTTAATTTTATAAAGTTCAATTTAATTTCTTATCATTTATTATTCAGTGTTTTGGGGTAAGATGTGTACCATCTGGTAGTATATTTTGTTCTATATCTTTATTTTTTTTTATCAGGGATTTTACATTCGAAATTAATTTTCATTAATTATTCTCCTTTTATTGGGGATTTTCATTGGACGCATGTCGATTATTCAGTTTGAATACTGAATAATTATCTAGTAGGGCTTTAGTTTTGAAACCTCTCTTTCTCGCTAGATGTAAATATTCCTTTGTAAATATATTTAGGGCTCTTTTTGTAAAGTATCACTTTCTTTTTCTTTGTAATAAATTTTAAGTGTTTTGAGAAAGTAGTTGTTTCATTTGGCTAATAATAATTCTTGACCAAACAAAAAAGTTGAGCGAAATTGTTAATGTAAGTTGTCTCAAAATAATGAGCACAACTTAACAGAATGAGGGATGTAAAGTTGAAGACCTAGTGACTAACTAGTTAGATTAACATATTAATTGTATTACGATTCGAGTATAAGTGAAGTTTTAATTACAAATGTGAAATTTTAATTAGTGAAGGAACATTATGGATAAAAGATAATTATTTGAGTTGTAACATTATTGGAGGAGAAAGTTTTTTTTTATTTATAAAAGTTTTTTTTAATTTTTAATGAAGATTAAGAAATTTTAATTTAGTTCTTGGAAAATATTTTTTTTATTAGTGTTGTTAACTAACATGTAGATATTTTTGAAAAAGATTAAAGTTTTTTCATGTTTAGAAAAAGCCTTTAAGAAAAAGGGTAGGTGGTTATAAAAAGAATTAAATATAACCTGTGCTAACCACAACCGTGGTAACTACTGCAACGTGATTGTTAAAATTAGGTTAATTTAAAGAAAATTATGACATTTTATTCTGCTTTCTCTAACGATTTTGTGTCATACTTTATTTTCACGGTGTGTGTAAAATGCCTTCTTAGGTACATTTATAAAATTATCCCGTGAGGATAATTTCTATGAAAATACTTCTGTTAATAAAAGAGGCTTTTTTATATTAACTTTCTTTACTTTATCTCCAATTATCCAGGATATGCCTATCTATTTCTCGTATAAAAACAACGAAGTTTCCAAATTATATTTGAAGATTACCACTATATACTCTAAACCTTTTTAATAATATACAAAACCTTCATTTTTAACTTTACTTTAAAAAAAAAATGGCCGACTGTTACACTTCACTTACACTTAACAAGGATTCTGCGGTTCGCGGTAGTCTTGCGGACGCGGGTAATACTATGCGTGTGCCTGCTGACCAGTTGACTAGAGGAGTAAGGGATCCTCCCCTAGCAACAACTGACTGTTAGATTCAGACAAGGTCCAGCTGGGTAAGTGCATCTGAATAGGTACTAACAATATTAATTAATGGCTACATCCGACGATATCAGAACTTCGAGATATTTCTAGATACCGTCTGATCTTCCAGATTCTTAAAGAGTGCTTTTGCCCCGGATAATAGAATAGATAGGGACACGTTCCTATTAAATTGTGCGGAATGATACTGACTTGGTCTCCACGCTACCACGTTCTCTAGACCAAGTCTATCATCACCACGTCATTTTGTCACAATTTTTTTTTGTGTGCGACACGAGCCCAGGGTACTTTTCTACGACCATGAACCCCTTTAGAACACTCAATTTACTGCAACAAAAATTTCTTAACAGTTTTCCCTCTGACGTAATTTTAATAAAATTACTTTTCAAGGCAGCGCCATTCTTTTGAATGCACTATTAGCTTAATGCTTTTTAGACAACAATGAGCTATGAGCTCAGAACTTAACGAATAACATAACTTACCCCAAATGAAATATGCAATGGTCGTAGAAAAAAAATATTTTCTGCAAATATACAGGGTGAGACATAAATGAAAGAACCCTATTTAATATTTTAAAAGAAACGTTTAAAAATTCAATGAGATTATAACGCTAATTACTGTTGCAATGAACTACCCTGAACTTCCCTGAACTACCCTGAATATAATATAATATTTATACAGGAATAAAATAATTTATCTTTCAACAAATCACTCTCGTATAGCTTAAAAGTACGCACAAGACAATGTCCTGTAGCCAGCCGTTACCAATATTGCCTGCACAAATAACCGAAATTTGTTTTACTGTCTCTTTCTTATCCCATATTGACGTATGAAATTAAAGATTTTATTTCCGAAGATAACTGGAAACAGCGCAATAGAAATAAAGCATTATTTTTTTTTGTTATAGAGTTTTTCTTAATGGGCCCATTACTTACTTAATATTTGAGCAAATACGCAAATACATTTTAATTACATACATTACATCTATTTATGGAACGGACAATTTTTTTGAGGTGGCTATTTAAAATTTAAAAAAGCTACATATCTGCCTTTTTTAAATTTAAAATTTCTAAAGACTAAGTACCATTGTCAACCGATATTATTTACATATTATGTTTAGAATTTTAAATTATAGTTGACTTGCAACGTTTAAGGTTATATTCGTACTTACTTCTATTTAACGCTATTTAAAGTGGTTCTAAGGTAAAGTAGCCATATATGGTGGACCTAGAATATCACGAAGAAGTGGTTTGGTAAACAAAAAGCAGAGTTGTCATAAATGGCATTTAGATAATATGTAAAACAGGTATAGGGATGAACAGAAGAACTGAAAGTTTTTACGTTGTTAATTCAATCTAGCTTGCTTTATCAGTACTCCTACTGTGCCCTTATAGTTAGTTAGATATTGGTGAATTTTCAACAAAGTTTTCAAACTATACTACAATTAAAAAATTGATTATTGATATTACTGTCTAATACTGGGTTGTTTTGTCGGCACGATCTGAGATAATTTTAGGAAAAAGATATATTTTAAAATGACCATGTAATAAAAATTTCTTAAAATAATTTATTTTTAGGTTTTGAGGGTTTTCATAGCAAAGTTTTATTGATATATACATTATGCGAGGCGAAAAAAGTTTGGCACGTAATTTTTTACAACTGATTCTATTCCACGAAAGATATTTGCAGACATTAGGTTATATGACGCATAATTCAAATGGGTGATTTTATAAAACAATTACTCTTAAAAGTGTAGCATAAAAATTCAAACCTCAAAACCACAATTCAGCCAAAACTCATGAACAATCCCTTTACCAAAAATAAATAAAGTTTACAAAGTTAAACTTTATATATGGTAATTTTAATAATTTCTGGAATTATCAAAGCGAGGTAAATTATGGCAAACCAACCAGAATAGAATCATTTTAATATCAGGATTCGGTGAGTAGGAAAAGGGAATATTATATACAAACGTATACCATACATAATGTAGGTGCATGAATTATAGCAAAATGTTTTTTGTTTGTTATACAGTGTGTCAGACGATGACAGTATTGCCATCTCGGAAAATGTAAGAGATAAAAAGACGGTTAAATGGGGAAAGTTTTAGGCAACTGGCTTATTGGCGCATGTGAACCGATTCTTTGGTTTTTGAGTTATATTGAACTAATCTAAACAAAAATGTTGCATTTTCTTAGATCGCTTGTAACTTTTTTATTTCTTAATATTTTTTAAATCTGCATGTGAACAACATTTTGGTACTTACTTTTAACATAGGATGCGTCTATTTGATCATGTTTATATTACAATCTTTCAGTATCCTGCAGTGGCGGTTTTTCAGGGGCGGCAGGGTTGGCAGTGCCGACCCAGTGCCAAGCAGACCACAGAGAGTATATCATATTATGCATTATTTATCTACATCAATTAGCATTTAATATTTATAATTTGATTAAAACCGCTCCATTTGCAACTCCGGACATGATAGTGGATTTACTCGCAAATTACAGCCGCCATAAAATAAATTGTTTTACTTTTTTAGTAACTCGGGCTGGGGTCGGCATGCCTACCCTGTCGTGAGAATATCAGTAACTAAGATTAAGAGTATCAGGCTTAAAGATAGGAAACCAAACATACACCAGCCAAACATAAAACTAACCAATACCGTACCTACCGCTAAATTTAAAGTGAGGTTATGGTTATGTCTAATACTCATTATCGACAGGAAAGATTTGGTGTATCGACCTGTTGTGTTGTTTTCGTAGTTTTGTGATTATTCTTAAAAGAAAAGAACTAAATTAGTGTAAAAGAAGTGACAGTAAGTGTAATCTGCTGGAGAACAAAACTCTCGTTTTCTTTTTTTAAGAGTTAGGACCTCAGGTAATAACGACATGGAAAACCAAGTTGAAACTGAGGTAAAACGGGATTTTATTCAATATATTTTAAATTTAAAATGTAGATCATTGGATGAACAAATTAAATTACAAAATAATGGTCACCCGACCGTAAAAAGTTGAATATAATTAATATGGGAGTGAGACAAGGTGAGTAATAGGTCATTTTCAGAAAAATGGTATTAAAAATGTGCATGGCTAACTGGGAGTGAAACCACAGATCTATATGGCTATATTATATCGGGTGTTGTTGGTTCGATCCCGGCTCGAGGATTACTTTTTTCAGAAATATAAATTTTTGCAATTAACACAAATAACTTTCCCTTTTCTTTAATTTCCACTCTCAATAAGAATAACCGATAGTTATATTTCTGTGATCTTTTCCGTTGACCTCTTGTGGTCAAACCTTAACCATGTCGACCATAGGATATTGGTCCAAAAATGAATTACTAAATAACTATACCTCTCTGAAGTAACCCTTCCCAGTACGATTTGATTTTTGATTAAAGTGATATACCTGAGAGATAAATTTATTCACAAAATTCACACTATCCCAAGAAAGCGAAGTAAATTAACAGCTTTTTTTCAGCCTACGAACTAATTTTATTTTACGTTTTTTTTTTCTTTTTATTAGAATACATATTTCATATGATTTTATTATCAAAATAGGTACTTTTATCTGCACTCCAAGTAGTGAATAACCTCGGTGGAGTGATAAAGCCGTTCATTAATTAGTTCACTATATCGAGACTCTGACTACTGTATTTCCAAAACCAAAAGAACCATAATCGGTTAAGAATCTTATACTGTTATGATTCAGAATAATTCACTGTGCGTTAAAACAGCTGCAGATTTGCTTTTTGCACCTATATTTTTAGTTTTTGTTACAGAAAACGATTGATAAAGAAAATATTAAGTGAATCTACCTAGTTAGTATGTTCAAAAACAAATATAAAAAACTAAAAGGTCATTTTACATTTTGTTATTCAACTGAAACTATTTAAAAATAATTGATACGCTATTGGACAACATGAAATAATTTTTTAAATGATGTTAAGTAATTTAAGTGATCCTAATGAGTTCTGGCCCAGATGTCTGAAATATTTAAACAATTTTAAAACAATGTGCTATTTTCATATCTATTAATACTGATGGCATTGATTATAATTTGCAAAATTTGTAGTAGGTAATTTCTGGTTTTTCGTAATTGAAATTGTTTAATAATAAAAAAAAAAATTGAACGGCTGATAACACACCCAAAATATGTAATTTAAACATAAATAAAGCAATAGATACAACATAAGTTCAGCTAACCAGATTTTAATCTGCAGCTTGCAATTTGCAGGAATCCTACATTCGTAAAGTAGCGAATAAATTCAATAAAAATGAAGAGGGGAAAAAACGCTCGGACCCGTCGATTTGCATTTTCAGTTTAGAGTTTTTAACGTTGCAACGAAATATACAGGGTATATCAAAAGAGAGTTATGACCTCTTTGCTTTTTTCTTAAATGGAAACCCAATTTTTTTATAAAAAAAGGAAGGAAAGTCGTTTTTTTGTGTATTAAGTGTATAATCTTAAAAATATTTAAATTTGCAGAACGCTTTCGGCCTTAGGCCATCTTCAGTGCTTCCTAAAAGCGAGAAAAATCCAATTTGTAAAATTTATTTATAAACTTAATTTAAGATGTCGTTGTTAGAAAGTTGATGTAAATTCGAGTTATTTACCTATTTTATTTGTTGAAAATTTGTTCTGAGAAGTAATAAGAAATGCATTTTTTGTTTTTTTCTCACTTTGTCAGGAAAGAGGAAACTTCATTGACACAATTAAATAAGTGGGCCATCATCAGCACAATGTAAAAAACTCATTAGTAAAAACAAATAACATGTAAATTTGTAAAAAGACGAACTACTGGGACGAACCACTTTTAAATTTAATTAATTAACCATCGTTTTTTATTTTCTTTTTCATAATTAAATTTTTACTACACATTATTAAAAAGAAAATAAAAAACGATGGTTAATTAACTAAATTTAAAAGTGGTTCGTCCCAGTAGTTCGTCTTTTTACAAATTTACATGTTATTTGTTTTTACTAATGAGTTTTTTACATTGTGCTGATGATGGCCCGCTTATTTAATTGTGTCAATGAAGTTTCCAAAAAATACATTTCTTATTACTTCTCAGAACAAATTTTCAACAAATAAAATAGGTAAGTAACTCGAATTTACATCAACTTTCTAACAACGACATCTTAAATTAATTTTATAAATAAATTTTACAAATTGGATTTTCCTCGCTTTTAGGAAGCACTGAAGATGGCCTAAGGCCGAAAGCGCTCTGCAAATTTAAATATTTTCAAATTATACACTTAATACACAAAAAAAAACGACTTTCCTTCCTTCTTTTTTCAAAAAAGTGTACACAGCCCTACCTGACCAATTTTTTATAGCAGAATTAGAATGACCACATTTTTTTTGCTTACTGCAGGATAAATAAGGGTAGTGGTTACATAAGGAATATGTGACGAAAAACTGTCTCAAAAATTTAAAATGTGAAAATATGTGTCTAAAGTAAATAATCGAATTGAGCACCGTTGACAATCTGACAATAGCCAAGGCGATTAACAAATTATTTTTGAACGTTGAACGTTGTCGATGACACTTGCATTAATGTTTCTAATTTGTTGGTGTATTCATGCTTTTAAATCTTCTAAATTCGCTATGCGATTCACGTATACTTTACTTTTCAAGGATATCAATAGGAGTTAAATCCGGCGATCTGGGTGACCATTCAATCGTCCCTCCCCTACATACGGTTAAACCGGGAGTGCTAACAAATCAAAAATTATGCCAATAAATGCAGACTCATCTCTTATGCACAATTCCAAAATTTCATTTTAATATCTATAAGTACATACAAAAAAGTTATAGGGGTGAGCGTCTTTTGAGAAACACCCGGTATATTATGTTTTGGCCTACAGCCAGTTAAGCTTTCTTCTGCTCTACTGGGGACATACGACGGAACTTCAATGAAATCTACTCCTTAGGCCCACTTCAATCATGCAGAGAAACCTTTCGACAGCATAAGATTCTTACACTTCCTGGTATTCTGATTCTTAGTGCACTGATGTTTGTTAAAAAGCACTTCTACAAGTTTCAATATACTTCAGATACATATGACCGTAGCACTAGAAACTCAAATAAAATCTTAATTTCAGGTTCCAAAACATCATCATGTCGGAAAAGCCCTTTCTGCTTTTGCAGCAGATTATATTACTACCAGAATCCCTTAGAGAAATTTCTCAAAGAAAAAAAGTTAAGTGCTATCTTCTTAAGAACAATTTTTAGGACATACGTGAATACCATAACATTATCACTTAGACGCCTTATGACGTATCACTTTAGGTCTCCCATTGTTGAATTCTTGATGTTGTTAGCAGTTTACATTGTAAATTTATATGGTTGTATATTTAATAAATAAGTATACCGCACCACACGTTCACTCTTTGCATTTGCTTATAAAATTCAGTTCGCCGAGCAATCTCATGTTCCGACAGCTCCTGAACTAGGATAATCTTGTAGGGATGGAACTTTGCCTTCTTGAGTACTTTATGCACAGTATATCGCGCTAAATAAACATAAGAAGCCGTTTCCGTAATTGGTATTTGAGGATTATCTTGCACTGTTGTCTTGCACAGAACGTGAAGCTTATCTTACTCAGTTATTGAGGACCGACATTGCTCTATATACAAACCTCCGCTCTTAATTTTTATTGAATTTATTCGCTTCTTTACGAATGCACTGTATTTTAAATATCAGTCGCATTAAAATTCACATAGTATACTTTTTCCAAAGTCGGTTTGATGAATAAAAAACTCGATAAAAAAGCTTCGACCAGGCTTAAAGGGACCGGCATCATAATCGGGGTTGTCAGATCTTTTTTTTTAATTTTATTATAAAAATTGTGTTCTTTTATATCAGTATTTAATTGATAGTCAATAACTTTCTTGTAAGTTAGTTTGCAAATCTACTTTGAACCAAGAAATTTCCAATGTCAAAAAAAGAAAGAACAAGTCATTCATGAATATTATAATAATTTTTTTATTACTTCAGAAATAGTATTTATACAACAATATTTTAAATTAAACTAAAAGGAATGTCACTGTTGTTAAACAAAAAAAAAAATTAACAAACCGTTATGTTCCTCCTACACTTACGAAAACTTTGTAGAACTGACAACACTCTAGCGATAGATAGTCAAGGCTCACCCACAATTTAAAGTGCGAAATGAGACTCCAAATCAGAAAATTATTAGAGCAGCATATAAATACAAATTTATATGCTGTAGACAAGAACAGCACATAGTTAAAGGTTCGCCAATTGGGTGATCCCTTATTAGCTTTAAAATCAGTTGATGCTTCAGGTAGGCGATATTAAAAATCGGACAGTGGCGTGGCTGGTTGACACGATTTACTGTAATTTACATTTTTCATTTTAACCACAACTGTGTGGTTTTAGAAAGCGAAATAAGTCCGGAATTAAGAAACAAAGATTTACATGTTCAATGTCAACGCATTATTTTAAAGTGTGACAATCCGATTTTGTCACAAATGAACTAAGTCTGACGTGTATGGTGTCTTTTAACAAATGACCCTGTATAAAGTAAATACATACCTTGCCTTTTTAAAACGATGTTTGGTTCCCTGTATACTCTTCATAAATAAGTTCCTCAACAGTTTTAATAGTTTGGTCTGACATAGCTCCTACAAATACCTTCTAAGTAAGTACATACCCAAGGTCAACGGCCTCTGTTTTCGTTGTCTTTGACGAAGCAGGCTACATTATCCCCCTGTTTTAAATCACATATCTCCCTGGAATACACTATCGGAGACTTATTCTAGTGTTCCATTAGGTAATCCAATAAATATATTACTTTGTCATGATAACCTGTCAAATTGACTAATGAATTTTCTAGGTTAATATTCTTCTTCTGAAATATGTTTGGGCAATAATATTAGGCAACCCAAATTTCAATGGCCATTTGCTCTGAGAATGGCAGGGATATCTTAGGACGTGGGTTTTCTTTAAATAATTTTTAACGAATTGTAGGATTTACGAATTGCCTTCTTATGTAGAACTGAATTTGGGTACATCTGTTTCATTTCTCTTGGCTTGGAGTATCTGCAATTGAATGCGCACGGCTCTAAAGACTTCATCCCGTGTCGCCGCCAGTGTGTGAACTGGTCTCTCTCTTTCGGAGCGAGCAGGTAGTTCTGCCCTAACCTTTATTGTTCTGTGGTTCTGGCCGGAAATGGGTGCTCTTTCGCTTTATCTCTCTCCACCCCTCTCTGGCGTTTCTCTTCTCTCTCATATCCTGTTAACGGCACGTTTTTTAACTTTTAACCTGCAACTCTTCAGTGACTTCACTTAACTTCCAGCGTTCAAGGAGGCAGCAGGCGTTTCTGGATCCAGGGCTATTCAAGCGATACTTTCTGTGCTCCTTTAGTTTGCATTAGTTTGATTTGGTTTCCGGGGCCACAGAAAGCCACATCGTGGGATTTTTTGTCGCCAGTTGTTCGCTGAAGGTAGGTTTTTTTTTATATACCATGCCGTTTCTTTGTCTATTTTTCAACTTTTCTCCTAAAAACACCATCTGGGGCTCTCTTTTAGTTAAGTCGGGTCACTAACACCATAAGAGGCCGACCATTTGGAGCACACATCAACGTTGGAACCTCCTATTTCAATTTTAAAGACCCTACAGCTCCCTTAGGTAAGCACAATTCATTTTTCTTTCACATTTGTCCCTGTATATTGCTTCAAAACCGCTATAATATAACACCACATGCTTTGTCAGATAAATTTGCCTTTTGTACTTATGACCGAGTAGAATTGGTCTCGTTGGCTAAGTAATTGAAATTCTTTATTGTTTTACGATTAAGTGAACCCCATTTTACCTATGCTACAAGATTTGTTTTTTTTGTTACCTGTTTACTGTTAATTTGGTTTAAATTCCATTAATCTTGACCTTGAAATTTAATTGACTTTATTTAGACTCGTTAAATTTTTCTATATAAAGGGGTCCAACTTACTGCTTTATTTTGGTACGTTTTCTTTGTTTTATATAGCACAAGTTTGCTTGAAGTGTGACATAATATCTTAATTCTTGCCATACAGGGTGTGCCCGAAATATAAAATATTATTAAGTGTGTCAAAATCAAATCACACATACTTTATCGTTGAGATTAGCAAGCAGACTGTAAATCTTTTAATGTCTACAGACGTAAAGTAACTTAAACAATGTAGTTACACAGCATTCACTCCTCATCGAATAAATTATTTGATCAAATTTGAGGTGTTCGAGTGTTAATCATTTCGTTTATTTTTATAATGGAGCCTTATTTGATTATAATTATTATAAATTCACCAATTTGTCAAGATGGTTCTTGAATGGACATTTTTTAGTTTGTATTGCTCTTTTTAATAGCGGCATATCCTGATTATGTGATTTTTTTTTTATTATGTCCTAGCTTTAATAAATTATTGATTGGTTTGCTAATTGATAACTAATATGTTGACATTACTTGTGCTATATTTTATATAGTTGTATATTTCCCTTATGTGTGTATGTGTGTATTGCTACATAATCGATTATTTTTTATTTTATGATGTAACCTTAGTACATAGGCGTACGTGCTGGCTTAATAAATTAATTTTATTTTAAGTTCTTGGCTCTTCAAGCTTAATTAAAATATTTAATCACAATATTAAGTCCCTGAATATAATTTTATAACTTTATTTTTTTTTATCTCAAACCAAAACTTGGTTTGTGACTTTAATTATTTTTATTTATATTTTTCAAATTTAATTTAATTCAAATTTAATTCTTGATTATAATTGTAACTTTTTATAGTTGCTTTAGTTATTTTTATATAGTTCCTTTTTCCTTTTGTTTATTTTCACTTAGTTGGTTTTGCCATTTTAATTTAGAAGGGAAAAGGAACTAGGTAATTTTTTTTTATTAATAAGCCATCAGCTAATGCTTTCTTTTTTTTTAACAGGGTCTTTTTCTTTCTTATCTTTCTTCTGTTTCCACCCCCTTGTCTTCGTCTATCTGACGCCTTATTGACGTCCACTGACGCACCATCGTCTTCCTCCCTTCGGAAGAAGTCTACCATCTGTCAACCTGTTGTATTACGTACAGATAAGTCTAGGTTTAAATACTAACCCCCATATCTTTCTATTTTTTTCATTTTTGAATAAAGCCAGCAATCATTAGTAATTCTTTGTGGTTTTATTTATGCAGCTCCCCCCTGTGGTTTTCTTTTATATTTATTTTTTTTTACCTAAGTTGTGAAGTCCAGCTGAGAGTGAGGCCCCAGCACGATCTTGAAGGTTTCCGTATTGACCTGGCTGCAAAACGGTGGCGCCCTATTCAAAACCCCCCCTTACTCTCTGGCAATAGAGCTAGGGCTTTTGCACGCGGTCCCTCAGCCTCTCACCTCAGCTTGGCTTCGTTTTGGCTTTACTTTTATTTCTTTGATTGAATTTAAAATAAATTTTCTGATTAAAAAAAAAAAATAATAAAAAAAAAAAATTATAATAATAATTTTTTTTTATAACAGCGAAAGACGCGTTGCAATATGTAAGCGTGTTTAAAAAAAAAATCGGGGGAACACTGAAAATACGCTTTATACAAGAATGTACTTGTACTAAATCAACAGAGCTTGGGTTTTATAAAAATGTATAACAATATTGCGTGATGTTTTGTTAAAATGCGGCTTTAAACATAAAAAATTAGATAATCTAATGGTTATAATGGAATCCCTGCGTATCATTGAACAACGAGAGGACTATTTGCGCAAAATGAAGGAGTATTATGAATTCGATAAAAGTATAATTTATTTCAATGAAACGATACTTATGATGTTGTTAAGTATGGTTAGATAGACAGTACAAATTGTACTTTTGCTACACCGTGTTCGAGAGGAATACGCGTTATTTTGCCGGAAGTAAAGATGGCTTTGTACCTAATGTGTTGCTCTCGTCAGCAAAGAATATCACTTATTAATAACCTCTAACTTTAATTTTATATGATAATATTCGGCCGGTAATAACGAAGTGAATAGTGATGTATGGAAAAATTGCGTAGCTCATGTTATAAAAATAAAAAATGGATATTCTGTTTCACCACCTATAGCACTAATTAAAAATAAGCATTAATAAAAACTTGTTATATTACAGAACGTTTACTGTGATTCTGCTGATGCGACCAATTTGTTGTTGAAATATATATAGTGAATTCTAACTACTAACTGTATATTCCAACTTACATAGTACCCGCCCCTTTCTTGGCAGGGAAAACTGATAGTACCTCCTCGCGGTCCTGGCTGGACAAAGACAATTTTTTTTTAAATTGTTTTCGGCAAAATAAGCATTTTTCTTACCAAAAGACCATTCTAAAAATATTAAATGCATGTGTTCTTTGCGGGCGATGTCACGGATACAAACCTTTAATCGATATAAACTATAATGAACAATCTATAATATATACTATTTAATCATAATAAAAATTTACAGCAATCCGCATTTCATTATTTGGTAGAAGCGACGCCTATGGTCAGGAGTTTAACGCTTTTTATGTCATCGAATTAAGCTTGGAACAACTATAATAAAAATGTGTTTCTATATTGACAAACAATATTAAAAAAAAAAATACAATTTTTCTGAACATTTTTAAATATTGGAATGTGTTTATTTTTTTTACAATCTCCATCGGAACAGCTTGCTGTAAATAAGAAGGACAATATTTTATGTTATACATAAAGCAAAAATGAAATATTTATACTAAACTGTCTTGTTGCGGACAAATCTAATTAATATAATAAAATTGACCTTTTAGCCAATCAACCTATTTTTTATTTTTGACAACAAGGTTGTATTTTAACCTTTATCTATCCAGCTTTTAAAATAACACTGAACGTTCCAGTGTTATCCTTCCAGACATGATGACTTACTTAAATATTTACCAAACTATATATTTTAATAGCAGTAATAAAACCGAACAATGTTTTATCCCGTGCCAAAAAAAATATTTGGAGGTCAAAAGACCTTAGAAAAGGCATGTGGTACAGTTTGCCAACAAAAAGTGGCTACACTTTTAATATAATCTTTCTGCATCTGCCTGTTTATAGAATATGGTGTATAGTCGAAACTGTAATCCGATATAAGTAAAAAAGTGTGTTTCTAGTATTTTTGCATATAGGGTTGTATCGTTGATTGAAAGAGTTCTAAGTAATACCAGCTTAAGCGACACCAATGGGGTTATAAGATACTTTGAAATTACCGGTATATCGGTAAATGTTATTTTAAAAAGCTACTAGTTATTTCAATAACTGAAGTTTAAAGGCTCTATCAGACAGAAAGCGGTCTGCTCGTCGTGGTAAGCAACGAATACAGAATACAGAGGTTAGATCAGGTAATAAGCGTATTCATGGCACTGACCAGCACGACGGGCGGACCGCTTTCTGTCTGGAGAAGCCTCAAAGTTTCGAATGTTTTCAATGGTGATTGTGAACTGCTTCAGACAAACTGAATCACCGATAGCGGCAATTGTTTCTTAATAAGAGGTTATTTTTAAACGCGTGACAGTTAAACATATAGTCACATTTCTAAAAGAAAGTAGAGTTTTGACATTTTAAAAGGAATGGGGTTAGATTTTAAGTTTTTACGAATTTTAAAGATGTTGGTGTTGGAGAAAGTTTTTATGTTTAAAAAAATACGTATACATTTTATTATAAATTGGCCCCCAATGACCCTAACTGCAACAGCTATATTCAGGCTAGTAGGTATATAACTTTTTATAATTCTTCGTAAATTTGAATCGGAAATTAGGAATCCAATCAGAATACTAATGCCCGCGGGTGGCGCTAGTAGTAACCGCATGTATGATATATTAAAACATTAACCACTAACCAATTTAGAACGTTAACACTGTGTGTATCAATATTAATTATTTCTTTTTTAAAATTATATTAGTTTGGAGAACTTACTAATGTCTATATTGTTTTTAAATCTGGATTATCTCTTTCACCATAAGATCGAGAGTTGCATTCTTCGATTTTTGAGGAAATGTATATTGAGATATTTTTTTGGCACCATTTTTTTCTTGATATGGGCGGTAATAAGCTAGACGTAGCCTTTGCAGCATCTCTCTCAATTACATTATTGAAAAATGTTTCCAAGAAGATTTGTTGGGATTTGGGACAGAAGAATGAAGAAAAACACTTTTTCCTATATGCCGATGTTTCACCTTTATTTTAAAGCATTTTCATGATAAAATCGCTTATATACAGACTGTCCACGGATAGGGTTTACAATAGCACAAATGGATGAAAAATTTCATTTTTCGGGAAAAAGTAATTCTTGATAAAAAGTTTTGCTTGTAAAAAAAATGTAATTCACGAAGTGAAAATTTTGATTTAATATACAGGGTTCGAAAAAACTTCAAAAACATGATTTTTTTTTCAAGAATAAACTACCTTTTTTTTCATTTTTGACCAAAATGCCAATTAGAAAACTTATTTAGAATAATCTTTATCAATGACTTTATATCTTACAGAGGGACATCAAAAAATTTGAAAAACTGATTTGTGGTGTTACCAGAAATATGTATTTTGAATTTCACAAATGAAATGACCCCGGAAATATCACATGAAAGTCTTAAAATAAAAAAAAATAATAATTTTATAATTTGCTATTCAAACACCCCCCTCCATATTCAACACATTTTTCCAGCTGTAAACGAATGTGGTCAAAACTTCTTCGAATTTCTTCAATAGAAAGTTTTTGAACAGCTTCAACAATTCGCTGTTTTAGAAGCTGTACGTCGTTCTCAATTGGACGGGAGTACACTAATTGTTTGAGGCGCCCCCAAAGATAGGCATCTGAAATAGTTAAATCGGGACTACTTGGGGGCCACAGAACCGGACCATTCCGACCAATCCATCTGTGGCCAAATGTATTATCAAGCCATTCCCTCACTTCAATTGCATCCATCTTCTTGAAAGTACATTTCGTTCCTAAATTGGAGAGGCAATTCTTCTAGGTTGTCAGAAAAGAATGTTTCCAACATTTCAAGGTAACTCCTACGGTTACACTTGTTTTCAAAAAAATATGGGCCAATAATGCCATAATGTGAAATCGCCTCGGAAATCGCACACCAGAAATTTACTTTTTTGTAATATTGTCTTCTAGCAGGAATTCTAAAACGGGGATTATTTTTGATCCAGTATCTAATATGCGCAGAAGATACTTTACCGTTGGTTGAAAATGTTTATTCATCGGAGAACATGATAAATTTATGAAAGATACTGTTTCCACTTACAATTTTGTGTCCGACCTCTCTCTCTCTCTCTGTAGCCTACAACCCAGGGTGGGTCTTCGCTGACTTTACAATTTGCGTCCACTTGCTGCGGTCCATCATAAGTTCTTCTGGTCGCTGGATATTTAGGCTTCGTAAATCCGCCGCAATATTGTCTTTCCACCGCATCCTTGGTCTTCCCAGCGGCCGCCTTCCTACCGGGGTCTCTTCCCATACCAGCTTGACGACACGTTGGTCTTGTCTTTTAACATGGCCGGCCCATCTCAATCTCTCTGACTTTATTATTTTCACTATATCTGGTTGGTTATATATTTCTTGTAATTCCCTGTTAGTTCTAATTCTGTATTGCTGTGTGGCGTTGTCCTTGGCTGGTCCATATATCCTTCTAAGAATTCTTCGTTCTGCTATTTTCAGTCGGTTCTCATTTTGTTTCGTCATCGTCCATGTTTCACATGCATATGTCATTATAGGTCTTATAACTGCATGGTAAATTGCTATTTTTGTACGGCGGGTTACATTTTTCGATTTCATTATTTTTTGTAGCGCAAAACAGCAGCGATTGGCTCCTTGTATTCTGTTGTTAATCTCTTGTGTTACATTGTTATCAGAGGTGATCGTAGCTCCCAAGTATTTAAACTGATGGACCCTTTCAAAATTATAGTTGTCCATTGTCACGTTCTGTCCTAGCCTGTCTCGTCGTTCTGTTCTTGTTGTAGTCATGTATTTTGTTTTATCTTCGTTTATTCGTAGGCCAACTTCTTTTGCAGCATTTTCCAGTTTGATGAACTCCTCTTTGACGTTGATAGTCGTATTTCCCACTATATCTATATCATCAGCGAAAGCCACCACAATGCGAGGACCCTGTCCGTGTGTCCGACCCAAAGACAAAAATCCAAACGTTTGGCTTCGTCTTCTTCTTCCAACGTTTGATTAAAAGTTGGCTTAAATGGGAATATTTTGTTTGCCTTTAAAATATTCCGAATGTGAGATTTTTTTACTACATCAAGTTCTTGAGCTCGGTTTCTTAATGAAAGGGTAGGATTGTCAGCAACAGATTGCAATACGATTAGGGAAGCTGCGTCATTCTGATAGATAGTTTTTTTTTTAAATTGGAAACTGAACCAGTTTTTCTGAAATTTTCTTATTATGTAGTCCCATTTTTGAAACGTAAACGTTAGGATATCTTTGATTAAATTTCTCTATCACAAAGTTGTAAGAACATTCGCCCGCACCGTAACATTGAACTAAATAAACCCTTTGTTCTGAGGTCAACATTTTCAAAACACATCAAATTCTATTTGACAACTTCAAATTTGCCCCATTCGTAAAGCAAAGTAATAAAAAGGTAAAAAAATTCCTTGTTTTTACAAAAGATGGTAGAAATGCATTTAAAATTTTAAAATAAGATACACACCACCCATTATGAAAATAGAGTTTAATAAAATTTTATATTAATATTTTTATTGAGCAGCAAAATTTTCATTTAGGTACCTCTAAAAATTGAAAAAACTAAAAAAATCGAAGATTTATTTTAAATCTCGGATTTAAATTACAACGTTATTCTAAATAAGTTTTCTAATTGGCATTTTGGTCAAAAATGAAAAATAAAGGTAGTTTACTCTTGGAGAAAAATCATGTTTTTGACGTTTTTTCGAACCCTGTATAAAAAATCAAAACTTTCTCTTCGTGAATTGCATTTTTTTTACAAGCAAAACTTTTTATCAAGAATTACTGTGCTATTGTAAACCCTATCCGTGGACAGTCTGTATACAGGAATTTTTACTTAAAACTCTGAGGGTCTATATTTCAACCCAATCAGCCAGTGTAGATTCTATGTACGTCTCATGTACGTTCAATTAGGATGTAATCCGCGATTTTCCGCGAAAATGTGTATTTAGTGTATGTACATATTATACATATCATGTACGTACATTCAGTACAAATTATGTACAGGGTTTTTTTTATATACAGTGTCACCATTAAAGTCCGCACCATATGGAACTTTTTTTTATTAATGAGGTTAGTTAAAATTAAATTTCGGCAATCGTTTTTGCTTCAAATTAGACTAAAAATTATATAATCAAATGTCACCATCTGTCATTCGGTATCTTTCAAAAATTACATTTTAATCAAAAAATGCTGAAAAATGGCATTGTTTTACCGAATTTCAAAAAATTGTATTAGAAAAAGTTGTTTCTAGTAAAATTCTTGGCCTAAGTACAAAGTTTCAGTTTTCTAGCTCAAAGTTGATTTTTTTGCCATTTTTTCTAATTAACTTTTTTTTTATTTAATGTAAGTTCGCTTCATGGATATTAAACTATTTGCTTATACCATACTCAATATTTTATTTAGTTTGTATGAGCTTTTTTTTACTAGAATGCCATTTTTTTTCGAAATTTAAAATTAGAGGCAAAAAAATTTGACACAGGTGGTGCAAAGTTATCCTAATTTAAAAATTTTAACAGATAGACGTCAGATATTCCATTTTTTTGATAGTACATATACACCTAAGAAGTTTAAAAAACTTATAATAAAATTCCCAGATATCAGATTAGTTCAAAATTTAGACACATTTTCTTTTTATCCACAATAAAATATCAAGGCAATTTTGAATTTTATAAGTAGGCTATGGAAAAAAAACGAATTAGAGTGCCGAATAAATAAAAGAAATGTCATAAATTTGAATATTTTCGCAAGTTATAGTTTTCAGTGTTATCACCAATGTTGTCCATTCAAGAAAAAATAGAAATTGTCTTAATTTGTGGAGAGAATATGCCTTACCGGCAAGTATCTGCCATTTTTAATGAAGGGCATCCAGAAAAAAATTTGCAGCATAGCACTGTTTCAAGAATAATGTCAAAATTTAGAGAAACTGGATCTGTTCAAAATAATTTTAAGAAACCTCACGCGGCAAGTAAATACGATGAAGCAGCACAACTTGATGTTTGTTTAACTGTTATTGACCACGGTCAAACTAGTGTAACCAAGATAAGTGATTCAACAGGGTGCAAGAGGGAAAGCGTTAGAAAAATTCTTCAGAAAAATCGATTTCGGGCATATAAACCCAAGTTTATAAATACATTAAAAGAACGCGATTTTGATATCCGACTTGATTTTTCGTTTTGGTATCAGGGACAATATGAGGAGAATATTCTTTTTCCATACAAGATATTATGGACAGATGAAGCCACTTTCTCTTCGAATGGTACCGTGAGCTCACAAAATTGCCGATGGTGGTCCCAAGAAAATCCTAACTTCACAATTGAATGTCGCGACCAGTATCATTTTAAAACCAATGTTTGGTGTGGAATTTTGAAAGATGAGCTTATTGGACCATACTTCTTTAGAGTAAACTTAACTGGTGAAAGGTACCTGAATTGTCTTGATAACGAGATTACCGAAGGTTTGGATAACATGCCCTTACACCATAGACATAACTTATGGTATCAGCTTGATGGTGCACCCATACATCAAACTGTAGCAGTGAAAGAACGCATAAACCAATTATTTCAAAACAGAGTTATAGGGCGTGATAGAGAATGTCACTGGCCACCCAGGTCGCCTGGCATAACCCCACTAGACTTTTTTCTGTGGAGTTATCTTAACCAGAAAGTTTATAAGAATCGACCGTTTAGAAATATCGAGCATTTGGAACAAACGATAAGACAGTGTTGTGCCGATATAAGACCAAGCTTTTTACAAAATGCTGTCGAAGACGTTTATAGACGGACGGGTGTTTGTATAGAGCGAGAAGGACGTCACACTGAAATGTGAAATTTATATTGCTTTTGTGTTACCTATTTAAAATGATTAAAGTTCCTTTTTGTTCCTTTTAATAATAATGATAGTTTTAAGTATAAAATAAAATTTTTATCAAATATTTAGATGTATTTGTCATTTGAAAAACGAAACATCTGACGTCTATCTGTTAAAATTTTTAAATTAGGATAACTTTGCACCACCTGTGTCAAATTTTTTTGCCTCTAATTTTAAATTTCGAAAAAAAATGGCATTCTAGTAAAACAAAGCTCATACAAACTAAATAAAATATTGAGTATGGTATAAGCAAATAGTTTAATATCCATTAAGCGAACTTACATTAAATAAAAAAAAAAGTTAATTAGAAAAAATGGCAAAAAAATCAACTTTGAGCTAGAAAACTGAAACTTTGTATTTAAGCCAAGAATTGTACTAGAAACAACTTTTTCTAATAAAATTTTTTGAAATTCGGTAAAACAATGCCATTACATTTGATTATATAATTTTTAGTCTAATTTGAAGCAAAAACGATTGCCCAAATTTAATTTTAACTAACCTCATTAATAAAAAAAGTTCCATATGGTGCGGACTTTAATGGTGACACTGTATTTTGCACCCTACCTAGACGTTTTATTTTGAGAACTAGAAAAAAACTTTAAATGCAAAAGTTAGAGGATTTTTCGTGTATTATCTTTTACGGTTATTATAAAAATAAAAGCGCATCGTAAAGTTGAGAAAAAGATGCACATTGTGTTTTTTAAGTGACCTTACATAAAGAAGTCATTTGGCGAAAAATCAGGCTCACCAAAGGATTAGATACCGTAAGACAATAATATTTCCATTTAAAGAAATAGTCCATTCTCGAAGTGGAGTTGAAATATAGGGAAAGGGGAAAAAAAGGCAAAAAGTCTTTCTCCACTAATTTATTTAAATATATATAAATAAAAATTAGTGGAGAAAGACTTTTTGCCTTTTTTTCCCCCTTCCCAATAATATTTCCGTTAAAAATATTTTGCAATATCCCCTAACCATGAGAGAATTATGGGCAGGACAACCATCCATTTGATACCCGATCTCCTGATTTTCGCGTACAACTCCTACTAGTGCGGGTTCAATTCGATTTTGTAGTAAGTCCAAATAGGTTATTGCTGTAAGGTTGCCTTCCATAAAAAAATGGCCCAATAATGTGATGTCCTATACAGTTCCCGCCCAAACATTTATTTTTTGTGGATATTGCGTCCGAGTATGAACAAGACGGCGTTCATTTTCTTGGTTCCAATACCGGCAATTTTGAACATTTGGTTCGTTGTTGAGGGTGAATGTAAATTCATCGGTTAAGCAAATATTTCTCAAAAAATCCCCATTATTAATTGCTCTTTCCATTAATTCAAAACAGAATACCATTCTCCGTTCTGATGTTTTTCTACGGCTTGCCCAAGAATACTCGTGCTAATCATGTATATTACAGGTGGGATGCATTTGTTTTATTAAAATATTTGCCATATTGTAAAACGGGACTAAAGGATATTTTAATCCCTCGTACAATGTACAATTAATAACCTTTCTTGCTGCCTTAATGATTAAAATACCTTAGTGCCTTGATGTATAATATACTACTTTGTTTGGATGATTTGAAACGAAAATTCCCTATATTTATTTTGTTTCTAGTAAAATTACCCTTTCGCCCACACAAACACACCCATCAGATCGATTTATAATAAAATAACAAAACATTGCGATCACAATGCTTATAAAATATCCAATAAACATATGTTAGCTGAAGTTTCAGGGATATTGGAATAAATATTGATTTAAAAATAACCCAAATACTTTTGAAATTAATGACGGAAAATAACAAAAACAATAGTTTCACCTATGAAATCATGGGGAGGAGCACGTAGACACTTTTTGTTTATCAGATTTCGAAAGTCAATAAACGATTAAGAAGGTTATCAAAGCGATATTATAGAACAGTCTGTCCAAATTAGTTTCCAGTTTTGGGGGTTGCATTTGTCTATCTGACATGAAAAATTTAGCAAAGGTGACCTTGAACTGTATTTAGGTTAGATAAACATATACTATTTGCGATTTATGTACTTGTCGACAAAAAAAATACTTTTGGTCCTCATCTTTAGACTTAAATAGCTCAAAAGCGATAATTAATTTATACAAGGTGTCCCATTAAGATAGGCAAGGCACGATATTATGGAAGCCATAAACCTTACGGCTTCGGAAAAAAAAAACTTATCGACTAAATCGACCAAAAAATTTTCAAGTTTCGAAAATGGCCGCTAGGGTCACAAATACTAGGATATATCTAAAAAGTAAAATTTTATCGGATAATAATAATAATAATGTCTTTATTTTTACATTACTAGGTTTACAATGTTTACAATATAAATATAGTTAAATAATAGTAGGTACCTATATAAGTGTAATGTAAAAAATGGCGAAGTCCAGTGGCAGATTAGCCACTTCTGGTTCGCCTACCCTGCTAATCGCTATGTTAAGGTACTGTTTTAATGAGGGATATAAAAAGTTCGTTAACTTTTGGCTTATTGTTACCCTTGACAGCAGTACAGAGATGTAAATTTAAAGAGTATATTAAGGTCTAGATATTTTATTTCTACTTCACTCATTTTTAGCCTGTAGCGGCTGCCCTAAATTTGAATATCCTCACTGTTAGCGCAATTTCAACAACAATTAAGAAAAATAATGTAAATGTATGAAGATTGGATATAAGTTCTATCCGTGACACCATTTATGGAAAGTAAGAAACAAGTAAGTTGTATTATTTAAAAATTATAATACTTTACATCGGTTATTCACAAGCTGTAACTTTTTTTAGAACATCATGTAACTTTGACAGCTTTAAGTAAGAAATTAAAAGACAGACAAGTGTTTGATGGTTGTCTTAACTCTTTAAAAAGCCTCTTCAAGAAAATTGGCTTCGGATGGTAAAAAGAACTGATGCGAGGGATTACGGAACTCTCCCATGTAACTTTCGAACGACTGGTATTTTTGAAAGATTATATTAAAGAAAAAGAAGCATTATTGTACCAATTCGTTTTTTTTTTATGAAACATGTTTTCAGAATGGTACCATTGGTCGATCTTGACAACATGAAAATAAAGGAAGTGTTAGATCTTCTAAAGTTGATGATAATAGTTATTTATGTATCTAGGGAATTATAATGGTCTTAATTACCGAGGGCAAAGTTTACGTCCCGAGGGCCTTTGGCCTGAGGGACAGCAATTGCCCGAGGTAATTGAGACCCTTATAATTCCCGTGATACATAGATAATTTTATTTCTGACCAATTTTAGTAACATTTTGTTCATTTTTAAAGTGGAATAATTGTTTCAATAGATGACAATCAAATTGACATTAGATGACAATCGTTTGATTTTATTTAAAATTTTTCTTAATATCCCAAGGGAGTTATGACCCTTATAATTCCCGCGTAACTAAGACGTTATAAGCTAATAATATACCGGTCAGAAATAAAAGGTTTTATGCAGTAAACAAATATATAAACTATGGGACATTTACCTAGGTAAAACATATCTTTCTAGGTACAAAAAACTTCATGCTGGTAGTGAAGATGATTTTGTTTGAGGCAATTTTTTCTTCTAAAACTATGTGTTACTTTTTAAATTGCTGTATCTTCCATATGCTTTACTCAAATTTAAATCAGCTTAGGCTCGATTTGGGACTGGATGGAAAAGATATAAGACTAATCGGTAATCTGTATTGGCACCAAAAGGCAAAAATTCGAATAAGCAACGCTGGAACAACTGAAGATTTTGAAATTAAAAAAGGCGTTCGTCAAGGATGTATCTTATTCCTAATGTTATTCAACCTGTACGTGGAAAGAGCATTCTCCGAGACAACCTAAGATAGCCCCTTTGGAATTAAAGTAAACGGAATCCCCATCAATAATATCCGATATGTGGATGATACCGTGATATTGGCAGATGATGCACATGATCTCCACAATCTACTAAATCGGGTCAATGAAGAAGACTTGGCTTAAAAATTAAAAACAGTAAAACCAAATTTCTGATTGTTAGTAAGAACGATATTCCACACACTCGAATACATATTAACGAAGAGAACATCGAACAGGTCACACAATTTAAATACTTGGGATGCATGATTAACCAAGAATGGGATCCGGATCAAGAGATAAGATGCAGGATCGAACAGGCTAGAGTAACCTTCATAAGACTTCCAAAATTCCTTATAGACAAGAACTTGAATTTTAACCTTAGATATAGGATGGTAAAGTGCTATGTCTGGTCCCTTCTCCTGTACGGTGTTGATGCGTTGACGTTGAAGATATCAATCATCAACAAAATTGAAGCCTTTGAAATGTGGATCCTACGGCGAATGTTGAAAGTGTCTTGGATCGATTACGTAAGAAATGAGGACATTCTCCAAATAACCGGTCTACCAGAACCAGAACTTTTCGAAAATATCAAGAAAAGAAAAATAGGTTATCTCGGACACATACTGCGCGGAGAGCGATACCACTTTCAACGCCTCATTCTTCAGGGCAAAATTGAAGGGGAGAGAAGAGGATTAGGCATGAGAAATATCCGTCAATGGACAGGAATAAAGGACTTCCAAACACTACAGAACGCTGCAATTCATAGAAACATATGATAAGAAAAAGGTGAACGCCTACGCAGGAATCTGCACGGCAACCACATTAGATTTAATAGAGTCTGTATAAAGTTTATTTATCATAATACTGATTTGTTTGAGAATTTATTTAATTCATTTTAAGTTGATGTGTAACTTGGCTATATATAAAAGGATTCACCAACCTCAGTTGGATAATCAAAATATTTTATTTGTTAAACATCTTTAGTAAGCAATGGCACACACAAGTGTTTAAACACTTAGGTGCCTCAAACACAATTTTTTTATTGTTATTGTTGTTTAACTACTTATAGTCTATATTTTGTACTGTGGTGTTTGTTTCAATAAATTTAAATTTGGAATTGATACAAATGAACTCTTTTTTTCAGCGTGGGATTTCCTATGGCCAGTCTCGCAATGCACCACCCGGTATATGGACAATTTAGGGTGCTATTACTTAGGTAAGTAATAACACTCCATATATTGCAAATCTATAAATTAAGAAGAAGGCTCGTTTAATAGACACTTTCACACTTATTAAGAAATCGACTTTGATCGTCGTCGCTAGTGCATACCGCGTCATCTAGGTGCAACTGTTTAAACAAGATTTAGTTTTTTAAAATTTTCTAAATATTCTTATAACTCAGCTTAAAGAGCATGAAAATAGCTAAATTTGGGCGACAACCGTTATTCGATATCTTCATTTGTTTTCGAGTTATTAACAAATGACTATTTCAATTTAAAAAATGAATTGATTTAATAATATGTTATTATATTAATTAAACTAAAGAATGCCGATTTCGTGACATTGTATCAGTCCGATCCAAATACTAAAATGCGAATAGACAGTTGCCACGAATATACCCCAGAGGGCCTACAAAAATATAAATTAATAAATCATTGGTTTATCTAACGCATATTCTGCGCCTATTGTAGTATACTAGTTCGTCCATAACAAAATTAAAAAGTAACTATTAATTATGTAAATAATTATATTTATTATATTAAATAAAAATTTTGATAATTGATCATTCTACTTAATTAATATTGAAATAAATTACATACTATAATTTTAATTAATAATTTATTATTTACCAACCACTGCACCACTAACCACCTATACATTATTACAAATATTAGAAGATTGGTTAGAATTCCGTTAGATAGATGGAACATCCGTTTAAACGATTCCAAAACCCAAACCAGCTACTTTTCTCCAGTCCACAGTTAATTCTCCTGAAATCTGGCTGCTTCGGGATAAACTGAAGTAATATTAAATATCTGGGCCTGTGCTTTGATAAGCGGATGACTTGGAAGGACAATGTAGAGCAGCGCCTAAAGAAGGTGAACGCTCAGCTTACTGCCATCTATTGACTTATTAATAAACGGAGCAATATTGACATACGGGCAAGGACGAACTTATACAAGTACTGTTGACCTGGTCAAAATTGTGGAAACTCTGGGCAAGATTTTAGAGTGGCGTAACCCGAGCACAGCTGGCAACGCTGCTTTATTGGCGACATTTTTATGTAACCCACACTTCATCGTCTCAATATTGTGGCTGAGTGACGTACTGTCCCCTACGCAGTCTCTGAATAAAGTACTTCAGAAGACGGCGCTGGATTCTAATGGCGGTACTATTCTAGTGAATAACATGTATTACATACTCACATACAAAATCCAGATAAAACAACACATACCAATTACCGCTCCCTGTTGTTGCAAATCCATACTAAAGAAGCAATGATAGTAGGGAGGCACTAACACTACTAGATTGAATAGTTCAGGCGTCAAAATTACAGTGTTTAAATTTTCCAAATGAAATAATCAAAAACAAGTATATTCAAAAGTATCAAAAAATCCACATAAATGAAAAAACCTAAACAGTTTGCGACAATTCAAGAGAAATGACAGGATGTATCCAAACTTTTAAAAAAAAAAACAAAGGAGATCTCAAGTAAGGGAAAATTATAGATATTATACGGACAATGTCAATAATTGTCCAAATAATGTAAAATACGAATCAGGGGTGAAGCGTTGAATGTAAATCATTCTACAGAGATGTGTATTCCGAAATTGGTGATGAAATCACTTTTCGGCCTATCGCTACGCTAGAATAACCAGAATAACCAAGAATTGGTTAGCTGCTCGCAATATCCCGTTTGTACCAAAAAATGACAATACCCCAAATGTTCCTCAGGCAAGAACTACTGGACAATATTGAGCAGAAAGGTTTACGACGGTTTTGGGAAGCCGAAAATGAACAAGTGTTACGACGCAGAATAGTTAAAAAAAACTCGCGAAATAGGCAACATAACCGTCCAGATCATGATTCGACAGGTTAAAACCGAGGAAAATTTCCTGTTAATATTTTAAGCGCGAGGGATATTCGATAAGAAAATTACATAAACTTTGTTAGTGCTTATTATATAATACGAAATAATTTGTGATGTAATAACTTTGTTTCTGTACAGAAATAATACATTAACATCAGCACCAAAATAATGTTTTACTGCATTTGAAAATTATTTTAATCAATTTCATGTAGGTATACTAATTTTAACTTTCATGTCATTATTTTGAGATTTGAAATGTCAAATAATTCCCTTTTATTAATTCCATGTAAGATGATAGGGATATGAAAAATTTTAAATAATTGTTCCGTTACCTATAACGTAAACAAAAAGGAGACGTCTAATTGGCTAAATATAAATATATGAAGTTTTCTTAAACATAAAAACTGTACACCTTGACAGCTCTATTTTGCGCTCCCCTTTACCTTTTAACTAGGTTACCTTTAAGAGTAATATTTCAAGACATACGTGATTGATTGCAGGGCATATTTTGGGGACTTTTTTTTTATCTTACGTTATGCACCTGCTGATTGTATTAAGTTTAATGGTCTTAGATAAATTAAATTTCGGCGTAACATAATAGTTTATTAAAGTGCAAGTTTTATAAAGCTCATTTTAGCGCACGCGTTGATGTTATAAAGGGCAAGTGCGCTAATAGCGTTATAAAACGTGCGCTTTATACTATATTTTCTATTTTGGCATTTTTTTCAATAAATCCAAATTTAGAAAGAAAATAAAAGAAACAAATTTTCAAAATTTTTAGGCCTAAATTTTATGTTGGTAATATGTACAATCAAATTATTTATAATAATAATAATAAAAGTCTTTATTTCAAGAAAAAAAAATATTACAATGAATATATGTTGATTTCGAAATAGGCGAGATTCAGTCTACAGTGGTCCAGTGGTACAGTATACTGTTTTATCTAACCCGAAAAAAAAAAAAAAGAAAGTTCACAAATATCTAGAATAACATTCATATTTAGTAATTATTAATATAATTGAATTCTATACCCAACAAAATTGTTAAGTCTATAAATATAAATATATATACAATATACCTTATATAAAAATAATAATAATAATAGTAACAAAAAGAAAGAAATATTAACATTAGTGTTTGGCGTAAAATTATTGTCCATTTTGTTTAGTCAGTAGTCTTTTAAATAATAGTGTTTTAAAACGTCTAATATTATTAACATTTCTAATATCTTGTGGAAATTATTTAAGCAACAAACTATATTAAATGAAAAACTTCGTTTAAAAATTTCAGGGTAAAATGCATGGGAGGACTAAGGTTTCCTTTGAAACGAATATTAACATTATGCATGTCACTGCGATAAGGTATCTTATTAAAAAGGTATGGTGGTATATTGTTGGTAATAATTTTCGAATATAGTACTGCCGAATGAAGAAATCGTGTATTTTTCATGTTCAACCACTCAGCAGTTTGAAGTGTGTGACTTATTCTCTCAAATTTACGAATTCCAAAAATTAATTGAAGATTCGAATTTTTAAGCTTTTGAATTCGAAATATATCAATACTGTTTAAACACGGGCCACAGACTGCATCTCCATAGCTTAATTTAGATAATAGCAAAGACTCGCAAAGCATCTTTTTATGTTGTCTGCTAAGGTATTCGCGATTCTGATAAATAAATCTTAACAATAAATAGGCCTTTTGTAAGCATGTTGATATATGATTTGTAAATCTCAAGTTTTTATCCACTAACATACCCAGATTTTTTACCGAATCAATCCCAAAATGAAATTTTCTCATTATTAATAAAAACCGAATAATTATTATTTAATAAAAACCGATCCCTATCACTTTTTCTGCCAAAAAGAATTATGGCCGACTTGCTAGCATTTAGTTGCAAGCAATGTTTAGAGGACACCTCAAAAATGTTATTTAAATCAAAATTTAATGCTGTTACAGCTTGCTTGCTTTCATCAGGAAAAAAAGAAATATAAATTTGAGCATCTACTGCATAGTAATGCTGAGAGCAATATAATAATAACTGTGTGAATTGAGAAATATATATACTAAAAAAAATTGGTCCCAGAATGGATCCCTGAAGGATACCTTTTGCCACCTTTAAGAATGAAGATGTTGCACCATTATAAGTGACCTCCTGTACTCGATGTTGTAAATAAGATGATAAAAGTTTATGTGCATTTTCTGACATTCCAATAAATTTTAAGATAGCGTGAAAAATTTGATGATTTAGAGTATCGAAAGCTTTCGAATAGTCTAAAAGGGTTAGAAGGGTTAACTTACCCTTATCAGTGGCTGTGAATATATCGTCCGTAATATGAAGTAATGCGGTGGTGCAACTATGTCCGGCTTTGTACCCTGATTGAGTCACAGGAATAATTCCATTATAATAGAAATGCTTTTCCAATTGCATACTTATAACTATTTCTAATATTTTTGAGAATGTGGGTAGTATGCTTATTGGGCGTATATTATTGAAACTAGTAGGATTGGCTATTTTTGGTAACGGTATAACTAATGCCTTTTTCCACTGGCCAGGAAAAACATAGTATTTAAGACTATAGATTATAATATGCGTAATATGAGGCGGAATGTGAGGAACACATAACTGAATTGTTGCTATGTTAATACCGTCACAATCAACAGCTTTAGATTTAATATTTTTTATAATTTCCAATACTTCCATCTCAGTTATAGGTGTAAAAGAAAATGTAAGGGGAATAGAAGAATTATCTCTATTGGAATAGAAGGATATTAAGTCTTGATCAGGTGGAATGTCAGGAACTGATTTTAAGAAATGATTGTTTATGTCGGTAACATTACTTAGATTTGACGGAAGATCACAATTTTTTTTTATCTATAATGCCCATAGTTCTTATACCTGCCCACACATTTTTTTGGTTATTATTGTTGTTAAAGAATCTGTCATAATAAACCTTTTTTTCCTTTTTAACAGCAGCAGTTACGGTGTTTCTTAAAGTTTTATATGTATTCCAATCAGCCTTACTTTTGCTTTTTTTAAACCTTGATAATTTCCGGCATCTGTCATACTGATGATAGTTTTTGAGCGTACCTTTTGGAAACTCTATAAGTTTTAAAAGGAGCGTGTATATCTAATAAAACTGTTATATTGTCACTAAGAAATTTTGCTTTGTCTTCAATGTTGTCTAAGGTTTGATACTTTCATCTACAGATAGCGCTATTCGTCGAATAATGTCTATGGAAAAAATTGCCGGCACAATTGAAACTATAGCAATTATTCGGAGAATAAAGATATTCGGACGTGAAAGTACCGGGCCTAAGTCGAAAACGTTATTTTAAGGAATAGACAACAAATTAGACTTAAAACTATTATAATTAAAATTTTTAAAATCTCTTGAAGTTTTAAAGATGGGGCTTGGTTTTTCATGTTTTAAAATAATAGAGCAATAAACAAGGTTATGATCACTTACGTGTGGGACCGCTGTAACACCCGAGTCATTAATTAAGTCGTAATTTGAGGTGAGAATATAGTCTAACAGGGTTGCGGAGAGCATAGTGGTTCGAGTGGGTTTATTTATGATTTGCTTGAGTCCTAAGCCCTCAAAAAATGTAGTTACTAATTGCGCCTCCAAATCATCATTATTTAATAAATTAATGTTAAAATCTCCTACACTAAAAATGTAATCAACATTGGGAATTATTTCAGTGACCATGTTTTCAAAGCTGTCTAAAAATGATTTGCAGTCATAAGTTGGAGGTTTATAAACCACTGAAAATGCAGCCCGGACCCGTCCAAACCGTAAGCTTAACCAAACTTGTTCCGTCTCCCCAGCATACTTTAAGACAGTGTAATTAAAAGATGATGATCTGACGTAGACACCTACTCCCCCCCACGCCTGCCCCTGTCACAACGAACAAAATTGAAACCATCGATTTTCAAGTTTTCACTAGAAACATTTTCATTTAACCACGTCTCTGTGACACCAAATATATCAAAGTTGTTTGTTATTAGAATTTCTTTATTATAGTAGCCTTGAAATCACGAATTTATGACTAATTTTTCTAACATACCTACATAATTTTAAAAGATGGAGCCAGATGAGTTTAGTTTAACTCCCCGTAAGTCGTAAGTTAAGGAAAATTGCAGTAAGTTTTATAGTTCTATGTTTTATAATATAGTACCTACATTTATTTTGTAAGATTATTTGATATTTTTTTAAATCATCTCCATTTCACAGAATTAATGCAACCAAACATACACGACAGCATAATAAAACATTTGTGAACATCATTACCAACCTTAAAAAAATAAAAAAAACTGTTTCATAAAAAGTTTATTACGATACTGAAAACGATATCGAAACAGCTTTTGAAACCAAATTAGAAAAATAGTTTAATATGGATTTCAAAACATCAAACATAAGTGCGTTCGTTGCATAAAGGGTGAAAATTAAGATTTAAAAGTAGTCTATTTAAATCGAAGAAACGTATGACGATTCGAGTCGAAAGAAGTGTTTGCTGTTTAGGTATGCTTATCAGCAAACGTGATCTTGAAAATAGTGAAAAACTTTACAAAATTTATTATTTCTAGGACTACAGACGTCAGGTTACGAAAAATAAATGTAATTGTAGAGTCTTTGTCCGGTAAAAATAAATTTTTAAAATTGGGTTACTATTTTAGCCAGATTATAAAAGTATGTCCAGCACAGTTGTATAAATTTTACGATTGCGACATTTTAGGTTACTAGGTTTAGTACTCCCAGTCTTAAGGAATAATAAAATTTTCAACAAACATTGTTGTATGTTTACACAACACAGGCTTTATGTCTTATAACTGGAATCAGAAAACGTAGTTATTTTTCTCGGTGATTTTGTTTGATCCAGGTTATGAGTTTAATCTGTGTTAATATGTATAATATATACCCTTCGCGGAATTCTTCTTATTAAAGAACAACATATAGGCAATTTTTATAAATAATGTTAGCAGCACTGCTTTTATAATCGTTGTTAATATTTGGTTTTGTAGTATCTGAGTTTCTATAACAAATTTCTATGTATAAGAAAAGAACGTATAACAAAGGTGGGCGTTACTTTAATTTATTAGGCACCACTCAAAACCTTTTTAAACAAAATACTATTAATTTTTATCAAATGTGCAGGACAACATACTAACATGTTTAAATTTTATGACCATTTATAGTACTATACAATTCTGTATTCTTTAAATCAATGATTTTAATGATTGAATGGGATTTAAAGAGAAAAAGTGAAAGTAATTAAAAAAATTAATTCAATTCATGACTTTAAAATCTTCTATTTATAGCGGGGTATAAGCACCTAATATAGATTTTAATTTCTGGTTTTAAAGTAAACGACACATTTGTTAGGTGTAGATTGTGGCGAAACAGAACATATTTTGAGCAAATTGTTTTTGAATTACTGGTACCTAAACAAAGGTGTATTAAAGAGGTTTAAAGAAGTTTGTCCCTTTTCATTCCGTCAGACTCAATCCTTGGACGCGTTTCGCCGTATTGCGGCTCTTCGACAAGGCTATTGAGTCTGAAGAAAACGAAAAGAACCTCACAGTGCATGTTGGGTGGATTGCTCGATTGCCGCGTGATGTCGCCACGTGCAACATCTCGCACATGTCCCAAAAGATATATTAGGTTCGTTTAAATATAAACAAATTATTATTATAAAATAGCTATTTATACAACAAGTTACGAAACAAGGGTCTTTTGGGCACGCGACGTGAAAATTGTCCTACGAGGCGAAGCCGAGTTGGACAACACGTCAGAGTGACTGAAAGACATTGTTTCGTAACGAATGGTATACAATATTTTCTCTACGGGCGTTTTATAATAAAAAACTTAATTTATTTTACCAAACATTACCAAAACAATTCGTCTTGAGTTGACGTGATTAAGATGCTTGTAGTAGTAAATTATATGTAAGGTCTCTTAGAGTACAATGGACGATTTCTACAAATATTTGGTAAGCACCTAGGTTTTTTACTTTACGTCTACAAAGTCTGTTCTTAAACGCCAAAATTTTCGTGTTTAGCGTTAGGACTTCGTGTGGTTCTCAAAAGATCAGTTTATAGGATTAAATTGAATTTCAAGGCACAAAAACGTTTCTTTTTAAACTTGACAGATCGAAACGATGGCTTTGACATTAATGAGCAAATCTCTAAATATCGTTTGTCTCTGTCTAGCACGTTACCTTGTTTTTGAGACGTATTGTGCAACCCCGGAGACGCTCTATTTGTTTTTATTCACTTTTAACGCTATAATAAATAAGTGTTGTAAATCACGTTGTCTCTTGATGGTTTATCCATGACTGTAGCCTTGTAGTAGTTTTTTCAGACTTTTATATGACCAAGAGAACTCGATGCACTGCAATTCCTTGTGTGAGTATATTTAATTATTTTAACATTTTCTAAATTTGAACATCCTGAACTAATAAACCAAGTGCAACAGCACTAGGCGGCTGTTTCTGAACTAAATGTGTTCGTTAACCAACTCATACCTACAGAACCTGTGATATTAATTATTCTTGTTTTCTACAAAGTTTTATCAGGCAAGAGAAACCATTCCTTAGCCAACAGCAAGAGAAGAGGACTCCAACGCAGACTGCTACCTAGTCTTAGTGTCAGCTGCCTTGATAAATATTCTGGTTAGTTAGGTCACATAAGACATAAGAGAATAATAAGACCATATAATGTTATTTATAAAGAATATATATACATTGCTTTCCCCCGTTTCAGGAAACTGGTATTGATCAATCTGAGCATGCCTAGCAGACTGAAACTCAGCAACAGCTACCTAAAATGGCATACGCCTTACTAGAAATGTATGATTTTGTTAGAATATGTTTATTAGGCTGTATGATTAAAATCATATACACTATTGTGATACTAAACAATACTAAAGGATACCTAGTAAAAGTCAAGATGCACATGTTACTCATATTTGCGTAGCCCCTGGCTTACTCTGTGCTAAAACTAAGGCCGTCACTATATTTATCAATTATTATTTTATAAACTATTTTAAACAGTTACTTAAGGAACATTTTTATTTATAACAATTTATTTATTCCGCTAATATGCAGGGTATTCGGAAAGTAGCGAATAAATTAAGAGAATCTTATTACAGAATGAGAAAGAGCACATTATTTTACATACGACAAGGTAAATAAAGGTAGTGGTTACGTAAGAAAATTTTAAGGAAAAATTGTCTTAAAAATTAAAAATATTAAAATCTATATCTAAAGTAAACGTTGGATATTAAAATCCTTTTTTAATGTCGTCGATGACATCTGCGTTAATGTTTCTAATTTCTTGGTGTATTCGTGCTTTTAAATCCTCTAAATTCAGTTGGCGTTTTACGTATACTTTACTTTTCAAGTCTCCCAACAAGAAAAAATCAAGGGGAGTTGAATCTGGCGATCTGGGTGGCCACTTAATCGTCCCTCTCCTACCTATCCAACGATTCAGAAAAACTTCATCTAAATAAGCGCGAATAGGTAAGCGTAATGTGGCGGGGCTCCATCTTATTGGAAAAAGAGGTCACGCTGGTATACATCGGGTTCTTCTAAATCCTGATACAAAGTTATTGCAGCGGGAAGGAGGTCATTTTCAAGACAATCCAAATATCTTGCACCAGTGAGAGCATTTTCAAGGAAATAAGGACCTAAAACTATTCCGTCAACTATACCGTACCACACGTTTACTTCTTGGGAGTGTTGTGTATGAAAATCAATAAGGATTTTTGCTTGCCCAATAACGACAATTTTGTCTATTCACAGGACCGTTTAATGTAAATGTCGCTTCGTCAGAAAAGGAGATTCTTCTTACAAGGATATCGTTACCGTTACAAAATTGTTGCATTTGCTCACAAAATTCAGTTCGCCGAGCAAAATCATCTTACAGCAGCTCCTGAACTAGGGATATCTTGTAGGGATGGAACTTCGCTTTTTTGAGTACTTTGTGTAGAGTAGATCGCGCCAAATGAACATTAGAAGCCATTTCCGTAATTGCTGTTTGAGGATTATCTTGCACTGTTAGCGGAAAGTTAAGCTCATCTTCTTCAGTTATTAAGGGTCGACCAGATTTTTGAATGCCTCGAACATGGCCAATTTTCCGGAACTTTGCCTAAATTCTGCTTATCATGCTTTGGGTAATATCCGTCCGATAAGGATGAGTTGCATTAAACAAGTGAACCACTTCTGTCTGAGTGTGCGACCTATCTCCGAAACCAATCATGCACAAGTTTCTAATTCTTTCACGTTCGCTTAATTTTCTCATTTTTCATAAAATAAAGGTAAGGTATTTTCTTTTTACTAGATAAGCCCACAATTACACTGCTTTCGTCTATCCAAAAGAGTAAACACTAGGTGCTAACATGTAAATACTTAAAATAATTCAACAAAATGTACAATATTAACTTTTTGTGACACTGACAACAAAGTAAGTAAATAAAATAACAATATTCGTGACGTGCTGCATGTTTTGCAGGTAAAACAGATTGTGAACGGTGCTTAATTCGACCATTTACTTTAGATATATATTATAAAATTTTTAATTTATAAGACAATTTTTCTTCAAAATTTCCTTTTGTAACCACTACCCTTATTTACTATAAATTTGCCGCTCTACTTTTACCCTCCTTCCAATTTAGCTCGGCAGTCACCAGCAATTGGAGCGCTGGAATCGAAACAGATGATTTGAAATGTATTTATGTTGTATCTCTGTTTACATGGAAACCTCTCTTCTTAAATTGTTTAGTTCTGTAGTAGGTATGTTTGCTTGTCCTTGAACTGACGAGAACTAAAGAAATCGAGACCGGTCTCTAGGTAGCAATATCCAATCCAATGGTTGAAATAAAGATTCCTTCTTCTTCGGGTAGTATCTGACTGTGTTAAACAAGATACGGCAGATTTTGCTTTACAATTCAGCTATTTTAGCATGATTCGTTAAATCCTTATTATGGTCTCAGCAAGTGGCTAGAGGATATATAGTTTCTCACATATATACATATTTATAATATGTCATATTATGAGTAACAATTTTTCGTTTCTTCAGTATAAAATCAGTATCCATTTGTTCACTTAATGCATGGGAGTCTGACTAGAGCAAGACCCTTGACACATTGTGAAAGAAGTTAATTAAATTTTGATACTAGAATATCTAACGCATTTGTAGCTTGCGTGTACAATGTCACCTTTATAATACAATATTTAGATAAATTCCGTCTAAGTATTATGTAATTTACAGTTTCTGGAAATGAATGAAATATTTACCAATTCCTAATTTATTAGGGCTAACGATAAAGCTTTCCCACTTAAGGATTTTAAAAGATGCAAAGAATTTTGTATTGTTGATTTACTACCTTAAATACTAGTTAGTACTAGTTCAATATAACCTGGCTCATAAATATTTGATAATTGTTTAGGGTGATTCTGTTTATTGACATTTTTTGCCGGATTTCTAGTAAGATATAAAAAGCGGATGTGCCTATAAAGGATAATAAATTAAACCTTAATTATTAATTTATATAATATGTTATCTCCAAAAGTGTTCACGCCGGAACACAATGATATTATCGCGATATAAACGCGCTTCATTTTCTTACCTTGTTAGATTCGTGCAGAGATATACACCTATAATACCTATATAACAAGTAATAAGCCGCATCAAAAAACGAAACAATGTTATGTGTAAACTTAAGTTTCAATTTTGTTTACTGAGCAGTAATAAAATGCGTTAATAGTGGCGACTCGTGATGTCAAAACCAAGTAGTCCTGCATAGAAATACAATCAGAAGTGAACGACATTTTTTATTTAAGGTATTATAGAAAGCAACATTTTTTATGTTTGCAAATATCTACTCTCGAACTAAATACAATAAAACGGTATTTACTTATCAAACTGCTGACAACGCGAAAAATTATATTTTATTATAATATAATTAACGTCCATTTTTAACCCTATAAGAAAGAAGAAATTGAAAATTACTACCTACTGACAGATTTCGGTGATTCAGTTTTCATTGTTACCTAATTGCCACTTCCATAATTGGCATTATTGAAAGTTTAATTAAAATAAATTTTTTAAAATAATATCGCAGATCCAATGGAAAAAAAGATTTACGTTATTAGCGCCCTTAATGTCCTAATGCTGTATTTTTTCTAATAGAATAATGACATTATTGCCTTTAACCAAATAAACGCTAGATGCCAGAAATGTCACTTTTTATTTGCGCCACTTTTATAATCGGAATAGTAACACACCATAGTTACGATGTCTATGAACACAACTGTCGATTCGGTTTTGGCCTCTAATGTAGATGCCAGCAAGTTTTTAAGAACAACGTCACAAGTGCAAAGTGGCACTAGGTAAATAATTAGACTTTTGAATGCCTTATCAACAGAAAATTAACATAATTATCAGTTATGACGTTTTTCTACTTTCAATATGACAGTATGTTTATTTTTGACATTGACTTAATTGTGGGTTAGGTCACTTTTCTTTTCGTTTCTTTATTTTTTTGGTTCAGTAAAAAACTGTCATTACATCAAACAAAGTCTATAAATCTAAGTTAAAAATAAAAAAAGAGACATCTCAGCCCTGTTGAAAACAAAAATAATACCTGGATATAATTATGAGGAATTAAAAAAAGAATCATATTTCGAAATATACAGTGTGTAAATAATGTATGGAATAAATTCCGATTAAAATTCAGATATTATGTTTTGAGAAAACCCTAAGAGAATGCCCTGCCCTGTACATTACTTTAAATGTCGATTCCTCGAAATTAGCCGCTTTTAAAAACCTAATACACTTAAGATCCAAAATTCGTAATTTAGAAACCAGAGCCACTTAATGAAAAAATCCCTTATTTATTTTTGTGAAATCACAAAACATCTAAAAACAGTTAGAATCAAACAATTTATTAATAAGGTGTTAAAATTGTGTTCCTTCTTGCGCCTGACAATATCCTAATGGATCAATAAATTCTTGTTGTACATTACTTATAGTCTCTTCAGATATTTTGGCACATTCAGTTCCTATCCTACTTTTTAAATATTTGATACTAGAGGGTCTACTTTTGTATATCACATTTTTCAAATGACCCCACAGAAAATAGTCCAGTGGAGTAAGATCCGGGGACCTGGCTGGCCACTCAATGGTACCACGCCTTCCACCAATTCACTTGCTGGGAAAAACTTGATCAAGGTATGCTCGGACCACTAAAGCATAATGTGGACTTGCGCCACCTTGTTGATACCAGAAATTGTCACAGTGAACTCCAGATTCGTTTCTACTTGGAAATAAATCAATTGTATTTCTGACAATACCCGCCGACATATTTATTTTCTGGGGATATTGTGAATGGTGCTCTTGCATCCACCTAGGTTTCTCTTTCGCGCAGTATCTGCAATCTTGTCTGTTTACCTCGCCGTTTAATTTGAAATTATCCGAAAATATTATATTTCTACCAAAAACCGATTACCATTCAGTATTCCATTCTTCTTTTAGGATCGTCATCCAACAACTACTTTAAAAGGGTGCCATTCTTCTATTCTCAGTAAACTGACATAAAATAGGTTTCTTGTTCTAGACTAATCTGACGTGTGCTGTAATGAGGATTTTCTTCAAAGGTTAATAAAATATTTAATTTGGTTTCCTCGTCAAGCGCTGGGCATCCTATCTTTGGTCGATCTTCTACAGGACCAGTTTCTCGAAACTTTCTTTCTATTTTGCTTACAGCTCATTAAGTTATGGGTCCGAACTATAGACATCGTAACTATTAGACCGATCAATAACAAATAAACGTGATGTCATCATTGTATTCCAGTGTAAAGTAAATCAACATACAAGCTGCTCCCCTCCACTTGGTTTGCCAGACTTACGCCACAGAAAACGTAGTAGTAGCATCGACTCGACAATACTCGGCATGGCGGATGTTGTTTTCCTGGAGTTTTGTCGCATGCATATGTAAAGTCAGCGTAATCCCCACTCTCGGCCCCACCTAGCTCCTCACAGCGTCTCGCCACCAAACGATTTTGGCATCACAATTTTATAGCAATTATGAATGGCGTGTCGGATCTATAGTTACGATGCCTATGGTCCGAACTTTATCACCATACCCAATCATCATGAGTATTTCAATTCGTTGCTTCACAGACGCATTGCATTTTTTGAATAAAAAGTAATCGACAACTGAAATTATGTTTCGTGTTTTTGGGACAACGTGTACGTTATGAAAATAATTTTAAAATGTATCCTTAACAGGCCCCTTTCCACCCCGATTTTTTTTTATCCAAAACAATTAATTTGCCTGTAACACGTGGTGTCGAATAACGTATATATTATTTTTATGGTTATTAGTAACAAACGCTAAGCTGTGACAATCTACCCAGAGAAATTTTTGTACGTAAAAATGTTCAGGAACCATAATTTATTTTAAAAATAGCGAAAATATGACGTAAAATAACCCACCACTCGTTTGTAACCACGCCACTGCACATTGGTTGCAATATGAGTAACCTGATATTTTAAAAAAGTGACCTCCAATAACGCTAAAAGTTCATTTCTTTATTGTAACTAGGTTGTAATAAATAAAAAAAAAACACACTAATTTTTTTTATGTAGAATCATACCCTAAAATTTGACATCGTCAATTCCGGACACCCTGTATAAGTAGTGTGATACTTGCTAATATAATCATTAATAAAATTGTCAATCATGTTTCATTTAAATTTTATAACCAGTAATTACCGCTTGAGAAATTGGCACAAACTTGTCAATTAAATTAAATTTGCAAATTGTTTAGAAAACTTGGGTTAAATATTTGTAATCCGGTTGGGTTGTATAATAAATCCGATAATATTATCATAACATTAAACAAGAATCATTTCTAAAGCATTGCTAAATACACAGTGAGAGCATACTGTTTTAAAATATTGCAATATTTGTGCGAGTTCTAAGAAAATTTCCGACATTATTACAATTACAAAGGAAAACAAACGGACTTACCTTTAATGACGCCATATCTGATACAGATCGATGCGTTTGGATGGTCTCCAATTGGTCCAGGCACCAGTCTAGTTCTTCCATAGTTTCCATGGCTAGTTTCATGTAAGACTCGTCTGTAATATAATTGTCGTGAATTAGAAACAAACACTCAGTTTCAAGGTTAGGGAATATTTAATTAAACGTTGGTCTAATTCAATCTGAAATATTTTGCTTAATAATAAATAAATTTTCAAAATGTTTTTACTTTTTACTCGTTTAATAAGAAACGGAAAATTTATCAATTTGCTGAGCATCTACTCCTAAGTCCTAAGAAAGATATAATATCTTATACATATAAGCGCATAAACTTTAATCAACTTAGATTGTTATTTGCAGATCAAGAATGGTTGAATGTCTTGAATTCGAATTCTCCGCAGATTGCAACTACAAATTTTCTGCACACTTTTAAGAAACATTTATCCGAATGCAGTACCGAACTAACAGTATCTAACAAACATAAAGAAGTTAAGCCATGGATTACCCGTGGATTAATAAATTCTATTCTAAGGGATAAAATGAAAAAAAAAAAAAAATATTTGACAAACTTTACAATTGATTCACAGAATGAATTTAAAATATACAGAAATAAATTAAATAATTTACTTAAGAAAATCAAACATGGTTATTATAAAAAATTATTAGTGGATAATGAAAATAATTTGAAAAAGGTATATAATGTTGTAGCGGAAGCGACCAATGAAACTGTGGTAATCAATAGTAGGATCCAAGTGTCTAATGACAATAATGATTTTTTTCCTGACGAAAAATCTATGGTTGATTTCTGCAATGATTATTTCTCTAATGTTGGTATTAAAATGATCGAAAAAATCTCGGAACCTAATAACTTTCACCATAATTTGCCAATAAATAATAATTGAATGTTCTTGAGACCTGTTACGGATAACCAAATTATAGATAATATTAAATCATTAAAAAATGACAGTGCCCCAGGCTATGATAACGTGTCCGAGAGGGTCCTCAAATTTATTCACCCATACATTCTCTTGCCCCTGAGACATATAATAAATCTAATATTTCATACTGGTATTGTGCCTCAAGAGTTTAAGAAAAGTATTATAAGTCCAATTTATAAATCGGGTGGTAGACAAAAAATATCAAACTATAGACCCATTAGTGTAATTACCAACTTTGCAAAATTATTCGAAAAATGTTTAAAAACCCGACTAGTACACTTCTTTGGTACCAATGATATCATCAATAAGGAACAATTTGGATTTCAAGAAAGGTAAGAGTACTGCTGATGCCATGTTTCAGGTCACAAATAAAATTATAAAAAATCTGGATTCTGGACAGAGGTGAATTGGTGTATTTCTAGATTTAGCAAAGGCGTTTGACACAGTGCATTATGGTAAACTACTACATGTGCTGGAGTGTGGTGGGGTGCGTGGTACTGTCCTGGACGTTTTTAAAAGCTACTTGACTGACCGCTGGCAGTTTGTTAGGATGAACGGACGTGTAAGTGAGGGTATGAAAGTGAAAATTGGTGTTCCGCAGGGCACTGTCCTGGGCCCGGTTTGTTTGTGGCTTACATTAATTCTCTGCTTTCTTTGACAATTTCAAGTAAGATTATATCATATGCGGACGATACCGTTGTTGTATTTAGGGGAAGTACATGGTCGGAAGTTGAAGTGACTATTAAAAGAGATATGTATCTGATAAAAAATTGGTTGGATAAATTTCAGCTATCTCTAAACATTGAAAAAACATTAATTAAATAAAAAATTAATGTTAATCGTCCACATTTTAACTCCATTAGAATTGATAACTTTAGTGATTTGATTCATGAAACAAACTGTGTAAAATATCTAGGTGTATTAATTGATCAAAATTTGAAATGGGATAGTCATATTGCCTACTTAAATAAGAGAGTTAGAAAATTGATTTATAAGTTTTATCAAATAAGAGATATGTTAAGTAAAGGCCTCTTACTTTTAGTTTACCGATCATTGGTTGAATCATTGCTGAAGTACGGTATATTGGTTTGGGGTGGACTATACACGAATAACCTTAACAATTTAAACATAGTACAAAATTACATTCTAAAAATTATTTTAAAGAAAAACAAACTATACCCTACCAAACTTTTATATCAAGATATGCAACATCAGATCACTGTATTTTCATTCTTTGTGTATTTTCGTGTATGACAAGCGGACTACTACAGTGTCCACAAATTACTTTCAATTGTAGTAAAAGGTTTGTTACATTTCTAGGTCCAAAATGCTATAATTTATTGCCTAATGAAATTAAAACTATAAGCAACTACAAAAGATTTTCATATAATTGTAAAAACTTTATTAATGATCATTACCTTCTTTTTATGAAATTAATTACCGATTAGTCATTTGCAATGGATTGGTTTAGTGTATTTTGCTGTCATGTTTGTATGCATATATTGAGTAGTGCTATGTACTCTTAAATACTTATGGGAAATTGTATGCACAAAACAAGTGTTAACTCACTTAGGTGCATTTCATTTCTTTCTGATTTAGTTAATTTAATATAACTTAATTCTTACCTACAAATATTTCTGTGATTTAGCTTATTTAAATGTATAGATTACTGAATTAAGTTTGTTTGTATAACACTGTAGCACTCTTGTAAATATTTAGTCCTTAAACAGTTGTCGCAAACTGTATAAACGTCACAAGCCGCAAAAGTATAAATTGTGTTAAATTGTATTGCTATGTTAAATTATAGATTATAAATTGTATTACTATTACTGCTATTACTATGTATACTCATTATTGTTAAATTAGATAGATAAATAAAATAAATAAATAAATAAATAAGTTTAATTATTTTGTCATAATGTCAAAGAAATAATTTTTTTACAAAATTTAGATAGCAGATTTTGAGGAAAACAAAGCTTTTTAATAATTCAGTTCCATTGGAAGAAAATGACTTAACAATAACAAAACTAAATTGCAACAACCAAAAATAAAAAACGCTTATTTCCCGCTCTTGAATTTATCAGTGCTTGGCATCGCGGTTTGGTATACTCAAATTTCTTAAATCCTGTACTGATAAAAGGCAGCACTTGCGACAAGAGAATAAACTATCTTGTCTGTAAATTTCTTTATTCGAAGGTAATATTCTCATTTGGAAATAATGCGTTCTTAATACAAGGTATTTTATGTCTTTGGTAATTTCTGCTTATGTTCTTGGCAGAAAAAATCCTTTTACAGAAGCTGGCGTCTTTGGGACTGTAAAATTTTAAAATAGCATTTCTAACCAAAGTAATGTTCTTTGCGCCAAAGTAATTATATCCTTGTTCCAGAAGTATGGTATGCAGTAAGCAGTATGCAAGTTTCTAAGCATCCCGGGCCGGCCCGGTAGTCGACTTTCGTCTCTTGGTGAGTGCAAGTGATGTATAAATAATGAGTGGGATTAAAGATTTTCTTAGAAAGGTTTAAGCTTGAACGGTTAAGCGACAATATTTATCGTATGTATAAATGATTATATTAACATATTTGTCTTTATACAGGCATGTACATATAATTATGCCTTTTTGCATTATACTGAGTTATAGTACCTTATAGTTTTGTAACCCTAAATGTAAATTTCGCCTCAACCTAACAAAGTATTGCACATTACATTGTTTTTCAAGATGACTGCGAATGCTACACGTTATACTTAACTGAAGGATCATTAATTTGCTGTAAAGACTGAAAATCAACACAGCTGTGTGAACTTGATTGAAGATAACTAGATTTTATAAAACGAGATTGTTAAGACCGGCGTCGTTGAACTAAAGATATTTCCTTAAAAACAAGATCTACGAATTTGAGAGTAGTGCATATTATCATATAAAGTTAAAAAATGGCGGCACAGGATATTTGTTAATGTTTTAGTTTTATTCTTTTAACAATAATGATTTTTTGCTTATATAGAATAACCGGGGCAAGCTGTGACTTTATGCCTTTCTTTGAATCAAGATTTTGTTGTAGTTAGTTCCTATTCCTAAGGGCATTTGTTAACATTTAAAATATTCAAATATAAAACGTTAAAAAAATCGAATTTGTTTCCACACAATAGAAATGCGGTCCTTAAAATTTTGAAAATCTATTTATTTATATATGATTACCTTATTATAACGTTTAAAAGCGTCTGGTTATAATATGCATGAAAAAGTGCTTTTGAACATTTTCAGAATATCACGAAACAATACATCAGTAATTTAACATTTTGTTTTTCAATTTTCGACAAAAGTAATTAATTTTATTTTGTACATTCGTTGTAAAGAACGGTGTTATTGGAATAATGAAAGTCTAAAAATCGACCTTTAGGAATATATTCTTTAGATAAGGTAATTGTAGGTTTGCGGCAAAGAAATATATCCTTGCAACAAGCCATTTGATCTCAAATCAAGTTTATGAAAACGTTCATTAAAAGGAATTAAAAATTTATTCGTCTTGATTCAAGGATGTCGCCTTTAAGTCCAAGGAATAGCAAAGAAATGTATTCTTGAGCAAATGCCACATATACCTGACTTAAGTACATAAATGATTCATTGATATTAAAGCTTTCAATTGAAGAATGCTGTCTCTGAGACCAGTATAATAATAATCTTGCGTCAAAGATAGGTATTTTAAGGTAAGTACTGAAATCCTTGAATCAAAGTAACAAAAATAATTAGCCTTACTTTAAGATAATGAATAACCTTACCTCAAGGCGGTGTTTGGTATTTTTACAATCTGTTATCTTAGCTTAAGAGATATTTTCTTTCCGCTAAGATACTTACAGAACTTGCTTTCAAGTACATGACTGACTTTAACCAAGATAATATTCATTTGGACATATCGAAAGACATGGCGGCTTTGATTTAAATTTGTTTTGCTTTACATTAAGATATCCTTTTTATCAGTGTGGCCCATTTCTTCCCATATCCTTTAGAGTAAGATCCTTAATTCGGCCAGGTTTGGAGGCGGTCGCTTTAGAGCCCTCACTTTTCTTCTTATTAAGGCTATTTTTATTTGATCACAACTTTTGGTATCAAAGTGATAAAATACTTATGTCAAAAGTATCAAATTTACTTATAATAAATGAAACAAGTTAGGTCATACCCCATCTAAGGAATATGTCGACTCAACATAATTTTATTTAGATGACATCATATTAGGGATGGTTGAAACAGGGCTTTTCAATAACAGGCATCACCTGTTCCAGATTTAAAAATTACCTGTTTCAAGAAACCTGTTTCAGTTTCGAGCTGTTCCGAAACGTAGATAAGTAATTGTACCTACTTGTTTCACGCTGGCGGCTGACGCTGTTCTTATCCTGTTGCGATCACGCGGTGTCTGTTGTTTAAGACAAGGTTGCCGGTTGTCGCGTTAATAGCAGAGAAGCGTTAGGAAGCAGAATTAAAATATTCGCTTTTAGGGACGCTGTTTTCTATTTGTTTTCAGTATGTTATATTTACTATTTATGTTTTATACGTCATACGTATTAAATCGTGTTGTGTCGACTGTCTATATTAACGTTGCCGATTTAAGTAACTAAGTAAGTAGAACAGTTTTTTTTCTAAAATAATATTTATAATGAGTTTAATAAAAAGTTTAACAATGCAAAATAAAAGTAGCCAAGTGTGGAATCTTTTTGCAGTCGTCGATAAGTCAAATGCACAGTGTAATATGTGAAAATTGCAAATATCTTATAAATCTTCGATAACAATCATAAAAAAACACCATTATTGGCTAATTGAAGACCATAAGTAAGAAACAGGCTAAGTGCTAAAATAACAAAACAAAGTTATTGATGAAAAACATTTTATTACCAACAGTTTTCAAAATTTAGAAATACAATTTAACTCAGGGATGTAAAATATTACGGTAATACACCCTGTACAAAAATAAAATAGAAATTGTTATTAACATTGAAAAAAAAAATTGTTTTTATTTAAAATTTTTCAAAAGAGCTAAGTACCACACGTTGTTAAAAAAGATCTAAGTGCCACTTAAGAAATATTTTTTATAAAAATCTTTATGCTTTTGGTCATTGAAAAAAGGAATCATGACCCGTAAGTTTTGTTTTTTTTTTCTTCGCTAATAGCTTTATTTAATGCAGGTCCTAACATTAGCCTTCTAATATCCTGGACCCTTTTCCCTTTTTTTAAAATGTTAGTTTTTGCCCAAATTTCAGTTGAATGGATAGTTTTTGATAAAACCACTGATGGATCTTTGGCTATCGAAGGGCAACCTCCTTAGTGATATTAATTTAGTTTAGAAGTATTAATGATATTATCTTGACTAGCCTGAAAGTTGATGAAATCGTGTTTTTCCATTTCCACCACACCATAGGGTGTGGTAACTCTTGCCGATTTAACCACCTCAATTAAATCAGACGGAATAAAAGATTTCATCACTCTCTTTCTTTTTTCCACCTGGGCAAAGTCACGGTCACAACTTAAAAAACTATGGCCACTAACTAAAAACTTTTGTTCAATAATATCAAAGACACCCAATGATACCACAAAAAGAAATGTAAACACCATCATACGGTTTTTGTTTTGACCGCAGCAGTTATCACTCTATACCACTAAGTGTTTTTTATCCGAAATGCCCTCATTTAAAACTTTTAACAAACAAGAACTGATTTCATTGCCACCACGACTTTCAATGCTTTCGTTTCACATACACATTATTGGTTGACCAAAATTCTCTAGTTTTATTTCAAAATTGAAACAAGACAGCTGCCTGAGATATAACATTTCAGAGTGCGTAAGAGTTGGTACAAAAAGCACCTGTTCTAAGTCTATAGATAAAACGCAGGTATTGCTGTCAGGTCTCTGTGAATGAGTTATATCTTCCTTCATTATTGCTCTGGCTTTCTTACTTTTGCAATGATGTAATTCCAACTGTACTATAGCCGCTGTACTTTCTTCATTTTTAAGTTTAATTTTAATATCTAGGAGATCGCAGGTTTTGCAAGTGTCTGTTCTAGACCTTTTGAAAGACAACTTGGGAAAATCTTTTTTAAATACTTCTCGATAATAACTTTGAGAAATACTACTTGTTGGATGTTCCTTTTAAAAAGCTTTGTAAAGACGACTAATATTCAAATCTGAGCTGATGTACACTTTCGATGATTTATTCCGAGAATAGTGGCTTATGTCCTTTGGTATCGATTGGATATGAGATCTTACTAATTCCCTCTGAGCAACAGTTCTTTCCAGCAGTTCTGCAGACTTGTACGATGTCACCTTTTCCATTGGGAACAGTAAACAATGGAGTGCATTGCCTACGACTAAGTGCTACGTCTTCGTATGTACCATGCCTTATATGCTTTACAATAGCTATTTGGACTAACCCCATTAGGAAGTTTGAGTTTCAGATGATTGTTCATACAATTCAGTGAAAAGCCTTAGCTTTGCCTCCAACGGTAGTGTTTTGCATTGAAATTTACACTTGCAGATAACCTAGAAAGAAGAAACCTTCATTAATGCCGCAAAATATAATAAACGATAAATAAATAAATAAAAAATAACAAACAACACGTATCGTTAACTTACCGTTTTACTTGGTTCTTTTTTCGCAGGCCGCAACGTATTTTTGTGCGTTCTATATTCTTTTCCCGCCACCTTAAGCTTCTTTTGTTTCAGTAAAGCACCGCCGGTTCCCCTTTTTCTTCTTGCTTTGTTAGCCTAATTTTGAGTATTTTCCATCTCTAACGTAAAATATTACTAATACTGCACAAAATTAAACTAGTCACAAACAAACTCAAACAAGAAAGAATTCCACGTGTAAATAACATGTACCATATGAACGTCAAGCGAAACACTGACTGTAATTCCCAATAAATTACCGAATCCAAAACCACCGACAAAACAATAAACACGGCACTTAGCATATTTCTAAATTAACAGTAGGGGTGGATAGCCGATGCGCTAACTTCATACGTCGCCGTCGGCTGTAACGACAATTTTAGATTTGGCACTTAGCGCAATTGATATTGTATTCTTAAGGGTACTAAGCATATTTTAAGGATAAAAACTCAATTTTTTGTGTTTTGGCACTTAGCATGTTTCTTACTTATGGTCTTCAATTAGGTATACTCTATTTGGTTATTTATTATAAATTTTGAGAAATAAAACTTCCTTTACTTGCTATTTTTCGTTGTTCACTCCACTTAGTTTATAAATATGTGTTTTTATCATTATGGTACAACCTAACGTACTTAATAGTTTTATTTTTACAAGCATGATTATTTTTATTTGTATGTTCTTTTTATTAATATTTCTATTGTGTAGGTACTAATGTGTACTGATACTATGGACTATATCCAAAGATATGGTCTGGTTGGGTGGATAGCTCGATTGCTACGAGATGTCGCCACGTGTAACATCTCGCATAGGTATTTATATCCAAAGAGTTTATATTTAATATTTTTGTTATAAAAAGTAGTAAATATATTTCTATCTTTGTGTATTTTCTAAAAAATAATGAACATCGACAACACCGCGCGGGCCAAGATCCGACTCGCAAACAGAGGTTATCCGACTGAACTGCTGCAACAGAACAGTACAACTGGAACGGCATCAAGTAAACGAGATGACTGCGATCGCAATTAGATAACTGTTTCATCGGAACAGGAGAACCTATCGATTCATACCTGTTTCAACCTGTTCCATATTAAAACCTGTTTCAAAAGAACAGATCCTGTTCCAAAGCGTCATCTCTACATAATATTCTCACTTGTCTAGCGTCAAATTTACTAAGATCTCTCCGCTCATACTCTAAAGCTGTAAAAAAAAGACTTCCGTGCTTCAATCGTATAACTCAAGTCTTAACCTTATTTTTCTTGGGGGTTTTATTTAAACCGTTTTGATTAATTACATACGTTTGATTATTAATTAGATATTTCTGTTATACCCCGTAATAAGCGTTTTCGCTGCATAAGGATAGGTACCTATATTTTGTGATTGTGTGATTGTGTAAATGATCTTTCAAAGCGTAAAAAAATGTTGAATATCGATTATTGCAGATTATATCTTCATTTTTGAATATAGTCTATCTTTAAATAACGCGAAGTAATAAATGCTCATTAAATATGCAAAACGCATATTAAAGGATCCAAATAATAAGCATTCTTTAGGTAGTTCCACCCTGAATTTGTCGCATGCTATTGTTACATTTAAGGCTTTACCATTGTTAGCAGGTATAATCCCTTATTCAGAAGCGTGTAGTGGGGAAGTTTTTAAATTTAAAATCTTAAACATGCCTACTCTTCTAAAATTGTATTATATTATATTCGTAGGTATTTATAACATATCGAGGGCAACATAACATAAGGGCGTATCAACGAAATTGATATTATTCAGGAAACATAAAAAACGTTTTAAAAATTCAGTAACTAACCGTTTTATTTTAAATTGTATTTGAGAATATAACATAGCTTTGTTATTTTACAACAATATAAATTTTCCCATTTATTACTAAAATTAAAGGTTTGTAGTCGATACGCCTTTTGGTCACGCTATAACGAAGGGCGTAACTTCAAATTGTGTAGATACGCCTTTAAAATTTGTTGATACGCCTAAAAGAAAACAAATTAAATAAGAAAAATCTTTATTTTTACAAAACAAAACAGTTGCTAAAGACATAATTTAACCAAAAGAACTAATTTTTGCGGCCATGCACTGCGCTTTTTTGATCTTATCCTATTTTTTATAAGGACCAAGATTACTTCTTCATCGGAAGTATCTTCATTTGCGCTGCGGGGCAAATCTTTATAATACTGATGGTATATACCCGGTATAACTTCTCCTTTGCACAATTCCTGTAAGTCAGCGTACTTTTATTCATTGATTGAAAGAAGTTCATTATACAAATTGGGGACTTCTTCCTCAAAAAAATAAGTCTGGGAAGGTCGGCCTGACTTTCTTTTCAGAATAACGACTTCGTGATAATTTTCAACCCAAAGTTCATGTTTGTGAGAAAAGTGACCTTGAGCAGTCTTTTATGAATTTTATTGCCCTAACATTCTTCCAGATCAAAATTTCTCCCTGTTCTGCAACTGTACAATTTGAAATTTAAAGAATGCACTTTGTAAGGTTTTCCCTTTCTTTTAGCTAGCTGAATAACATTAAACCAGTCTTCTGGAATAGAAAATTGTTGCATAACGTGATGCAGATTCAATTGTTGCGTGCATTGAATCACACTCCATGTATGTATGGCTCACTTCTAAAAATTTTAGATCAATACTTTCAAGAGAAGGATGTTTAAAAAGAGCATGATGAAGCATGGCAGCTACTATAGAATTTCTGTTTTGTCCAGGACAGTTATCAGAAAACAATATTAGGTGTTTTATGGTGGGCGACACATATTCCTGTATAAACATAGAGACGCATGTCAAAATTTCATTCGAGCAACATTTTCCATTGGTCTCATCCAAAATATAAGAATATACAGTTTACAGGGTGTTACAAATTCGACATACGAGCATTGGAATCTCGGAAACCATAGGAGTTAGAGAAACGGTTAAATGGGGGCAAAGTTGTGCATTCGGTGATGATTAAAATTCCGCTTTAAGTTTTAGAATTCCGAATACTTCCGATATTATTCGAAAGAATCCGAAATTTTGCAAAATAATTTTAATTTTTTCCTGAGCTTATTTGAATTGCTATTTAGAAATAAATGGCACTTTGTCATTGCAACTTTTTCTCCTCTACAATATGACGTTAATAAACTAAAGATCCGACGTTTCGTCTTCGAGCGGCCAAGATCAACTTTATTTTTTCAAAGACGGACCTGGATTTTTTTTACTGATTTTTAAACCCTCAAAATATAATGGCAGTTTTACTTTCTCATAACAATGAATTGCCTTTGCTTATTTTTTTTAAATTCATATTTTACATTTGTCACTCCGGTTCTGGCAAGTATCCGGAATTTTAAAACTTTTAAAGCGGCATTTTAATCAGCACCGAATTGCACAACTTTGCTCTCATTTAACCGTTTCTCTTACTCCTATGGTTTTCGAGATTCCAACGCTCGCATGTCCAATTTGTAACACCCTGTATATATGTAAAATAAAAAATATTTTCTTGTAAAGACAGGCATTGTTATAAAAAATGCTAATTAACTACAAACTACCTACGTAAAATATTTACCTTGTCCTCTAGCCACGGCAACCAATTTTTATGTTCTAGATAACATTTTGGTTTACAAAAAACACCTCGCGCATATAACAATCTTGACTATACGAAAATTACACGTCGAATAAAATATAAACATTTTTAAGGTTATGTTTTTGGGTTGGTTCTGTTTTAACTTGTATGATTGTCCTTCAGATAGGTAACCGGAATGTAGGGAATTTTTTAAAAAAATTTAAATTCCAAAGATAATTATTAAACAGTTGTAGCAGTGGATATTATGTAGTCTAAAGTTTAATTAAGCAATACACTTTTTTGTTAAAATTTATTTGCTATTGCTTCAGCTAATAATATTTAGGCGTATGTACATACGTAAAAAACAATTTAAATTGTTTCTGTTATAACAGAAAGGCGAATAAACATACGCCTTTTTGATAAACTACATAGCTGTCAATATGTTTATACGTCTAAATATTTTGACGATTTTCTCGAAAACTATTATGAATGCAAGTAAGCCTTTTTGTAAAAATGTGTCTCACATAGAGGTCTACCATACGCCCTAAAAACCCATTTTACCAAAAATTGAAGATACGCCCCTATGTTATGAAGCCCTCGATATGAAAACATTTAAAAAATTGTATTGACTAATAAATAACAATGGGTGGGTATATTTTACATAATATAGTTACAAAGACAAGATATAATATGAAATCTTACAAACAAAGCATTTTCAAAAATCAAATAATACTTTGTCGTTATGGCTTAATCATAGTCCGATTTGGAAAATGAACTTTTATCAACATCGCTTATAATAAGCGGTTCAACCATTTCTTCGATTATTATATCTACCTGTCACATTTTGGCTTCTTCTTCAATCACATGAGCAATACACTTGTTCCACTTTTCCGCACTGATTTTACTCATAGCTTCAATAAACAGTATTTATCTACTTTCATTTAGTAATATGAATTTTACAGTTCTGTAAATCGTTTTGTAAGGGCATCTATTACAGCACTAGTGCTGTAATAGATGCCCTTACAAAACGATTTTTAATAGCAGGTGCATTTTTATTTAAAAAAAAAATGCCTTTTGCCAAATATTTTTATTCATAGATGAAAGTAGATAAAATTTTGTACAATATTCTTGTTGTAAATTCATATAACTACACTCGATGTTTGATTAAACTCGGCTGACGCCTCGTTTAACAACTTTAGCATCTCGTGTTGTAATATGAATCTTTACAACACTTATATCGTAAATAACTATTTTAAGTCCACCATTTTATAAGTCGTGTTTTTTCTGGCGACATCTGTCTTTATTTGAGCCCATATAAGTTCGATCGGGTTTAATTCGCAGTGGTGAGGAGGGAGTCTGAGCACAGATATTCCTCGTAAATTTGCCATTTCATCGACTACAAATTTTTTGAATGCATTTTTTTGGTATAAGATCCAACATTTGCTTAAAACATTCTTTAAATACATCGGCATTCATATCTTCGTGATAGTCTCCTGTATTTTTAGATTGGAACATCAGTAGACCTTTAACGAAGCATTCAGAACTTCCAATATGGGTTATGATAAGTTGATGTCCTTTTCCAGATGGCGGTCTTAATTCTGTGGACAATCGTTCCAAAAAATCTTGCCTTCAACTTTTAATATTTTCATCCTGCCAAAATTTAGTCACAGAGCGGCTTTCATTTAGCCATGTTTCGTCTAGGTAAAATATTTTTTTGCTTTCTTCTATGGCTTTTCGGATGCTTCTTAAGTAATTTCTTCTCCAACAGACGATATCGCTTCTGTCTATTAAAATCGATTACCTATTATGTTTTTCCACCGAAACCCCATTTTTTTAAATAATTTTCAAAGCGTATTTCTACACATAAATGGGTTGTCCTGGTCTTCTCGGATTGAGGACAAAATTTTGTCCAGCGTGGAAATTTCTTTTTTTAAAAAGAAACTATGAACTTTTCGCCTTATTCTCTGCAGTAAAAGTCATCCAGCTCAAGTTTTGGTCGTCTTGAAGAAGTTTTTGGAGGTTTGACGCCAACACTTCTTCTTTTAAAAGTTTATATATTGTTGTTTTCCCAACGTTAAGCATATCTGCTGTAAATTGCACTGCATTGCCAACACTCAAATCCGCTTTCTTACTTTTAATAGAATCGTAACAGTTAAGAATTAATTTTTTCTCATTTACTTTACATGGACCGACTCTAGGGCGTTTAGGCAATTGTTGAAAATTCTCCATATTTAATTAAGAAAATACTGACACTTCACACTTTGACTAGTTTCACTGAGAATCAAAGACCCAAGGTAGGTATGTATAGATATAAATAGGTACATTATTCCAATAGAGGCACTCATAAAGGCATAATAACCACACAATTAGCAAACAGGTAACCAGGATTAGGTACAAAAACCAGAGACGGAATAAGTATCCAGCCTCTAATTAGTTTTGATAAAATTGCTTTCTAAAATTCCCGGTACGGCTGTACATAATTTTAAGCTTAAAAAAATTTAATATTAAAATATATATTTGAAGACAAAACTTGAATTTAATGTTGATACTTGTACTAATTCTGCACACATTTAAAAATTCGGGTCTATTTAAATCTATACATGTCGAAAAATCTTGCACGCCCATAGAAAAGACGGATTTAATTAATTTATTACTTCGCATCATTTAAAGATAGACTATAGTGCTATAGTCTATAAACATTGGAGTGTAATAATTATATTCATATTTTGGACTAGCTTATCAAAAATTTTAATTTATTCTTTTTTAACACTCTATAAGTTAAAACATTCATATTTCCTTTATTTAATTTTTGGGCTTCGTAAAACTTCAAAACACTTCGCACAAACAAAATTTGACGAATTTTTATTTTACTTGAAAGCAAAAGTTTAAAAAGTTCACAACCTCGTTAAGAACTTTTACGCCTAAAAGTAAGCTACAAAAAAATCTTTCCAAGGTCGACAGTCTTCAAGAAGTTAAACTTTTAATTTCCACACTGGGAAAGGTTTTGGAAGAGGTCTAATTAAGCTGTAGGTAAGCAGATCACGTCGACCTAATTTTTTCTTGTCTTTTATAATAATTCGGGCAACAACCTAAAAGCATAGCAAAAATGATGTGAAAACGGTTACAGACCTAGTGTACAGAGTATCAAAAACTATGGAATATTGCAAATACTTTATATACTTATAAGTCGATATAGTTAAAAGCGGCACATTTTCGACGGTTCAGGAAAAATAATTAAACTTTCATAATTTAAAGTTCAAGAAATTAAAATAAGCACTCTAGCGGTGCTCGAAAATATACGGTTGTTACAAACTATGCCATGTTATACCCAACGCATTGTTTGCCACTTATTTAAGAATGCCCATTAATATGTTAAAACTCTTTAATGAGCATTATTGGCCGACCAAACCATGTATAGTCCAAAGCACAAGGCTTGTCCTATAAAAAGAATGCGAATAAAAAAGTGCAATATTGCCGATTTGACTAGCACACATTTCAATAGAGAACATCCGAATATTTATTTATATTACAGTAGGTATATAATCATTATTAGATTGTAAGAATATTAAAATGTAGCGGTACGTGTCCGAGATGTTGCACGTAGCGACATCTCGCGGCAATCGAGCAATCCACCCAACTAGACCAGGGAGGACTTAGACGGAAAGAAAAGAGATAAACTTTTTAAACCTCTTTGTAATCGCGTTTTCGGTTTGCAGAAACCGATAATCAGGATAATTTGGCTTTTAGCACCACTTGACGTAGATACCTGCTTATGCGGTTCTCGCTGGTCTGGTTGGGTGGATTGCTTTATTGCTGCGAGATGTCGCTACGTGCAACATCTCACGCATGCACCTTTACATTTTGTGTTGAAATGCACTGTGAGGTCCCTTTCCTTTTCGTCGGGCTCAATAGCCTTGTGGAAGGTAATACGGCGAAACGCGTCGAAAGATTGGGTCTGACGAAAAGAAGAAAATTTTTTTTAACCTCAATAAAATATAGGTACATTACAAAACTATTGCCACATCAATCTATTATTTAGTGGAGAAACAATTATTATTTCTGTCGTGGAATATCTTAATAAATTATGATGTAATTTAATGACCCAAATTTGGCAACGGGTCAACGTGACGAGCTTAATGCAGTGGTTTAGAAAAAGTAATTTCAGGTTCCACGCATAGCCAAAAAATATTTGGTGTGCTGTGAATCTCAGAAGCGTCACGCGTGTGCTGATTGTTCGTCATTAGCGTAGCATTGTAATGCGATTTTTAAGATGAATGTGTGGACGCGTTACGCGTTGAAAAAATTATTTTTATGTTTATAAATTTAGAGACGTCTCAAGCGAGCTGTTGCGTTTAGTTTCGTTTATTTTCATATAATTTTGTATTTTCTTTTAATAAAACCTAAATTAAAAATAACAAATCATATTCAGAAAAGTAGTACGCACGTCTATGACACGCGGCTTGAAACTCCATCTTTATGGCTTTTATTCTCTCTTTTTCTTCATATGTCGTAGTGCTAGCCTCGTGCGGCGGACAGAAAAACGTGTTTAGCCAATTTAAAATAAAGACCAATTATTATTATGGCACTGTTAAAAGAATGCACTGTATAATATCCTAATGACGCGTTTTAAAATCAATAAACTATTTAGAGATAAATATTTGAACTTTGATTTGTTTAACATAATTTAAAATAATCGCTGGTGTTTTAAGTGACCTGTCACTAGGGGGCATTAGACATTAATAATTTGATTTCCGAGATATATTGTCAAATTGTTATTAATTACTTATCGACATTACATAACATTAAGAGCAAAATATTACGACAATAAGTTGGGAGATCTATTATTTGAATTCTATCATCCATAGAAAATTAATCCTATACATTAGCGTTCTAGTTTTTCTTCAATCTCAATACTTTTACTAAGTTATAAAAAAATATCTTGATTATATTGAATGCCACACTACTGAGTGCCTGTTCTAGAATTCAGATATTTGTGATTTTCTTTCTATTTTTTAAATATTATTCTTTACAGAACTGTTACTGCTAGCAACGCCACTGGAAAAAGGTATTTACAAGGACGCGAACAACTACAAGGGCCTAACATCGACAAGGGCTGAAAACTTATTAAACAATGTTGCAGCCATACTTTAAGGGTCTCAGCAAACTTCTTCAAGAGTTAGTTGAGTGTTCAGATTTAATATCATGTAATATTGGAAAACGTTGTATCTACAGGGTGAATTATACCAGTTTTAAAATAGACTTACGTTTATATACGTTTTCTTTTAAATGCTTGCTCGTAAGTTTGTCTGTCAGTCTATGCAGGTTAGTAATAGAGGAGAGAAAGTTTTGTTGTAGTTGATACTTTATTATTACGATATTTTTGAAAGCAAACTTTCAGTTACAACATGTTCTTACCAAGAAATGCGCTTTTTTAAATTTCGCTTTTTAAGAGAGGTTTTTCTCGTTTTGCAAAAGTTACAACAGCTACCTGCATAATATTTTTACTCTACTCGAGCATTGTGTAATATTTTTGAAAACGGTAAAATGAGAGAAGAATTTCTTAAAAAGGCTAAACTAAAGTTTGCATTTATTAGAACTTAAGGAACACCAAGAGCATTGTTAATGATTAATCTCTATGGCTAGAAAAGCAGACTGTTACTTAGCAGTGTTTTTCTAGCGTTTAAATAGAAAGCGAGATTCGCCTGCCTGTTTCTGGTCTAAATTTTAATAAAAGTATATTTACCTCCGGGGTTGTAGTTTCGAGCTTGAGGTGTTGAAACTGCTGCAGCTCCGGAGGAACGCCGGGACCTATAAAAAAAAAGAGAGAAATAAGAAAAATTGTGTGGAAATTACCATAACCAATATTGCCTTTCATTTGTAATGTATTTATAGTTTATTTTTTGAACACAGACTGAATCCTAAACTTAATACGAATGAACTCTTAAACAAGCTGGGCACACATCAAATTTTCGAATCAAATTTGCTAAATCTATTTAGGGGCATTACCCATGTTAATCCTTACGCCAAATTTCTCAGTGAAGCAGAATAAAATTTCAAAAAGAAGAGTTCAGAACTGGTTATCACATTTTCTTTGATGGAAATATAAATTCATCGAAATATGTGCATGGCTTTTCCAAAATATAGCTAATAAGCATTATTAAATTATATCTAAAAGGTTAAAATTTATAATTGTTTTATATTCATAAATATCTGTACCGAACAATTAAAAATAATAATAATAAATGTCTTTATTTTGGAAAATATTAAGGAATACAATATTACTATACTTAATGTAGAAGTACCTATAATTTCAGCATATTTCCAAAAAAGGGGAAGATTACGGCAGTGCATGCTTATACCGGGTGTTGCATCGTCGAGCGGGACATAGGAAATCCCATGTAATTTTAAATGGGGTCAATTATTGGCTTCCCTAATTATTTTAGAGAAAAATTCTATTTATGTTTATTAAAGAGCACTAAAACCCACATTCAAAAGAATAACTTTAGATATTTTTGATAAGCCCGTTTACGGGTTATCGCCGATTTCTTTTTAACTATTTCTCCTTTTTATGGCCCCGTATTTGCGGGCACCAGTCAACGTAAAAGATGACTGTCAAATAACGTTGTCATTTTGAAATGTGTGCTTTATTGTTATAAAAACTCGTACATCGAAAATATTAAAGGTGTATTTATGAGTACAAATTAATCTGAATAAAACTAAAATAAAGTATCCAATTACAAGGTTAATTATGACATTTTACATGTTTCAATATTTTACTAATTAATAGGTAGGTACTATTAAATTGTTAGAACTTTAGGATTTAAGAAGACGTTCAAATATTCCTCCATTGACTGCTAAACAATAACCGAGGCGATCATAAAATTCTCTTCTTACATTCGCTAGTTGGTAAACTGAAATTCTATTGCATTCGGCAGAAATAGCATTTTTTAACTCGTCTAGATTTGGGTATTTTTTATCTTTGTATATCCTGTTTTTTAAATGGCCCCAGAGAAAGAAATCATTTGGCGATAAATCAGGAGACCTGGCTGGCCAATTTACTGTATGATTTAAGCCAATAACATTTCCATTAAAAGCACGGTTTAAATATTCCCGGACAGCCAGGGTACTATGTGCCGGGCAGCAATCCATTTGGTACCAAACTTCCTGATTTTCCCTGGCGGCATCATGTAAAGTAGGTAAAATATGATCTTCAAGTAGTTCCAAAAAATATTCTGCATTTAAATTTCGTGTAAGAAATAATGGCCCGATAATATTTTCTCCGAAAATCCCAGCCCATACATTAACTTTTTGTGGATATTGCGTCCTTGTTTCCACAAACCTGTGTTGGTTTTCTTTGCTCCAATATCGATAATTTTGAACATTGGGTTCATTGTTTAAGGTAAATGTGCATTCGTCAGTGAAAAATATGTTTTTAAAAAATTCCCTATCCATGTTTGCTCTTTCCATCATACCAAAACAAAACTCCTGTCGTCGTATTTCGTCCCTATCTCTTAGCTCTTGGTGCTTTTCATATTTGTATGAATAATATTTATGTCGTTTCAAAGCTCGTAACGCTGTGGTGTGATCTAATCCTATGTCATCCTAAAGTTTCCTTGTGCTGATCTTCCCATCATTTTCTTCCACGCACAATAAAACTTGCAAATCCCTATCATTTCTTGCATCTCTTCTCTGTTCCTGCCTTTCTTCACATCTGCAGTTATTTATTACAGTGCCTTTTGTCTCAAATTTCTTGATAGTCCTTTCGACTGTAGATTTTGCAGGTATCGGTCTATTCGGATACAGAGCAGCAAACATGTCTGACACATTTTGATAACTATTTCCTTGATAATACCATTTAATCATCAATATTTTTTCTTCAGAAGTGTAATTCATGGCTAATATTTTCGATAAACGAGTTTTTATAACAATAAAGCACACATTTCAAAATGACAACTTTATTTGACAGTCATCTTTTACCTTGACTGGTGCTCGCAAATACGGGGCCATAAAAAGGAGAAATAGTTAAAAAGAAATCGGCGATAACCCGTAAACGGGCTCATCAAAAATATCTAAAGTTATTCTTCTGAATGTGGGGTTTAGTGCTCTTTAATAAACCTAAATAGAATTTTTCTCTAAAATAATTAGGGAAGCCAATAATTGACCCCATTTAAAATTACATGGGATTTCCTATGTCCCGCTCGACGATGCAACACCCGGTATGGATATTGGATATTATCCATGTCAGACTTTCCAGAATGATCATCAGCTTGACCTTGTCATACATCAAATTAACATGATGCCACCATGGCAGTCAGTCGTTTTTCATTTCATGACCACCTCTCACCAAGATAATGTTTGATATTCCGGTGTAATTATAATTAAATATTTAAATTGAATCTAACCATAAAAGAGCTAAAATATCCAAGTTTGTCAAAACACCTTTATTAAAATTAAACTTGCTACTCTGCCTAATATGGCCTTATAAACTTTCAGCACCCTACAAACAAAATTCGCCATTTGAAAAATTAATTTAGAAAAGAAACTTTTTTTAACAATTTGTCAGGCTTCAACAAGGTTTTTAGGAAATTGGGGAAAACGTGATCTGCTTTTTCACGTTGTATTAAAACAACTTTTAATTCAGTTTTATTCAAGTACCTAATCAATTAATGGGTCTAAATTAAATTTGGTTCTGAACAATTTTTTTTTAAGTAAGGCTTTATCTAAAGCCACATATTTTTTCTTTCAAATCTCAATCTCTCTCTTGCTTTCAGTTCGACTAATTAAATTGGGGCATTGACTCCTCTACAGCCAACAAAAGGTTTTTATGCTTTCCTTGAACACCTTTCATAAAAATCAATATATTCCAAAATGAAAATACAGTATGGCATAAAAGTATTGGTAGTATACACATGGCGCCTTGCCCATTTAACAAAAGTAAATATAGTGAAGCCGAGAATTCCTTGTCTCGTGAGGGCCATTTCGCGCAGACGTTCGTGCTGATATGGTATGACATGCCCAGAAGTCAAAATGCTCGTGATGTTGCTGCTTCAACCAACCAACTCAACAAACTGATTTATGTGTGAGAAAACTCTCCAAATTGTATGAACAGTACTTAGGTCTTAAGACGCCTCGTACTCGTCAAGGGGAACATAACAGAGTGCGTGAAAATATGCTTTTAGGTAACCTGGAAGAATTGTTTGATATCGCTGGTAAACATGCTATAATGAAAATAAAAACCGAAGAAAATAGATTTCGTGACATTTTTCAAAACCACTCGCCTGACGGCTCGTGGTTTTGTAACAGAAATGTCAATCGCGAAATTGCCAAGCAACAAACTTTCATAACAATCGGAAAATTTTGCCGGCAAAATTTTCTCTCTTGTGGTATTATATACAAAAAAATATTTTTTCTGCCACACTTTTGTGGGACATCCTGTATAGCTACATTTTATGTTAAAATATGCGCAATCTAAAAACAAAATCGACGGGTTCGAGCGTTTTTCCGAACACGTCCAATTTAATTTGTGTTAAATATATCCGTTATTCAATCACAACCCTGTATAGAGTAACTTATCATAGAAATGCAACAACTTATCTTAGAAAAGCAACAAAATCACGTTTTTTGAGACCTACAATTATAACGCCACACCACAACTTTGTGACTGCGCTGGGTGTCTCGAATTTGGTGTTCACAATCGAGATCATCTGCCTAAATTATTATGTTTTAAAAATGATAAAAACGAGATACTACTACACAAAAAAGTGCTTTTCAAGTGACTAGGTTGATAACTTGTCCTCTTGTTGTCTTAAAAAATATTTATAAGAAAGATGTGCGACTTGATCCACTTGTGCTCTGAACCCTCCATCTGGTTTCAAATTTTATTAAGAACCGATAATACGGTAAACAACTACCGGGTAATTGTTTCGGATTTACGGATTTATGAACAATCGCTGCAAAAAATTTCGACAATTGACATAAAATAAAACCTGAGATGAGCGACGCCAATGCATGTGATAGAATGAGTAACATTTGTCGAAACCTCATTCACATAAATGCACCTTTTGACTTAAGATTATCCCACAAGAAATAATCTAGAGGGTTCAACTCAGGAGATATGCCTGGTTATTTAACTGGATTCCGTTGGATAATCCATCGGTGAGGATTCGAGCGTTTAGTCGAAAAACAAAAAAAAAATGAGTTTCAAATGAATTTGTTCCAACCTTACGTTTCCACTGGATACAGAGAGTCTAATTTCGGACATACTATATAATTTACAGGTAACGAGGTTTTCGTGGATGTACGTGACAGAATATACAATAACATGTTAAATTAACATGAATTCTCCTTGGATAATCTGAATACGGAGATTTAATTTACAAAAGGGACAATTTGAATAATTATAATGAAAACCCGTTGAGATATCTTTAACAATGTAAACCACCCCATAACGGCAGATTCTATCTTGTCACACCCTTAACAAGATCGCATACTGAATTTATTGAGTTGTATCGACAATAATGATAAACCCTGGGGGCTCGTTCACCATTTTAGGGAGAATAACTTAAAGATCTTTACAATTTAATATTCGAGAAAACCTATTATGCATTTTATTAAATATGTTAATTTTAGGATAAATATACAGCCTGTTCAAAATTAAGTGTGCTCCATTGGCAACCTTTTTTATTAAGATATAGTACAGTGGGGTCAGGATTTTTCCGTATTTTGAGAAATATTTGCAACACGAAAAAAATAGGCAAACATGTATTTCCCAACAGCAAACGTGCAAAAAACCTTCTTTTAACCGTTTCTTGTTGGCAATGCTAGATAATACGTGCTTGGGGAATTATTGATTTTGATAAGGGTTTAGTGGCAACGAAAGTGTTATGATAGGGGAAGTGCTGTAACAAGCTGGGCTGACGTTCCTAAAGGGTGTATTTTTTTTAAATCCGGATATGACGATACTGCTGCTGATGATGATGTGCTCTTATATTTTATACATCAAATTAATGAGTGATTCTGATACCGAAATGGTAGACGTATGTGATAAAGGAGAAAACGAGAGTTCTGAATTTAAAATGCATTTTGAGGAGTATCAATCATATCATTATCAGCCATTTTTAAGGGCGACTTTTCCAATTTGCAGTTAAGTTTCAGATTATTTTGTGGTTAAAACCAAAGGTTAATTTTTGGTTTGAAAACATTTCCGATAATATCCGTTGTTCAATATTCATGCATTGTCAATATTGTCGTTGTCGTTGTCATAGATTTAATCCAAATTTTTAGTATTATTTGAAGAAGTCTTCCTTTTCCTCACTAACTGTTTATCGAAAATGTCGTTCAAAAACCAATAATTCAGCAAAATTGTCCTATTTATTAGTTTATACGGTAGGTTGCGCGTTAACTTGTACTTTATCCATTCAAGTAATTAGTGGTACGCCTTCTGGTGGCCAGCCTAGAAACTTAAATATTTTTCTCCGCGATTTTTCTTGACCATTTATCAAAAATATTGTTTTCTTAAAGTTGTACGATTACTGGTTTCTGAGATATCAGCCGGCGCCGCCGTCCATTCTTGGTGGCCCACCCGGTACAATGTATATATTTAATAAAAAAAGTATTTAGTCAGCAGTAGTTTGACCCAATTTATACAGGGTGCCTCACGGTTACCGTCCATTGGAATATTTCGGAAAGTAATGCGATTTAAATCCTGCAAATTTGGACAACAACAATTTTTGATCTTTACCAAAAAATTAACAGAACTTATTTTTTTTTAAATACCATGCTATGTTGCTAGTTCATTGAATGGATAGGCGATAACATTTTTTATCTATCCATATATGGTATCCCCATACCTAACTAGTATAGTTTTGAACTTGTTTACGGTGTTTCGCAGAATCCTCTAAATGTCAAGCAGTTTTATTGATTTTTGGCAAGAAGGCCATGATAAACAAGAAAAGAATACGTATCTATACAGACGCGTGTCATTGTCAGTTGCAATTATTTATTTATCGACGTTTTGATACAGAGTTTATTCCTGAGAAATATTGTTAAAAAATGGAAAATAATACGTATGTAAATGCTGACATATTAAATTTATTTTTTATTTATGGCGAGTTCAACAGAATCATAAGTCGAACATGCAGAGTTTGCAACGAAAGGTATCCGAATTTAACACCAATGACCAGAACAAAGTTTAGAAACATTATAAAAAATCATCCTAATTAACGTTTAATGCAGAAAGAATTTTACCCAGGCCAATAATGTCAAATGATGATAACATTATCAATGTGTTAGCCTATTTTCATGTTTATCCCGAAGCCTCCACTCGTGCGGCAGAATATGATTTAGGAGTTTTGCGACCATCTGTTCAAAGAATTTGACATGCATCCCTATAAAATCAACCTTCTTCATTCTCTTCAACCCTTATCATGAGAAATGATTTTAGTAAGAACACAAGAAGATCCAGCATTTTTACGTAAAATCATTTGGACAAACGAATCAAAATTCACAAGAGAAGACATAATTCTCATTTCTGGGGCACTGAAAATCCTCATGGCATTCGAGAAAGAAATTTTCAAAATAAATTCAATGTAAATGTATTTGCTTTAATTATGCATGACCAAGTACGTTATCATATTTATGAGGGAGTGTTGAATAGCGAAAGATACATGGTCATTTTGCAAACAGTTGTAACGGACTTTGTTGATAATGTGCCTTTGAATAGAAGAGATTGTTGGTATCAACTGGATGGCGCTCCGCAACATTGCGAAAATGTGGTTAGACAGAAATTATATGAGATGATTAAAGACAGATGGATTAGGCGCCTAGGACCGTGGAACTGGCCACCAATGAGTCCAGATCTAACACCATTAGATTTCTATCTTTGGGGAATACTAAAGCAAAGAGTTTACTATACTCTCGTCGATTTAAAGGAAGAACTGGTAGCCCGAATAAGAAGAGCCTTCGACCAACTTAATCCAGCCGAAATAGCAAGCGCTACTACAGAAGCTGTTAAGTCTAAGAATCAAAAGTGTTTAAGAGTCAATGGGGGTCATATTGAACATTTAGATTAAATTGCTTACCTATGATCACTACTGTAAATAGTAATAAGCTCACTACCTGAACCACCCCTTGTCTATGTAAGTTCGACATTACTTACGGTAATCAAAATCGCACGGATATCGAAGCGGCGGGCTTAAAAAAGACTGATACTGACGGCTTCGTGCCTAATTTTTTATTCGTACGTAATATGCTATTTACAACACTTATTATGTAATACACCATTTTGGGACTAGTTTTATAATTACTTATTTTGTTTATCATGGCCTTCTTGCCAAGAATCAATAAAACTGGAAATTTTGCGAAAAATCGTAAATAAGTTCAAAACTATCCTAGTTAAGTATAGGGATACTATATATGGATAGATAGAAAATGTTATCGCCTATCCATTTAATGAACTAGCAACATAGCATCGTATTTATAAAAAAAATAAGTTTTGTTAATTTTTTGATAAAGATCAAACATTGTTACTTTTCCACATCCCTGTATATAAAATTTTATTTTTCGACAACATATTATCTAGACCATACTATCTAATGCCACAACCTAATTTTCGAGTTGCTCTCTTTTATCTTTAAAAATATATTCAATTCTAAGTGACTCCCTGTTTGAGGAAAATAATTTTCATCTCAGAAACGGATAGAGTGGGGTAAAATATTTTTAATAAAAGTTATTGGTAATAAAGAAAGGAACACAAGAGAAGTATATTATATAGGGTGTTCCATTTAAAATAAGCAAGTTTGAGATATCTTCAGGCATAACCGGAACTCGCACGAGGTCGCCGAGATTCCCTGAAGAGAGCGTCTCTTTAAACCCCAATATCCAAATTTGCAGGATTCAAATCGCATCACTTTCCAAAATATTCTACTGGACGGTCACCGTGAGACACCCTGTATAGTAACATTTCAAGAAAACAGGGTTATAGTTATGTATGTATCAGTGGCGCCACCAGAATTTAGGCGTCGGGAGGGGAGACTGAGTGGGTAAATATACTCTGCCAATTGTGAGGGCGATGCGTTCAAGTTTACCAAATGTAAAGACAAAAGTATTTTCTAAGACAGCATTTTTTGGATATGATTGGATTTAGTAATATTCCATATAAAAAATTAAGTAAGAGCTTGAACGCTCTAAGTTAAAAACGCAACGTCATAAGCCTAATGCCTATAAGGGCAAGTATGAAAACCCGGACTGTCGTAAACTTCCCCTTTTTGGAAAAAATGTTAAAATTATGGTACCCCAACATGTAGTATTATTGCATTTTAATATTTTTTAAAATAAACGTATTTATTATTATACTGCCGTTGTCGAGGTTTTGTAAATTTTTCTGGAGCCGGTTATTAAATAATATGATAACGTTTCCGTATATAACGACAACATGACGACAACCCTGTATATTGTACCGTAAAAAGTTTATTTGCTGTAGTTGTGACTAAAAACAAACCTTAACTTTGCCAAAGGAAGTATAATATTCGAAAGTAGTAATTTTCTAAAACAAAATGTATCCTAATATACTATTGTATGATAGGCATGTTATAATCAGTTACAATGGGCACTAGCTTTGACATTGGAGCATGTTTGACCAACCTACTACGCCATAAATGAATTAATCATTAATCAAAATTTCAAATATGGTCAGTTTTTCAAGATAAAAAATAAAAATAATATTTTAATTAACAACACAATTTAACAGAGTATGATACACAATATTTTAAAGTAATAGTTAGTTAGCTTTTATTAAACTACTGAACTAAAAGTTGTCTTAACTCACCGTTGATTTTAAATAGATGTGTGTTTTATTTCTACTTACGTTTTAGAAAGATTTTTTAATATTAATTGTAATAATCTATTTTAAAAAACTTCTGCTTTATGCCTTATGACAACACAATATTAGATCATTGAATCTTAAGATAGCGAATGAAGAGCGGTCAGAATAGAGAACAATTTATAATTCATCAAAGAGAGAAGTGCTCCTAATTTCTAGTCTGGAGCACAATTAAAAATTAATTTGTTTCAACTATTTACAGATTTAAATATTTTTTTATTGGTTCTCTAAAAACTTATAAATGTTGTTTAAAGCATACACTTAACAAAATTATTATAGAAGCTAACACTTAAGTTAAAAATTATGATTTAGTATTTGGGAAGGGACAATTCTGTACGTGTCGTATTAGATAAAGTAAATAAAATGTGTGTGGGAATGGAAGAATACAGTAACATATTAACAAAACACGAAGATCAAAGACAATTTATAATTCAGCTCACATTAAAATATTTTTTTTTTGTTTTTAGACGTTTCATTTTTATAATTTAATAATAATATATGAATAAAGAATAATTTACTTTTAATTATTAAAACAACTTTGGAACAAATGAAAAGGCATTTTTTTCACCCTGCTATAACTCATAAATTACAATAGTAAAAAATCTGTAAAAAAAGGAATAGCTACTATCATAAGGTTAAAGTTTTAAACTTTTTGAACAGTTACTTTGGCCGGAATAAAAAATTAATTTTTCAATGCAGAAAAGCCTATGTTATTCAGATAGTGAACTTACATTCCAAGTATTTATAGAACGACAATTTATGATAATTTGGTTAATATCAAAATATACAGGGTGTTTCAATAAAAACTCCCAGGCCAATTACTTCGAAAACTATATGTGACATGTAAATTCTGTAAACGCCAGTTTTTAGCCTCTATGATTGGCTTCACAACTGTGTAAAAAATGTGTTTAAATAATACAAGATGTAGGTGGCGCCATGGTGCAAAGAATTTTTTCGCTGACAGAAACTTTTAAATGTTGTGGTTCTTAAAGATAATTAATTTTTGATCAAATTATGTCTCATAAAAATTTTTGATAAATCCAACATGAACGGAGATATTTGGGGTTAAGTTTTTTATTAAAATAATTTTAACGAGTATTTTAATTATAAATATTTTTAATATCCTTTAGCAGATTTTAATTTAATTTTGGTAATGATAATTTTAGTGATAAAACGCTCGTGTAGCGCTAAATTATTACGTCCAGTGACGTCTCAGGGGACGCCTTAACAAATAATATTGGCAAAAAATAAGACGCCACTGAGTTTTTGGTAATTTTTATATTTTTTTCGGATTAAGCAACTGAAAATATTCCTTTATTGTCTGTTAAATTGTTTTCATATCTTGCTTCGTTTTCGATAAATAAAATAAAAACAATTTTATTGAATATGCATTAAGAAACAAAACCATAAATTATCAATACGTTGTATTTTTTGTTGTTTAAAAGCAAAGTTAAAACATTAAAGCATAATAAAATAAAATTAAAAGATGTTTTAAATTTTATGAAAGAACTGATGAGAAATTATACAAAATTATTAATGAAAATTAGAACAATACCAAAAACTAACTAATGGGGTCGAATAAGATGTTCCAAATTATTGCCGTTTTCATACACACACATAGCAAATCAATATAATAATTCGGTTCTGCAAACTCTCAATAGTGTATTTCGATTAATAGCGGCTATAGTACTATACATTTTGTTGTAAAGGTCACCCATGTCTTCTATTGGTTCCTTGTAGATTTCATTTTGTAAGTAGCCCCATAAATAAAAGTCCATCGGGGTGAGATCAGGGGACCTTGCTGGCCATCTAAGATCCCCATTTGTGCTGATTACTTTTCCTGGAAACGTCACATTTAGATGATTCATAACGATATTGCTATTGTGTGCTGGGGCACCGTCTTGATGAAACCACATAGTATTTACGTCAATTCCTACATTTTGCAACAGCAAAGGGAGATCGTTTTGCAGAAATTGTAAATAACGAACTGAAGTTGAATGTTCATGGTACAAATAGGGCCCGATAATGTAACCATTTACAATACCACACCAAACATTGACCCCAAATCGTGTTTGAAATTTAGTCTGTCGCATCCAGTTAGGATTTTCCCGGGACCAGTAGCGACAATTATGTCTGTTAATTACTCCATTATTGTGAAACCGGGATTCGTCACTCCACATAATTTGGTTTAATAAATTTGGATTTTCTTCAAAAAAAATATGAAAATGTGCCAAAAAGTTTAATCTGCGCTGGTAATCTTCTGGTTGTAGATGATGCACTAAATAAATCTTGTATGGAAAAACCCCATTTCCTTTTAGGATTCTGCGACACGAACTTACTGTAATATTAGTTTCATCTTTTAATTTTTGTAATGACGTTTGTGGGCTATTTTCTACTGTTTGTAGGACTATAGCTACATTTTCGTCATTCGTAACCCTCTTCCTTCTTGGAACCTTTCCCTTTTTAAAGCTACCATATGTGGCTAAGTTGGTACACAAAGCTACAAAAGATTTGCGATCGGGCGTTGGTCTATCTGGAAACCGAGCTCGATAGCAGCGCACAGCTTCTGAAGCATTTTGATAGCATTCTCCATAAACTAAAACCATGTTCAATTTGTCTTGATTTGTATGGTGAACCATTGTTATTTTAAAAATGTAGAAATTGCAAATTCTGACACTGACACTGAGTGTTAATAATGTTAATTATTTAATGATTTTTCTTTTATAGAGATATGCATTTTTATTTCTCGAAAACGAAGCAAGATATGAAAACAATTTAACAGACAGTAAAAGGATATTTTTAGTTGCTTAATCCGAAAAAAATATAAAAATTACCAAAAACTCAGTGGCGTCTTATTTTTTGCCAATATTATTTGTTAAGGTGTCCCCTGAGACGTCACTGGACGTAATAATTTAGCGCTACACGAGCGTTTTATCACTAAAATTATCATTACCATAATTAAATTAAAATCTGCTAAACGATATTAAAAATATTTATAATTAAAATACTTGTTAAAATTATTTTAATAAAAAACTTAACCCCAAATATCTCCGTTCATGTAGGATTTATCAAAAATTTTTATGAGACATAATTTGATCAAAAATTAATTATCTTTAAGAACCACAACATTTAAGAGTTCCTGTCATCTAGGAAATTCTTTGCACTATGGCGCCACCTACATCTTGTATTATTTAAACACATTTTTTACACAGTTGTGAAGCCAATCATAGAGGCTAAAAACTGGCGTTTACGAAATTTACATATCACTTATAGTTTTAGAAATAATTGGCCTGGGAGTTTTTATTGAAACACCCTGTATAGTTGAAACTTAAAAAATATTTTTTTTTAAATTTATTTCAAACCCTATGAGCCCTGAGAGCATAAAAATCCATAGATTGTCAAAATAAGGACTACCCTAATATACAGTATACAGTATTCCAATTCATTTTTATGCCAGTTTTTGTAGACACCTATGATTTGACCAGTAAATCTAGAGTATACCGCTGTTTATGCCAAAATTCCGCTAGATTCCCCTTTCTTCTCGTGCAATCTTTCGCACGCTATACTTTAATTTTATTTGGATCTAGATCTTGAAACGCTTGGTTAACTTGGTTCTCTTGAATTTACTAGTAAAATTTGTAGATTTTTTCTATAAACATACCCCATAGATAAAAACATAATTAAGATCGAGTGATCTTGGTGCCGATTCCGGTAACAGCATACACATGCCTAAAAACCGAATTGGAAAAACTTTTCAGGAAAATGCTTATAAGTCAGAAATTTGAGATATAGGTACATACACATACAGGGTGATTCAAAAGTACTTCGACAAACTTCGGGAGGTAATTGCCGGCAATATTTCAAGATGAAAAGTTCTTATAAACAGTGGTCCCTGGCGACTTCGTTACGGAGATACAGGGTGTTGAAATGTTAGAAGGAATGGTAATAATTTTTAAATAACTCCTTAACGAGTAATTTTTTTTTATGAAATTTGGTGAATTAAATAAGCATCTCAGGACACTTATTTTCAAAGTAAAACACATTCGTAAATTTAACCAGTGGCGTCGGTACAAAATGTGGCTATCATATTTTTTGTGGAAACTATGCCTAACCTAACCACACCACTGACTTATTTGATTTTAACTTTTTTTTTATGAATCCCCCATTTAATTACAACAAAAAAGTTCACGTGTGTTATTTTGCTACGAGGGCCAGTTTAATGTCAAATGATTATTTTATTTGACTATACACAAATATTAAAAAATATGTTTTAAATAATTGATCAAACACTCAAATATTAATTTAAGTATATTAACTAAGATCTATACATACTTACAATAAACAAATATGTAGGTATATGCCAAAGGAAGGCATCTGAGGATGCCTATTTAAGTATAACATGTTCTCAGTGACATGCATATTTATTTATTAGTATGAATAGTATGTTATTTTCTAATATTTTCTATTTTGACAAGGCGGCTTTGGAAATACTTTTTTGATATTTTGTATTTTGATAAGGCGGCTTTGGAAATGCATTTGTCGTGAATTAAAACATATTTGACAGTTAGTTGCTTATGTGGTTTATTTCTCAGTTTTGTCATTTTCATTGAATATTAATAGTATTGTTTAAAAGGTATGGATTACTTAAGAAATAATGCGCATTTAGCTGACATGCATTTTGTATATGGCCTTGCCGATGGAAATGCACGAGCAGCTAGACGAATCTATCAAGAGCGATATCCTAACAGAGTACTGCCTGCTGCTGAAACATTTTCAAATCTTCACCGACGTTTAGCTGAAACAGGGAGTTTTGCGAGGTCACGTGACATTCCTGGAAGACCGCGAACAGCCCGAACTCCAGAATTAGAAGAAGCTGTTTTAAATGCTGTAGTGGAAAATCCAGATACAAGCACTCGAATAATTGCTGATGCTCTCAATTCCACCCAAGCCACAGTTTGGAGAATTCTGCACGATGAGCAGTTGTATCCGTACCATATTCAAAGGGTACAAGCTCTTTTACCCAGGGACTTTCCTCAGCGCATTAATTTGTGTCAGTGGTTTTTGGAAAAATTTGCTGAAAATCCCCAATTTTTAAATTATGTACTTTTTACGGACGAGGCAAATTTTTCTCAGAGTGCGATTACAAACTTTCACAATAACCATATCTGGTCTTTGGAAAATCCCCACGCCGTTAGTGAACGAAATTTTCAATACCAATTTTCATTAAACGTGTGGGGGGGAATAGTTGGCGATTACTTAATAGGACCTTTTTTTCTTCCACTTCGGCTTAATGGCGAGACGTACCGACATTTTTTGGAAAATGTACTTCCTCCCTTACTGGATGATGTGCCCTTAGAAACTCGAAGACGTATATGGTTTATGCATGACGGAGCTCCCGCCCATTTCAGCATAGTGGCCAGGACCCATCTTAATCAAATTTATCCAAATCGATGGATAGGTAGGGGAGTTGAGGAAGGAAATCAACCGTGGCCACCAAGGTCCCCAGATTTAAATCCTCTTGATTTTTATTTGTGGGGACATTTGAAGTCAATCGTTTACAAGACGCCAGTCGAAAATGCAGAAGTGCTAAGAAACCGAATAATCGATGGTTTTGAGGCAATAAGAAACAGACCAGATATCTTAGCACGCGTACGAGATTCCATGCAAAGGAGATTAGATGCCTGCATCTTGGCTGAAGGTGGACATTTTGAACAATTTATTTAAAAATCATTTAATTTTTGCAACGCACTTATTTAATTATAATTAAATTAAATGTTATACCTTACCCCTTACATAATAAATCTTTGAATTTAAAACATATTTTTTAATATTTGTGTATAGTCAAATAAAATAATCATTTGACATTAAACTGGCCCTCGTAGCAAAATAACACACGTGAACTTTTTTGTTGTAATTGAATGGGGGATTCATAAAAAAAAAGTTAAAATCAAATAAGTCAGTGGTGTGGTTAGGTTAGGCATAGTTTCCACAAAAAATATGATAGCCACATTTTGTACCGACGCCACTGGTTAAATTTACGAATGTGTTTTACTTTGAAAATAAGTGTCCTGAGATGCTTATTTAATTCACCAAATTTCATAAAAAAAAAATTACTCGTTAAGGAGTTATTTAAAAATTATTACCATTCCTTCTAACATTTCAACACCCTGTATCTCCGTAACGAAGTCGCCAGGGACCACTGTTTATAAGAACTTTTCATCTTGAAATATTGCCGGCAATTACCTCCCGAAGTTTGTCGAAGTACTTTTGAATCACCCTGTATATTAAATACAAATAAAGATTCATATAAAAAATGTTTCAGTCAATATCAAGCAATTTTTTATTCTCGATAGCTTTTGGACTAAACCTGTACACTTAATTCTTCTGTAGTATAATACATTTTCGAAAACAATTTTTAAAACTTTTGTGATTAACATTTTTCTCGAGCTATCTCACTGTCAGAAGTAATCGTCCTTATGCATACATATCAGCGGCCCTGTATACATTTAAACATTTTTATTAACGTCCGATTGGTACCTACAGTATATTCTACATTTTCTAGTCTGCCGGCGAAATACATTTTTCAGTGAGAATAAGTACTTAATACATCTTTACTAACTTAGGGTTTTATAAATTAATGTGACTTTTTACTTATTTAAAATATGATTGTACCTGTTAGACATGTTATATACCGGGTGATCCTTAACTAAATGAAAAAAATCTAGCATATAATTCCTGACATCATTCTAAGATGAAAAGTCTAATGGATATATGTCCTAAAATGCTTACCCTCTGAGATACAGTGTGTTAAAATAATTAAAAAAATAATTATTTTTTTAAAACTTCAAAAAACCTTGAAGATACGGTATTGAAAATTGATGTCAACTGATTTTGTATTAAACTGCACTTTTTCGTTAAAAAAGGTTTTGCTTACTTCCACCAGTGGCGTGCGTGAAGGTACCATCAATATTTTTTTTGTGAAAATATTTGATACGCCACTGATTTTTTTAAACTCTGATGCATTTTTATGCATTATTGATTCAAGCTGAACAAAACTTGTCGCTACTATGTTTTTGAAAAAAAAAGTAGTTTTAACGAGAAATGAAAAAAACTGTAAAATTGTAAAAAAAAATATGACATCGCTGATTCGACTTTTTTTTTAAGTAGGCTTATGTCACAGATTGTGTAAATAATTGTGAAAATGTCACAATAGTAAATGACATAAAAAGCATTTTAAACTTTAGTGCGTCGTCTTTGTGAATTGTTTATTGATCCAAAAGTTTTAAAGTTGTGGCTGATTTGCAAAACGGTGTTCATTTGGCAGATATGCATTTTGTTTATGGTCTTGCTGATGGAAATGCATACGAAGCAAGACGCATTGACCATGCAAGATATTCGAATCGTGTAGCACCATATACTCATACCTTTGTAAGTCTCCATCGCCGTTTATCAGAAACAGGAAGTTTTGCAAGAGTTTCTGATTTTTCCAGCAGGCCAAGGATGGTAAGTATACCACAATTAGAAGAAGCAGTAATAAATAGAATTGAGGAAGATCCAGAAACTAGTACTCGAAAAATTGCGCATGAGGTAAATGCTAGTCAGCAAACCGTTTTGAGGATTTTTCATGATCATCAAATGTATCTTGTATTCTTCCCCAGCGGTTAGATGGCCAAACCTATCGCAATTTTTTAGAAAATGAGCTGCCAATATTATTGGAAGACTTGCCATTAGCTCAGCGAAACCAGTTGTTTCTTATGCATGCCTGAGCTCCCGCCCATTTTAGTGCCACAGCCAGAGAATATCTCAATGATGCATGGAAATCGATGGGTCGGTAGAGGTGTTACACTACCTAATCAACCGTGAGCGTCAAGGTCCCCAGATTTAAATGTATTGGATTTTATACCTGGGGCCATTTAAAATTGCTAGTTTACAAAACTTCAGTTGAAAACTAGGAAGATCTTAAGATTTGATAATAAGAGCTTACAAAAATATTAAAAACACCCCAGGAATTTTTCAACATTCACAGAACAGAAATTCAATGAGAAGAAGGCTAGATGCGGGCATTTTAGCAGAAGGTGGCCACTTTCAACAGCTTCTCTAGGTACAGTTTGTTTTGTGTTTAAATTCAGATTAACAAATAAGTTAATTATATTAGAAAAATTTTTAATGAGTTACTTGTAGTATAAATAATTCATAACATGTCTTGTACATATTTAATTAGTAAATTGATTTTGTTTAATTCACATCCGTACTGCATCAGAGTTATCTTTAAAACTACTGTTTTTGTCGAAAATACAGTAGAGACAATTTTTGTTCTGCTTGTATCAATAATGCATAAAAACGCACGCCACTGGGAGGAAGTAAGCAAAAACTTTTTTAACAAAAAAGTGCAGTTTATTACAAAATCAGTTGACAATACCGTATCTTCAAAGGCTCGAAATTAAAAAAAAAAAAATTATTTTTTTAAATTATTTTAACACCCTGTATCTTAGAGGGTAAGCATTTTAGGGCGTATGTCCATATAAACTTTTCGTCTTAAAATGATGTCAGGAATCATATCCTAGATATTCTTCATGTACTTAAGGATCACCCTGTATACATATTACATAATACAGGGTATTCCATACTCGATGGTACGTTAGTAGTATCTGGAGAACGAAAAGAGAAATAATTTTGAATTTTTCACTATGGCCATAAGAGGCTGCGCTTTAGCCTTTTAAAATAATTTCACGGTTGCAGTGGTGCCAGATCTATTGATAACTGACATCAACTTTGTAATTTTAAATGGGACAGCCTGTAGTTTATTTTATTTTTAGATTCTGCGAAGCAATCTAGGTTTTTTTTTATATGGGATATTTTTCCATTTCTCTTGCCGTTTCTTAAATATTAATTATTTTGTGTCTATTTTTACCGAAACTATGTGAATTAAAACTTCAATATTATCGTCTCCAGATGTCAAACCAACGTAACATTTTAACATCATTTAGTCAACATGTGGTACTTTAATTTTGGCAACATAGGATCGCCGACTTCTATACAGAGTGTCCTAAAAAGTAATTGCAATTCAGATTTTATAAATTTGATCAAAAGTTACTTTTCTTAAATGGAACACCCTGTATATTGTAAATGAAACAATGCACTCTTCCTCCAAAGTTTAATGTTAAAGTAAAATTTTAAGTTCCCAACATGTTTCGAATGCTTAAGCATTCATCATCAGGGGATACTAACATCCAGTTTAAAGCATTCGAAACATGTTGGGAACTTAAAATTTTACTTTAACATTAAACTGTGGAGGAAGACTGCATTGTTTCATTTACATTACATTGACTCCACTGTAAGTATGGACTACTTTTTCAACTTTAAACCCTGTATATTATTGAAGTGTTGAATAGAGTGGACCAATTGAATTTTTTTCATATAGAATGTTCCTCTACCTATTTTGAACCGCTTTTGATTTATAAGCCATTTTGTGAATAATTACTATTCATATTCGAGAACTAGCCATTAAAGATCTAAATCGATAAGTGTGCCATGATGTAACAACTGCAATACATAACGATGGAGACATTACATGTCTCACTTTTTAGTTTGGGTTTGCTTATGTCAGATTAAAATAGCAAAAATGGAGAATAATAGTTATTCAAAGGCGGATATTTTAAATTTGTTCTATATTCACGGTGAGTGTTAAAGAATTATTGTTTTAAGAACCTGCAGAAGATTTAACGCTCTTTTTCCGAATTTGCCGCCAATGAACCCACGGAAATTTCTCAGATTTGAAGGAAATTTTTTAAATTTCGGAAATGTACAGGCTTCAAGATATCAATTTCACCCTGTTACTGAAAACAAAGAAAATGAAACTAACTTTTTGGCGTATTTTCATGCCTATCCCCATGCTTCAATTCAAATTCAAAGTGCCAAAAATGATTTAGGAATAAATCGAACATCAATATGGAGAATTTTAGATAAACATAATATGCATGGCTACAAACTAATTACATTACAGGCTTTACAAGCAGGTGATCCTCTAAATCGTGTAGATCTTTGCGAAATGTTATTAATTCGAACACAGGAGGATCCAGATTTTCTGAAAAGAATTATTTGGACTGATGAAGCAAAATTCTCACGCAAAGGAGTCCTTAACCGTCAAAATGATCACTATTGGGCTGCAGAAAATTCACACGTTATAAAAGAAAGAGGTTACCAACAAAGATTTAGTTTTAATGTATTTTGTTTGTTGATGGATAGGCAATTATCAATCTATGTATATTTATGATGAAAATTTAACTTCTGCAAAATATGTCCAAATTCTAAGAACGACCGTATCTGAGTTTTAGGATAATCTACCGCTTATCGATTTGAGAAATTGTTGGTATTAATTAGATGGAGCTCCTGCTCATTGTACCCATGAAGTTTCCGCGGAACTGTGTGATATGTTTGAAGATAGGTGGATAAGACGTGGAGGACCATGAAGTTGGCCCCCGCGATCTCCAGATCTTAATCCGTTAGACTTTTCTCGTGGGGTAGGATTAAAGAAGTGGTTTATAAAACACCAGTAAATTTAAAAGAAGATCTAGAAAATCGGGAAGAAGAAAGAACTTGATCCATTAGAAATTCAAAGAGCTACTACTGGTCATGTGATTACATGTATTACCGATTGCTTACATGAAAATGGTCAGCACGTTAAACATCTGACGTATTAGGTGAGAATTCCATAAGTTTTAATTTACTGACAAAATCGATTCTTTTCAAAACCACAATTTATTATGAAAGGAAATTTGTTTTGATCGTGGCACACTTATCGATTTAGATCTTTAATGCTCGAATATGAATAGTAATTATTCATAAAATGGCTTATAAATCGAAAGCGGTTCAAAATAGGTAGAGGAACACTCTATATGAAAAAAATTTAATTGGTCCACTCTATTCAACACTTCAATAATATATAGGGTGTTCCATTTAAAAAAGTGACTTTTGATCAAATTTATAAATTCTGAATTGCAATTAATTTTTAGGACACTCTGTATAGAAGTCGGCGATCCTATGTTGCCAAAATTAAAGTACCACATGTTGACTAAATAATGTTAAAATGTTACGTTGATTTGACACCTGGAGACGGAAATATTGAAGTTTTAATTTACATAGTTTCGGAAAAAAAAAAGACACAAAATAATTAATATCTAAGAAACGGCAAGAGAAATGGAAAAATATCCTATACAAAAAAAACCTAGATTGCTTCGTAGAATCTAAAAATAAAATAAACCACAGGGTGTTCCTTTTAAAATTCCAAAGTTGATGTCAGTTATCAATAGATCTGGCACCACTGCAACCGCGAAATTATTTTTAAAAGTTAGAGCGCAGCCTCCTATGGCCCTAGTGAAAGTTTCAAAATTATTTTTCTTTTCGTTCTCCAGATACTTCTAACGTACCATCGAGTATGGAATACCCTGTGTATTAACATAGCTATAGTAACTACTTTAAAATAAAAAATTAGAGTTTTCTTTTTTATAAATAATCTTTATGACTTTTTAATTTTAATATATTATTGCTCTGGAAGCAGAACTTTGTTTCGTAGAGAAACAATAAAAAGGTTTCCATAAATGCAAAGAACTTCGTATTATAGAGAGGCACTTCTACGCAGAAAAAATTGTATGGGTTATGTAAATAACAGGCATTCAGCCCTATGATCAAACACAAGTTAACTCTAGACGCTAACTTCAAAATTACCTGTATTTTAGCCACATTGAAAAATTAACAAGTAGGCGCTTTTCGGTTGTTGTCATGGAAACTGTAGGTTAAAAGTTAACTTGTGTGTTTGATCATAGGGCAGATAATAGGTTACGGTTAACTCCAATCTTCAATTTAACCGGTATAATCGCCACCGGTTAAACTGTAACCTTGAAAGTAACCTGATACTGAAAATTTGGACTTTACTGTGAACTACCTAAACAATATTACTATTATCAGTACTACTTACTTGTTTGATGGTACGTTGGTGAGACATTGAAAATTGTTGCGGACGCTCCGCAAACTGGCAAGAACTTGTGCGAACGGGGTAACTATCAAATCTTCGCCATGACTGCAACAAAAACATTTAATTAAAATTCAGTAAATAAGAAACACGAACATTTAATACAATCAGATACAGACACGTATCTTTTTTCTAAATCATTTTTTCTTTCGGCCCAGAAAATCTTGGACTGGGCCAAAGTTGATAATTATTGCAAAAACAACTTTTCTGTTAAAATTTTTCGTTCTGAAAATCAGTGTAGTTTCTACTAAACTCAATTTTTTTTTATTTGGTTTTGTATTTTCGATTTTTTCAGAAAAAGGTTATTTATCTCGAAATTCCTTTGGTGAAACTAAGAGGTCTTCCATTTTGAGAACTAGCAAAGAAGAGTTGTTGCGAAATTCAGGCTAACAATATATTGGAAGAGACTAAACCTATGCGTCCGCAAAAGTCGCGACAATTAGTTTCCATGATAACTCTCAATTCCATGCCCATTTGAGAGTATTGACAGCAAGTCTGAACTACGTAGCTATCGGATAGTATAAGCACTCTCCGATAGTTGCTCTCTATTTGCAGTAAATACTCTTCAAAACTACCTTTGAGAGTATTTCTCTCAAATGAATGATTATTTTAAGCATTTGTAAAAATATCAGTTTATACACAACATTTTAATATGAAACATCCTTATTATATTTTGCATGCAAGCGCGCCCCAGCGATGTAATATATTAGAGCAGAATTGTAGAGAAAAAAAATCGATATGGTAGCTAGAGAAGCAAAAAATCTAGTCACGTACATTTCTGCATAAATTAAACAACGAAAAATACCTTATTATTGTTTACTCGGCCAAAGAGACTACTACTAAAGAAAAAATATCTCCTTCGGAAGAACCAATGGCGCACCACTTTGTGTGTTAGGCCTAAATTATCAATGTCCTCTTACATAGCCACATAACTTCTATGACCACACAATTATTTCAACAATAGAATTCTTAGAAGTAATCTTATAATTAGAGTTAATAGGACACTGATAATTTGGGCCTAATAATAGTGCGGCACCTGGATACACAAGAACGGTACTGTTGGAAGAAGGCAAATTCTGCCTATTTACAGAAATGTCTTTCTATGCCATGCCATTCTAATGTGCAACCGAATTCAATCTAGTACTTTAAAGCATTTTCAAAATACTTACGAAAAACGTATTACTACTTTACTTATTTTTAGCGTGCAGCAGCCGCCCTAAATTTGAATATCTCCACTGTAAGCGCAGTTTCAACGACAGTTAAGGAACATAAATTATTTGAATCACCTAAAAAGAAACGTTCTCATGCAAGGAGTGTTGTAAAAGTGGCAAGATTGGATATTAGTTCTATTCGTGACACTATTTTATAGAATGTATGCAAAAGTAAGATTTATTATTTTAAAACTATATTATTTTACATTGGTTGTGCTTAAGCTCTAACTTTATTTAGAACATCATGTAACGTTGACAACTTTAAGTAAGAAATTAAAGTTCGATAGTTGTATTCAATTTTTAAGAAGTCTGTTAAGGGAAATATGCTCCGGATGGAAAAAAGATGAACCGAGGCGAGGGCTTATACGGAACTTTCTCATGTAGCTATTAACCGACTGATATTTTTGAAAGAAATAATGAAAGGAAAAAAATAATCCTTATACCAATTCGTTTTCTTAGATGACTCATGAATTTCACTTCAAGGTCGATTGGGATCGAACCGTCCGTAATCTTGAAAAAACTGTGACATCGAAATAAGATTGAATCAGTTGTCACTCATAATATACATATTATTTGTGGTTTAGGTTTATATATATACGTTTTAAACAGTTTATTGAAGGATATTACTTGGAATATTTACGAAACACCGTATAAGTAAGTTGTTTGATGGAAAAAAGTATGAAAATAAACCAAAAAAACGGATCATGACAGTTCACAAATGTCGAAAATTCAAATCGTATTAAAATCGATTTCAAAACTGCAAGGAAAGCGCTTTGGAGTGTAGAAGCGTGCAAAATATTCAAACCGAACTTAATCCTCCTTCAACCAGTATTTGAATTTAACATTTTACAGGGTACAAAAGAAATATGCATTAATCCATGCATCTTAGAAAACTCAGAATTTTTAAATTAACGACTTATCTTCATGAAAACTTTAAAGGTCATTTATTATACAAGACTCATTTGTAGGGTTCTCCGTTCGAACCGTTAATTTATAATTCTTAAATCAGTCCCGTTTTAAACATAAAATCCTTTAGTGAATTGGTGACTGGAAAATATTAATTAAAGTCATATATACAGTGTGGTCCACTAAGTGTGCAACAAATGGGAAACTTCTTTATTATTGGTTTCTCAGAAAATTTTATTCTTGATAAAAGTTGGTGCATGTCCGATAACCATTTCAGGTATACTTAAAATGGCTTCAAGTGAAATAGGATACAGGGTATGGCAAAAAAATATGAAAACCGTTCAAGAGTAAAGTACCCTTATTTTAAAAAATAGGGCAAAAGGGCATGAAGAAAAGTTGTTTAGAATAAAAAGTTATACTCAGATTTAATATCATAGTCTCCTATCTCAAATATAAATTTTTTTAAGATAATTCGATGTAACCCCCGTATTATTGGTATTTCTATTATTCAACTTAGGTCCATATTTAACTTTAGTAAAATAAATCAGATATGCCTAATTTTTTTAAATATTTTTCAAATCAGTATTATTTTAATTGAATTTCTTTGTTTTTAAGCAACCCCAGAATTTACCACAGTTGCAAGGATATTTAATCTTACTTTATATTTTAATATATGATATTTACTCGAACATAATTACTTCATTAATAAAACGCCTATATCAAATATTTTTTATCTGACGCACAAAAAACTATATTTTATTTTTTTATTGAAATATCAAGGAATAAGCCAGGTAACACAATATTGTACTGTGCTAAACACCCTTTGGCGCAGCAGGCCATTAAAATTCGAACTAAAACAAAAAGTTATTTGACAAGCTGTTTGTTCTTATGTCAAAGAAATATTGATATTGTAAGTTGAATTAAACTTTTTATTGCATTAAAATGCCCCCAGCGTTTCATCTTACATTAGCTGAGAAGGTAGAGTTAGTTTTAATATGTGGAGAAAATTACAAAGCTATGCGTGAGGCTGCAGATATTTTTAATGAACGCCATCCAGATAAAATAATTCACTACTCAACCGTAAGTAGGATTTTAGGTTTTTTCAAACAGACGGGATCATTGGATTATAATAACAAAAAAGAACGTGTAAAAACCATGTGCACCGAAGTTAGGCAGCTTGATGTACTTCAGGCAGTAATTAAAGATCCTACAAGATCCACCCAAGAAGTTTTTGAATACACAGGAGTGAAAAAAAACATCTGTAAAGCGCATACTTAAAAAGAACAAGTATCGTGCCTACAGGCCTAAATTTGTATGTACATTTCAAGAAAGAGACTATGATTTGCGTTTTGATTTTTGCATATGGATTCAAGGAGAAATAGAAGAGAGGAGAGATTTTCATCGCCACATACTTTTTTCAGACGAATCCACTTTTACTACAAACGGTGTTGTCTCGTCGCAAAATTGTAGGTGGTGGTCAGAAGAAAATCCTAATTTTGTAATTGACAATAGAAATCAGTATTACAAAAAAACAAATGTTTGGCGTGAGATACTAAATGACAAGTTAATTGGTCCATTCTTCTTTAGAGATAATTTGACTGGCAATAGATATTTAAATTTTCTTCAGAATGTATGGGGAAACTTTATAGATAACTTACCGTTAGAAGAACGACACAAGCTATGGTTTCAACATGATGGGTGCCCTGCACATTGTGCTAGGGCAGTTACGCATTGGTTAAATGAGGTATTTGGAAACAAATGGCTAGGACGAAATGCCGATCCACGGTGGCCACCTCGTTCGCCTGATCTTACACCCCTAGATTTCTTCAAACAAAAAGTGTATAAAGACCGACCTTTCAACAGCGTTGAAGAATTGGAAAATTCTATAAGGCACCATTGCCGTAATATCCCTGCCACGGTATTGCGATCTACTCTTAGGGAATTTTATGAGCGGACGAACAGATGTATTGAGCGAGAAGGCGGACATACAGAGACACTTCGTTAGTTAATTCTTTATATTGTATTTTATCATTGTAACTGTTAGTTACAATTATTATAGTTTCATACATATCTATGGCTGTATTTCATTTTTTAACTGACGATATTGATAATAATAAACATAAATTATCTTTGATATTTCAATAAAAAAATAAAATATAGTTTTTTGGGCGTTTGATAACAAATATTTGATATAGGCGTTTTATTAATGAAGTAATTAAGTATGTACGAGTAAATATCATATATTAAAATGTAAAGTAAGATTAAATATCCTTGCAACAGTGGTAAAGTCTGGGGTTGCTTAAAAAACAAAGACATTCAATTAAATTAATACTGATTTGAAAAATATTTAAAAAATTGGGCATATCTGATTTATTTTGCTTAAGTTAAATATGAACCTAAGTTGAATAATAGAAATACCAATAATACGAATTATCTTAAAAAATTTTATATTTGAGATAGGAGACTATGATTTTAAATCTAAGTATAACTTTTTATTTTAAACAACTTTTCTTTATGCCCTTTTGCCCTATTTTTTAAAATAAGGGTACTTTACTTTTGAACGATTTTCATATTTTTTGCCCTACCCTGTATCCTATTTGACTTGAAGCCATTTTAAGTTTTAGGTACACCTGAAATGGTTATTGGACATGCACCAACTTTTATCAAGAATAAAATTTTCTGAGAAACCAATAATAAAGAAGTTTCCCATTTGTTGCACACTTAGTGGACCACACTGTATAATTCATTATATTTAGGAGAGTATTCGTTCTTCTACAACTTATAAATAAGTTCCATTAATTTCTGGAACTGCTCGAATTCGCTTCAATAATTTATCTATATTTCTATGAATTTCATACCAACTGTTTCCCGTTATTCGAAATGGGATTTTCATTTTAAGCCGATTAGTTTTGAGTAAATAGTGCATGCCAGCTCGGAAATGCGTCCAATATTGTATTTCCTAAATACAATAATTGTTGAATAAAGTATGGAAACTTTAACAGAGTTATACTTATTTAAACGATATTTCTTATTTATAAATATACTTATTTTTTGTTTTGATGCCAGTATATCCAATAGAATTTTAATACAGTTGCGGCAATTAAAGTCCGGCATTTTATCACACTGTACAAAATATTGTTTTTCTTACAGCGGCGTAGCGTAGTAGTAAATTTTATATTCTTATCGGATTAAGCAGCTAAAAATACAACTTTTTTGTCTCTCGATATTCTTTCGTATCCTACTTCGTTATCGAGAAAGAAAACCTTCGACATGTGGCTTTTTTTTTCTCGAAAAGAAAGTAAGATACGAAAAAATATCAAGAGACAAGAAAGCTGTATTTTCAGCTGCTTAATCCAAACACAATATAAATTTTTTAAAGAAGTCAGTGGAGCACATTTTGTTTGTCAATATTATTCCTGAGACCGGGATGCCACTGGAACTCTTATCACAACGAACAACACTACCAAAACAAAAATGGAGGTCATTTTGAACATTTGTTAAAAGCATTTTTTTAAAGTTAAATTGAATTAAATTTTTGTTGTTGATAAACCTTTTATTGACTGTTTTTACTAGAGAATAAAATTAACAACACATTTATGTAATTGTTTTTTTTTTAGTTTTTAGTGACAGTTATTTTAATTTAACTCCTTCGCCTCAAATTGTGTTCAATTATTACAATAATTTAGACCTGGCCATACACGATGTGAATTTTTTAAATCCAAATATCTTAAAAACGGCTGCTCAAATCAACTCTTACCACGTATACCTTTTTTAGGTAAAATACGTTGGTGAATAAGAATTTTTATTTAAAAGTTAAATACAGGTTGGCTCAAACAAGTTATTTCGTTTTAAATGTGTGCCAGGTACCGCAGGTGGCGCCCTCTAAATTTTACAAAAAAAAAGCCGAATATTGTGAGAATACACCAATTATTAAAAAAAAAAATGTATGAAGAGTTAAAACCAAATTGAACTTTTGTTACTATATGTATACCCGAAATCATCCACTTTTGGACTAAGGTAAGTTGGGTTAGATCGTTATATTTAAGTCTCAGGAATTTGTGGTAGCAGTTTTTCCGCACCTTTTAGAGACACCCTGTATACATTTTACAGGAAAGATGCCGAACTTAAATTTAGGTTTAATTTTTCGGAACGATTGGCAATTAAATTATTCACGGAATTTTATCGAATTAATGTGCATACATACATATAGCGCTCACTCTAGATGTCACTAATAGAATGGCCCCTGAATACCATATATTACTTATTATTTAAAAAATTCCCGGTCGTTCCTGTCATTTCCAATGCCTTCAAAGAAAACCTATCAATTGAGCCCTTTACGATATTTATCGTAAAGGTAATTAAATTCTCTTTACTCCTGCTTTACGTTCAGCCTTTTATTAGGTATTTAAGCTAGAGAGATAATGGTATTTTTGCCTTAGCAGGAATTTAAGGACGATTACGAACGGTATTCGTGGATTCCATAAGTCCCTTTATTTTATTTAACGGTTGACTGACAATTTAATTGCCAAATAATGAAAGAGATAGGTATCCGATATAAAAGTTTTAATGTGAACTGGCTTATTATAATTTTATTTATAATATAAGAGACATTTTACAGATGAACAAGACAAACCATTCTTATATAGCCATAGACATTTTTGTTTATTTATAAGAAGTTTTACTGCGTAAAATAACATATTATTTATAATTTTTTTTTTACGTCGACAGCGTTTTTGGGCGAGAAAAATTCCTATTTTCTAGGTTACTTTAACGAATATTTGGATATAAAGCGCAAAAGTATTTACAATGTAAGCGTAACAATAATATTTACCACAATATACAGGGTGTAACAAATTCGTTTATCACCACAGGATTATCGTAAATCGTAAGAGAAACGAAGACGGTTAAATGGGGGCAAACATGCGCAAATAGTACTTCCGGCAATATTCGAAAGATATCGAAAGATTCTTAAACAGTTAATTATTGATTATATGCTCAAAAATATTTCCCTGAGCAGCGATACATTTTCGAATTTCTTCTCTAACCTTATTAATTGCTCTTTGAATAGAGCTACGCCTAATTCTCTGGAGAGATTGTTAAATTTTTATAATTAATTCTTCTAAAGAACTTATTTCTGTTTTTTAAATAATGTTTTTTAAGCCCCCCGCCGCCAACAAATAAAAATCAGGTGGCGACAGATCCGGAGATCTTGTTGGCCAGTCTATATACAACACCTCTATTTCTTATCTATTTTTGAGGAGGAAACTCATTAGTTAGAAAGGCTCCTACTCTAAGGGTTATTGGGGAGGAGCCCCATCTTGTTAAAACCATAAGTTTCGGAGCAGCGCCAGAGGAATTTCCGCTAAATATTCTTGAAAATCTGTACTTAAAAACTGAATGTACCTTTCACCATTTAAATTTTCATTAAAAATGTATGACCCTAATATTGTATTGCCACACATCCTGGATTTCACGGTTTTCCATAGGATTGCCCCAAATATGTTCATTTCATTTGTTAAATATTCCACAGTTGGTAAAGTTGGTTTCGTCTCACCAAATAATACACTTTAAAGTATCGGGATTTAAATTTATTTGATTAATATTGATGACAAAAGTTCATTCTCTCAGTACTTACTTTTTATGGGTTATGGATTTATGAAAACAATTTTTTAGTTCAATTTACCTCATTTATGATTTGATCCCTTTCTTTGTTAGTTACATGACCTCCGTATTTATTTTGGAGTTTTAAAAACGACACATAATGGCTTATGTTATAATCGAGTTTTTGAAAAAGACAACGATGTGGTTGGGGACCTTCTGGTAAGTTTCAAAGTATATTTCCGTAGCACTATTTCTTTGACAAATGTAATATATTTTTAGCGTTTTTCTCTTTTCGTCCAAAAAAATCTTCATAATATTTTCTATACCTTTTTGGAGTGAAGTGACAGAATTCTGAAAAGGCACGTTTTATTATTACAACACTCTTCTAAATTATTCCCTCAAACTTTTTTGGTTATCCATTAGTAGGAATTCTTTAATCTGCGTCCTTTAGTTGTATGTAATATCTGTAATAATCCTGTAATAATAATCCTTACTTAAAATAGTGAAACTGATGATGGTCCCAGAAAAATAAAACGACATCAGCAGAGTCACAGTAAACGTTTTGTAATATAACAAGCTTTTAAGATACGTGTTAAAGGAACATAATTAATTTAAATTTCATAAATAATTTAATGACTGGAATCGTCAGAACCTTCAGAAGTATAATCGTTTCCAGGTTGGATTACTACTGGCGCTATAGGTGGTGAAACAGAATATCCATTTTCTGTTTGTGTAACATGAGCTACGCAATTTTTCCATACATCGCTACTTATTTCGTTATACCTGCCGAATATTATCAAGGACAACTGCGCTTAAAGTTGGAGATTGATTAATGAGTGATATTCTTTGCTGATAAGAGCAACACATTAGGTACAAAGCCATCTTTGCTTCCGGTATGATAACGCGTTTTCCTCTCGAACACGGTGTACCAAAAGTACAATTTGTACTGTCTACCCAACCATACTTAACAACATCATGAGTATCAAACCAGATTTCGTCTAAATAAATTATACTTTTATCGGATTCAAGGTATACCTTTATTTTGCGCAAATAATCCTGTCGTAGTTCAATGATACGCGGGGATTACATTATAACAATTGGATTTTCTAATTTTTTAAGTTTAAAGCCACATTTTAACAAAACACCACGCAATGTTCTTAAAGATTGTTACTTATAATCAGGGTAATCTCGCAATTTATCACGAACCAGTTCTAAAGTTGGCACTATATTATCCTCGTGAAAGTTGTAAATAGTTCGCAGAATTAAATCTCTTGTAGTATTGTCGACCGTTTTAAATTTTTGATTTATTGGTTTACGCACAATGGAATGACCGGTTACAGTCCCCAAATTAATTACGTTATAAATTATTATAAAACCCAAGTCGTGTAATTCGTTACAAGTACATTCTTGTACAAAGCGCATTTTCAGTTTTTCCCGGATTTTCTTTTTTTTAAACACGCATATTTAAAATAATGCGATGACATTGAACGTGTAAATCTTTGTTTTTTAATTCCGGATTTATTTCGCTTTCGATGGCCAACTCTGGCACCTACTCATTATATTCCTGCGATAATTCACCTTGACCATCTGTTTCAAATTGTCGCCAAAAAGCCATACTGATATAATAAAATATAGGTGCCAAGTAAAAACTTACTGGTCTGAAACCACACAGTTATAGCAGAAAATGAAATATATAAATTACAGTAAATCGTTTCAACCGGTCATGCCGCTGTCCGATTCTCAATATCGCATAGGGTGTTGCCAGTTCTACAAAGTTTTCGCTAGTGTAGGAGGAATATAAGGGTTTCTTTATTGTTTATTTTTTTTTAAGAACAGGGAAATTCCTTTCTAGTTTGATTTGAATCATTTTTGAATAAATAGTATTTCTGACAATATTATTATAATATTCATAAATGGCTTGTTCTTTCAGTCTTTGACATTGAAACTAGCTCTCAAAGAGAGTTACTGACTATCAATTAATTACTGGTATAAAAAACACGTTTAATAATGAAAACTTAAAGATTAAAAAAAAAAAGATCTGACAACCCCCCGATTATGATGCCGGTTCGTTAGAAGCCCGGCCGAAGCTTTTTTATGTCATCAAACTGACTTTGGCAAAAGTATAATAAGTATAATAACTTAAAAAAAATCATTTACCTAATACTCTGTAAATTAGGTATAATCTTCATCTAAAAAAAATTTCGTAGAATCTTTAAACACTAACATTAAGTTCATTTTATGTTTTTCTTACGTTTAATAAATTTTCCTGTACATTTGGCACATCAAAAAAAAAAAACCAGTGGGAAATTCTAAAATCTACTTGAATGACGTAGTAATTGCCATAAAATCCATTAAATATTATTGCTTAAAATTTATGGGTTATTTAAACAGGAAAAACCCGCTGGTCTTTAAAAATGACCATTCCTTTAAAATAGTATACAACCGCAAAAACGTTATATCCGTTTTCCTTTAATTTATTTTCTGTTTTGTTTACCCCCTTCTGGTAATTATACCATAATAAATAACAATAATATAGTTCTCATAGTAGTAATTGGTCAGATTTTAATCGTCTTATGCACATTATGAATAAATTATAATTTTATTGTTTTATTGACAATGATATATTGACATCTACAAAAACCACCGATGATTAAGATTCCTTTCTTCTAACTAACCTAAACTAACCACAAATAAACAATAATACCAATTTAGGTAAAAATATGTACTTTAAACTTAATAAGTATAAAATCATAATTTACAAGAAGATTAAGAAACGTTTTGGTTACAGATGAATTAATGCAGACAACGATCTGATTTTATGCTTTTTTTATTAAATTTTCCAAGAAAAGACTTTGCATACTATATGGTTAGTAAGTGTGCACCTCTGAAAGCTATTTATGACAAAAAAAATGGTTCTATTTTTTTGAATGACACACTGTGTATTATTTCTGTTATTCTATTTTTATTATTTCTATTATTCTAATAATTGAAAAATATTAATTATGCCTTAATAAGTACCATTGTTTCATTGAAAAGCCCATTAGCTCATCAGACCCTTTTATATTGGCAGCTAGTAAATTCTATAAGGGGTCAATTTAGAGGCGTGCATTTTGAAACAGAAAGATAACCCAAAATGGATTGTTTATAACATTAAACTTATTTTTTTTTATTCAGTCTTCTTTTAAGTGGTTCTGTGTAGTTAAGAAAGTTTTGTCAACGAGGAAAATGTCAAGTGAAAAGCGCCTCAGTTGCAGAATTTCTCCTGAGAAGTTTTGTTATATTTGTGAAGAATTTCTGGTGAAGTCACAAGTCAGACTATGTGCTGAAAATGTAAAAAAAGCCTAGTCAATGTATTTTGGTGTTTTAATCGGAGATCAAGACTAATCATGTAAGCTGTAGCGCGTCATTGGCGCAGTGGATGAAAGGGAAGAGAGTAAGTATGCCCGTTGCAGTTCCAATGCTATGGTGAGAACCCACCAATCATTTTGACGATTGCTATTTTTGCATGACAAAGACTGAAGATTATTCAAAAAAAAGCGCAAGATCGAATATCCGAATTTGACTTCTGCCATAAGACCTGTCATCAGACAGCTCCGAAGAACAGTGTACCTACCCCGCTTTTACTCCAGGTCCCAGTTTCGGCGAGCCACCTTTAATTGTTCAAAGTAAGTTAAATGATTTAGTACGTGATTTGGTGTTGTCATTCAAAGCAACAGTCAGAACTCCTTGGTTCCCGTCTTAAGGAGTGGAACTTACTAGCCAATGAAACAAAAATTACGACTATTAGGAAAATAAATGCTACGTTTTCTGCACTTTACAATATGAAAAATTCGTTATGTGCGTGTACGGATAGCAGGAACTCAGTATCGAGCATTCTTCTTGTGAGTGGCGCTTGTTCATAGACTTACCGAAATATAGCTTAAAAGCTGTGTTATTATATAATGGAAATTCAAAACCATCTATAGTATTAGCCCATTCAGTGACAATACAAGCAGTACAAATGGCAGATATGTAGGTATTTAAAAGCTATAGCAATTTTAGTGGAACTCAGGGAGGATTTACAAAATATTGCTGTTTTCTTTATTTGTGGGACAGTGTCGTAGTGAATGCACATTATATAACGAAATTTGGCCGGAAAGGAGTGAATTTAACCCGGAATCTTAAAATGTTAAGTATGTGCTCCTTGTAGACCCAAAGAATGGCCTATTACCTCCTCTTTACATTAAACTTGGACTAATCAAAACTTTGGGAAAGCTATAAATAAAGAGGGTAAAGGATTTAAATACCTAAGATAAGTATTTCCCCAGCTAAGTGACGCCAAATTAAACGAAGGCGTTTTTATCGGGCCACAAATTAGAAAATTGCTGGGTGATGTTAATTTTAGAGAAAAGCTCACCACGCAAGAAATCAGAGAGAGAGAGAGAGTTGAAATTCATGTGTAAGTGTAGGGAGGTGATCCTTAAGTAACAATATGGATGGAAACTACAAACAACTAGTTAATAAACTTTCAGACACCTACAAATCGCTTGATTGCCGAGTGTCATTAAAAATTCAATTTCTCCATTCCAATTTATCATTACTTCCTGAGGATTTAAGCGTCATCAGCGTCGAGCAGGGTGAAAGGTTCCATGAAGATATCAGGACAATGGATATTCGGTACCAAGGACGATGGGATCCAGCCATGCTGGGTGATTACTGTTGGTTTTGAAGAGAGAAGATGTGACCCCCTGTTGGGGAAACATGCATATGCATTTCAAGATTAATTATCATAATTCAAACTCCTCATTACTTAATAATTAGACCAAAACCATAATCGCATTTCAGTGAAAAGTTAATAATGATCGGCAACGCCGCATTTAGGTTATGTTCTAGTGTTCTAAAGAAATAAATAAAACTCATCTTTTAACATATTATAAAAACTTAACTGCGAATTCACGTCGCATTTAATAATCCTTTCGGTAAAATAATACTATGCAAAACCCTTCATAACAAAACAGTTTGTTTACGTTTTTATAGAACCTTAAATTGCGTCTAGCCAGTCGATTTAATTGGCGGGCGGTAAACGTCACAAGGCTTTCCCAGTTATCACAAAAGGCGGCCGGTGGGCGTTGGAGATGTTGCGTAAGTGCTAGACAGGTCAGTTGTTCTGGGTTGCGGTATGAAGAGTGATTAGGGGATACGGTGTTGCAAATGGTCTTCGCGTGGAAAGAGCGATCAACAAAGCAAATCTTTTCATTTTTAGAGTCAGTAGGTTTTATACTTTACTCCGTGACGGAACGTCTTCTCCTCACGTATTATCGGGTCAGCAGCGCGTGACAGTGAGTCGAGTTACAGTTTCTTTTCGTGGCAGAACGTCTGTTCTGCACGGATTTCTCTGGCCATCAGGGCCTAAGTGGTCGTGAATTGAAAGATAGTTGAATTAAACGTATAATAGTTTGTTGCGGGTTACACGAACCCCCTAAAGTGTGATTAGTCAATGTGGCCATTGATTAGTTAATAACAAGTCTTGTGAAGTAGTAGTATGATTTCACAAATTATTTAAACACCTGACATTATCTGTTCAAATGGCATAGTTTGGTAGAATAAAGAAATGCTTTTGTGAAGAAAAGTGTTTTCTTGAGAGTGAAATTAGAAAAAAGAATCAGTGAATCACCCTATGGAAAAATAGTGCTTTTTGTTGCTGAGACTGGGATTTTAAAACCCAGGCGTTGTACACCCCCATTAAAGTAAAAAATAAAATTAGTGTGTTTAAAATAAATATTTTTGATGTTTGCTTTCTTTTAGATGTTAACTTAAAATAAATTTTAAATATAGTCGATACACAGGGTTAACAAACTTGTAGAATCATTTGTTCAATAAATATTAAAAGGTACCGTTCTACACGTGGTTTGTTTAATGTAACAAGAAAACCTTACGCGTTACAACTTCTTTTTTACCATTTTCGTATTCAGTGGGGTTCATTCTTCTCCAATAAACTATTCCGCTTTATGTTACAACAAAAAAAAAATTGTCGTCCAGTGTTATTATTAGACATTAAAGCCTCTTTACAACGATTTAAAAGAATGTATAGGCAATTCTTACTACAGCAGCAGTTAAATCAATATTCTAGATAGAATATGTGATGGCTGGCTATCTGCTTGTTTCAACTGTTATATTTATTACTTGAGTATCTCTGATCTGGACCTAGACACTGGTTCTCAGCCGATTATCTATTATTTTGTAACATGTTAGGACTTGGAGTCTGTGAACCTGTATAAGGTTCTTGATGGTAGTCATGAATAAGTTCTTTTTAATTTTATTTTTGTACTAAAAGCATCTTGTTCAATTGATGTCTCATTGTAAATAATTATTGAAATTACATATTTATTATGTACACAATATTTATTGTAGAAGTTGATAAGTTTATATATTATATATAGCTTAAATCTTTTTCACTCGCTTAGAGGTTAAGTGTAAGAATAGCCAATGGTTAAACTTCGCCTTTATTGTCAGTGTTCTGTTTTCCTTATTCTAAAATATGCTGTTACTTATGGAGCGAATTAACAATAAAATACGTTTATTATTATTATTATTAAAATAAATGAGAATATTACCGTTCTAAATGTTTAAAGACATTGGACGATTCAAAATATGAAAGAAGAAATGGGGTGTTACATTAAAAAAATACCTGTTTATGTCACAGTTCTTTTCTCTCAAGTTAAACTATTTTTTCAATATGGTGAACTAAAAATATGTCCAGTCCTCATTGGATGACCCTGTACAAATATTATATGGAATGTATTGGTAGTGTTCTTAACCTAATAATAAAAGCACATTAGTTTCCAATTGTGTACAATATACGGTCAGAGTCGGAGAAAAATAAAGCAATTTCTCTTCAAGATATACGTCATTTTATCTCCTAGTCCAATATCTAGCATTTACAGGCACGTATACGTACAAAATTTTTGTAGTAAATGAAATTTATTTCATGTTCTTAAAGTATTATTTCCGAAGCAGCAGGAATATTGTTTGGTGAAATTTATGAGTCTGCAGCATATATTTGATTTATTATAAATTCGCCTAACACCACTTTAGTACTCAATATTTCCAGTAAAATGTTTAGGATGTGGAAATGTTAGGATTTTGGAACGAACACACAAGTAGTCTTTTTAGGGTTTGTTGTCATTGTAAATAAATGACATTTTAAGACACCAATTTTAAGTCACTCACTTTTAACGCCAGTGTAGACATTATTTATTTTTAACACTAGCGCTAAAAGTATAAATTATTTTTGAAGGCTCTAACAAATACAAGAGAAACATTGTGGTCATTTTCTTTTAATTGATGATAATTCATACCAAATCAAAAACAAAAAGGAGCTTACTTCTCGACAGTGAGTTATTAAGGATATAATAAGACACATTGGTTGTAGAGTAACCAACAAAAATAAATAATAAAAGTCATTTGATCATTCGTTTTTTATTTTTTTAATTCTGATTTTAAATAAAATATTATTTTAAGCTCAGCCCAATATTACAGGGGTGACACAGAGCAAAATTCGTGGCCCTCTATTTTCGGTTGCCTACCAAGGGCGGTCATGTTTCAATTAGTATAAACGTCAATCGATTACATCTGATAGCTGACAAACTGACGCTTGCTTTCTGCTTTTTTGTTTGTCACTGTCTTTTTTGACTTATCAATTGCATTACAAGTATTTTTGAGTTCTGTGTATTAAAGTTTGACTATTTTAATAAGTTTTTTGCCGAGGTTCTGTGCTTTAAATTATATTTAAGGAATATAGACATTTCTCTTCCTTTAACGGCTGTATGATTTTTGTTAAAACTAGAAACATTGGATAGCAATAATCTGCAGAGTTTTTTTTTATTAAAAGTCCCTTTATTATTTATTTTAAAGACTTTCAAATAGTGTTCAAGTTAAGGTGGGTTCCATACAGCAAAATATCATAACACAAACACAATAAAATAAAAATACAGTAATTTTAACTTTTATGTTATTTTTATGTGAAAGTCGATTAGCGCGTGCGTCGAAATATAACCTTTTATATAAGACCCACACGAAAAAAGCTTATTACATAACCCATTTTAGCCTGTTTGCGTTATGTAATATACTATATTATCGTACTGAGTGATGTAAAGAACTCATTACATCACTCAGTGATGTAATGAACTTATTACATTACTCATTTTTAATCAAACTATGATTTTTTTTGTTCCGTCAGTCACTGTCATTTTTTGTGTAATGTCACTCTCATAATATGAAAATCATTTTGAATACATGGAAAAACCAAAATTCTGGGTCTTCTATAAAATGTTGTATATCACACGTACGGTAAGGCTCAATACAGCACTCGTGTGGTTCTTTTGAATGTACCTACATAAAATTACGTTTAAAAGTTAAGAAATTGTCAATGACGAAACCTAAATATTTTATTTCTTTTACTATTTTCAGTTCAGTTCCATATATTTCTATATTTACATTGTTGTTATCTTGTTGGAAGAATCATTGCTATTGTTTCATTTGCATTTAATTTTAATTTGTACATCTTTGTGACTACATGAAAGTAACAAGTCATCAGCAAATTAACTAGGAAAGTCAGGTCCACTAAAATTGTTAATATCATTATGCAGATTATAAATAGAAGGAGGCCTAACACGCTCCCTCATGGTACATACCCGTTTTCAATCTCCCCAGAAAAATAATAATTAATCTTTGATCTCTGAAATAGTTACGAAACCAATTGAGTATACCCTTTATACCTTAACATTGAAATTTACGTAATAAAATTTCACGGTCTACTGTTTTAAAGGCACAAAATTATTGTTATCAATCAGGTCATTCCAAGTGGCCATCGTAGGTTGCAAAGCAGATTCACAAGAATGATTCTTGATTAACAGGTCGAAAATTGACAGCATTATCGTTATTTGTATTTTTAGGGATTGATGTTACCGTAGAACATTGTAATTATTCGGGAAATGTACCGTGTTCAAAAGATGTATTTACCAATAATTGTAGGACGACATGCCCGACAGCAGCAAAATTTTTTTTAGGATTCTCGCATTAGATTTTTAACAAATATTTTGAACCACTTTTATGAACCAGTAGATATAATAATTTCATATTATAATATATTAAGAAATTATCTTGCCACAAATGCATATATAGGGTGTCCAGGAAAAGGTGGGAAATCTCTCGGATTCAGATAGAACATGAAAAAATAAGATGAAAAGTTCCTATAATAATAATAATCTTTATTTCACAATTATATACATGTACAGGGTTATCGAACCAAGACTAGACAAGGCGATTTTTTGACTTTTCCTGTACTTTTATAAAAAAACTGAAATAGCCATCTTAAGTCATTTTCTCCAGCGAATTCGAATATCTTCAGCAAAAAACAATTGAACATCAAACAAAAGTACTATGGGTCACTTTGATATTTTTTTAAATGGGATGCCGTATTTTTAATGAGCTTATCCGATTTCTCATATAAATTTTGATCTAAAATGTTGGATTTTTAAATCAAAAACGCCTTTTTTCTTCAGTTTTAAATTCGGAAAATGTTCGTCTAAAAAAAAAAAAAAAATAAATCTAAAAATCCAACATTTTAGATCAAAATTTATATGAGAAATCGGATAAGCTCATTAAAAATACGGCATCCCATTTAAAAAAATATCAAAGTGACCCCTAGTACTTTTGTTTGATGTTCAATTGTTTTTTGCTGAAGATATTCGAATTCGCGGGAGAAAATGACTTAAGATGACTATTTCAGTTTTTTTATAAAAGTACAGGAAAAGTCAAAAAATCGCCTTGTCTAGTCTTGGTTGGATAACCCTGTACAATAGCATGGTGATGGTTACCATAGCAACGCAGTATGGTGGATTTGTCGATTAATACCTAAAACTTGTTTAAATCGTTGTTTCTAGTCGGTCTAATTAGTTTTATAATGTTAAATTTTTAAAACATTTAATAAGGAACGTTCGGTCACTAACGGGACCTAACTGTTATTAAAAAACATTAACACAAAGAAGAAATTTCAACCAAAGAAATTCTAAACAGAAGAAAGGCGTCTAGTCAGTCAGCAGGAAAGCGCCTAGAAAGCTATTTGACGACCGTTTCGTCCTGCTGAGCGGCTGCGAAATCGCTTTTCTGCTGGCTAAGATTTCCTGTAAATTGAAAATTGCAGTTGTAGTTAAGTACGCGAATGGGAGAGAGCTTCTTATGTCTCATCATTAAAGTGTACATAATTATTAATTAACATGATAAAAGTTTTAAGTTATGCAAATTTTAGCAAATTGAAATATGTAGAATAGCGTAGAGAACTGACAGGAAAAATAATTAAATACATCCTAATTTAAAAAGATGTTAATGAAGATGCTAAACATTTTTAAAAATAAATAATAATTATTATTAGATGGGTAATAAAAATCTTGAAAACGACAAGATATAAAATTGGGAATTTATTTTTTTTATCGTTTCACAGAAGTTACAAGTACATCAAACAAGCTGATGTAATGATATGATAATAATATAATCTCTAAGTATGTAGGTAGGTTAATATAGTAGCTATAAAATTCCTGGCATGTAATTTTTGCATGCGTAGAAATCAAGTGTAGGCAACACATAATACACTTAAGTACAGCGGCTTAAAACTTTACTTTACTATTTTTAACGCAGTTGTTTAATATTCCTATAAGATGGAGCCACCAGTTCTGCATATTGTTTTTTATTGGGTCAGCTAAGATTGTAATTTACTGGCAAATGAATTATCTATGAAGGACTTGAGGTTAGTTAGTCCTCCGTAGAATTACCATAGAATATAAAAGAGTTAGGTGGATCAGGATAGTAGAGCTAGAGAGGGTTGTGGTAGGAGTAGGGCAATTCAGAAGTTGACTAATAATATTGACAACAAAAATGTACCCCACTGTCTTGTTTAAAAATTTTATATTATTTTCGGATTAAGCAGCTAAAGATACAACATTTTTGTCTCTTGATATTTTTTCGTATCTCACTTTGTTCTAAAAAAAACAAATAAAAACCACTTCATTGCATGTTACGTGGTTTCCAAGAAAAAAAATTTTTAGGAGTTAAAAAAGTTGTGTTTTTAGTTGCTTAGCCCGAAAATAATATAAAACTTTTAAACAAGTCAGTGGCGTATTGTTTTACCCTCTGAATTAGAAAACACGGAACAAACAATAAAATTCAACAATTGCAACAACTGTGGGAATCCCCAAGCATCATATACAGGGTGGCGCACCGAAAACTTTCCACCCAGGTTTATTTTTTTGTTAATAAATAAATCAAAATTTGCTCGAACACAGGAACCTTAGTTCTCATGGGGACATATTTTTTTGCTATTTTCACCCCCTGCTTGAACCCCTACGACAGGGTGGCTTTCACCCTTAAAATCTTAAATGAAAAGGGGGGTCGAGTGATACCTCATTTTAAAAGGAATTAAATTGTGTTTCCAACGGAACCTTGCTCGTTGAATTTGGCTGAGTACCTTTCGAGAAATTAAATGGTAAACAAATTTGTGCTCAAATGTAAACAAATAAATGGTAAAAAATGCGCAAAAAAGGATAGTATCTCAACAAAAGGGATTTGGAATTTCACTTGTTCAGTCGAAAAAACTCAGTTTGTTTTTAACATCGATCAAATTCATAGTAAGAATAAAATTTTATATTGCTTTACATTCCAGTGTGTTCAATAACGGATTAAAATGACGTATACTCTTCAAGAAAGGGTTGAAAATATTTCACTTTTCTTTAAAAGTAACGATTGTGCTCGAGCTGCCGCCCTGTCTTATAATAAATTGCATCTAAATGCACACTTATCTTATACTTACGTGCTACAATTAGTTGCAACATTTCGTGAAACAGGATCAGTGCTAAACATAAAAAAAGGATTGTTGAAAATCCTGTAAGATTAAAATGAAGCTGTAGAAGTTGCAGTTTTGGGTCATATTGCCATCGATCCTACACTTAGCACGAGGAAAGTGTCAGATGTATCGGGTGTTTTGCGTAGAACAATTCAGCGTACTTTAAAAACGCATAAGTTCCATCCCTATAAAATAAAACTGGTTTATGAACTTAATGAAGACGATGACGATCGCCGTTTGCAATTTTGCGAGTTAATTAGTGACATGATCATTCGCAATCAGCAATTTATTTTTAACATTTGTTTCTCCGATAAATGCACTTTTTTCTTCACGGTTCTGTCAATCGACAGGATTGCAGGTATTGGTTGGACTCCAACCCTAGAATTTGTAGAGAAGTGCATACACAACATCCCGAAAAATTAAATGTTTGGGCTGGAATTTTTTGGGACCCTATTATTGGGCCGTATTTTATACCTGAAAATTTAACAGGTAAAATGTACCTGAACCTGTTGAAAACCACTATTAACTCTGCTTTAACGAATGCCATAAAAGAAAATGACCGATTTCGGCCAGAAAATATTTACTTTCAGCAAGACGGAGCACCCCCGCATTATGCGTTTCCTGTTAGACAGTTTCTGGATAAAAATTTTCCAGAAAAATGGATTGGAAGAAGAGGTCCTATTGAATGGCCTGCAAGATCTCCTGATTTGACGCCACTGTACTTCTTTATCACTAATCACTCGACCCCCCTTTCCATTTAAGATTGAACAAATTTAAAGCAAAATGAAATTTTATTCTTACTATGAATTTGATCGATGCCAAAAACAAACTGAGTTTTCTCGACTGAACAAGTGAAATTCCAAATCCCTTTTGTTGAGATAGTATCCTTTTTTGCGTAATTTTTACCATTTATTTGTTTACATTTAAGCACAAATTTGTTTACCATTTAATTTCTCGAAAGGTACCTACTCAGCCAAATTGAACGAGCAAGATTCCGTTGGAAAGACAATTTAATTCCTTTTAAAATAAGGTATCACTCGACCCCCCTTTCCATTTAAGATTTTAAGGGTGAAAGCCACCCCGTCGTAGGAGTTCAAGCAGGGGGGCGGGGTGAAAAAAGCAACAAAATATGTCCCCCTGAGAACTAAAGTTACCGTGTTCGAGCGAATTTAGATTTGTTTATGAACAAGAAAATAAACCTGGGTGGAAAGTTTTCGGTGCGCCACCCTGTATACGCCAAAGTCCAGGATCAATACTTCAATAATGCCATACCTATACAATCTTTTTTGAGTTACGAGTGAATGAATGTGATTTTGAGTTTTCTCTACTATCGAGCCCACGGTGAGGGGGGGTCCAGACCCCCCCCCCCCCCCCCCCCAAATACGTCACTAAATGCAACATATAATACATGTATTTACAATACCTATTCAAGAAAATGTTATTCAAATATTTAATACAAGTTTCCTTCTCAAAACGTCAAATAAAATATTTTCCGTCTTGCTATGTATAAAAATGCAAAGTTGAGTAACATCCGCAAATCCCTATTCAAAGCCCTGGTGGTCATGGAAACATTGCAAAGCTTTTGCTATCAAATTCAAAAAGGGTTTTTAAGTGCAGGATTGCCAGGTTGCAAAAAAAGAATAAACATTAAAATTGCATTATTCCAGTAAAATCCAACAGGATTATAAGGTAATTTGTACTCACAATATGGAGAGGAATAATATTTTTAAAAACATAAAATAAACAACTGAGTAAAACCACTTTGGCTTGTATAATAATAAAGGATATGCTACGGCAAAATATCTTTAATTAATGTTACGGACAAAGATTAATCCGGTCTTTAATGATATTGGGCGGTCAGATCCAAATAAATACGGCAGTAGTGATAAACTGCAAACTAAAATATTATTTATCGTTATTGTTAATGCTTACAGGTTCATAGTACTAATTTGAAATGAAAATGTACAGGAAATAGAACTCTATCTGCTAGTAAAGAGATTTTTCTGACAGATCGTGGCGTTTTCTGAAAATTCAGAATATACAGGGTGTACAGTTGATGCAAACCCAAAAAACCGATGCACGTCATCAATCAGCTGATAATTATAAGTCCGTAAGAACACACGAGGAAATTAAATTTGGGCAAACAGTATTAAAACATTATGCGATATTAAATTAACTACAAACTTAAAGCATTCTTCTTTGATACGAACCCACTTATAGCAAATATTTTGTGTATTTAAGCTTGTAAAAGTTAATATAATTTGAATTTTATTGGCCGATAGTTAGCAACAGAACTGTAAACGGTGCGGTGGCGCCAGCTCGTTCGTTGGGTTTGTTTGACGTTTCGTGGAAAACTAACCTTAATTGCTTTGTGGTTCTGTGTTGCTGTGCCGTCTATTTTTTTAACAAAACCTCCAGATCTTTTTATGAATAGCATTAAAAAACTGTACAACAAAAGTGCACATCGATTACGTTGTTTACTATTTGTGAAAAATGCCAATGGCCCATTGTTACCGATGACAGCAGTTAGAGAAGTAAATTTAAAGAATGTGTTATGGTCTATCTATTTTATATCTACTTTACTAATTTTTAGTGTATATAGCAGCTGCCCTAAACTTGAATATGTCTACTGTAAGCGCAGTTTTAACAACAGTTAAGCAAAATGAATTATTGCAGTCACCTAAAAGGAAACGTTCTTATTTAAAGAGAGTTGTAAATATGATGTCAAGATTGGTTATAAGTTCTATCCATGATACTATTTATGGAATGTATGAAACAAGTAAGTTTTATTATTCAAAAACTAATATTTTACATCGGCTATGCTTAAGCTGTAACTTTCTTTAGAACATCATGTAACTTTGACAACTTTAAGTAAGAACTTAAAAGACAGACAACTGTTTGATGGTTGTCTTAGCTCTTTAAGAAGCCTCTTAAAGGAAATAGGCTTCGAATGGAAAAACGATGATCTGACGCGAGGGCTTATGGAACTTTCCCATGTAGCTTTCAAAGGACTAGTATTTTTGAAAGAATTTATTAAAGAAAAATAACCATTCTTGTACCAATTCGTTTTCTTCGATGAAACATGGATTTTTCAGAATGGCACCATTGGTCGATCTTGGCAGGATGAAAATAAAAAAAGTGTTAGATCTACTAAAGTCGATGGTAAAAGGTATTATGCAGTAAAAATATATTATAAACTATGGGGAATTTTTGTATATTTGTCTTGTTTTTATGAAAAAAAAAACTGTGTAATTCCCTCACTCGGATATTTTGGCTACAAGCTGGCAACACTGACGTCACTCGAAGGGTATGACGTGCATCGGTTTTTGTTTTGCATCAACTATATATATGCATTTTCTTTAAAAAAGGTGCTCTACATTTGCTTCGTTAAAATCAGCCGTTCTCGAAGAAAATTATTTTTTTTATAGGACTTACCTATATTGAAATAATAAATCAAAATACTTACTACAATAAAACACCAGTTGTTTAATTTCGCTAAAAACGTGTTATTGACAACACTTTTTTAAATTGTCTGATTGATTGAGTACATAAGACTTAAGAATTGGAGAATTATACCAATAGTGATCACGCTGACATGCATCTAATTTATGGACAATCACTCGGCAATTGTGTGGAGACGAGACGAATTTATTCTGATACATTTCCAAATCGACGTTTATCGCACCGAAGAACTTTAGAAAGGGTAGCTTAAGAGAAACAGGTAAAAAGTCAAACAAAATTAAAAAAATTCTAAAAGTAGCTAATTTTTGCTAATCCATTCTAGGAAGTATTTTGCCGCATCGTGGAGTAGAAGGGCGTTCAAGAAAAGCAAGGAACCCTCAGTTAGAGGAGGAAATTCTGGGTATGCTCCATTCCACAATAATTCGTTGATTTCCCGACCGCAATAAAATTTAAACCCAGCCATAAATAAGTGCCTTTTGAAAGGGTACAGGTCCTCATTACCTACTAATTTCAATAATTTAGGTTAGCTTGTTTCAACAAAACAACAAATATAAAATAATAGGTAAGTATCTTTATTTTAATCATGTAATTAAATAGGTATTAATATTTATACAAAAATACTAATCTACAATATTATAATATCATCTATGCCTAAACTAATATAGTGACGATAGTGATAGTGAAACAGAGCTAAATATAGAGTAGGTTAAGTTAAATACTGTATTATTATAATATTGTAGATTAGTATTTTTGTATAAATAATAATAGATATTTAATTACATGATTAAAATAAAGATACTTACCTATTATTTTATATTTGTTGTTTTGTTGAAAATAGCAACCTAAACTATTGAAATTAGTAGGTTATCAGGACCTGTACCCTATCAAAAGGTACGATGCCTACACAATAGATATTTGTCAGGCAAGTTATTTATGGTTGGGATTGCGACTGAGGGTTGTCATTTAAATTTTATTGCGGTCGAGAAATCAACGAATATTTGTGGAATGTAGCATACAAGTTCATGCGACAAAGTGGGTTGTTCATGAGACACTTCGATAAGAACTGCTACATCCTTATCACGTCCAAAAGGTATATGCCATGTCTCCCACTGATCCTGCAAGAGTCAACTACGCAAATTAGTTTTTGTAACGACTTAGGCAAAATCATAATTTTACTAGTAATTATTTATTTATGAAAACTTGAAAAAAGCTCTACAACCCAAAATCCTGAATGGTGTCCCGTCTTGAATAAACCCACTGGCCATCAAACCTCTTACCATTTCTGAAGAAATTTTTGATCATAACAACTTTTTGTTCCGCCGTACTTATAATATTTAATTTAAATAAAAACTTCAAAACTTAACAGTTCTCTTTTAATTCGCCTTTACATTTTACCGAGGTTACTTTTCAAGAGCATTAATTTAACGCATGTGTAATGGATTCCACGGCATACTTTGATGACGATTTAATTCTATTCGTACTAAGTGTACCTACGTAATTCCTGGATTCCAAATCTGACAAATATGCATTATTCAAACCAGTTCTGTTCTATTATTTTTCAAAAACAGAATTGTTTCTTAGTTAACTTATTCATTTGGTATTGAGAAACTTGGCAACATGGCGCTGAAGCTATTTTATCCATTTGCAAACCGAAAAGCAAACTCTCAAGGAAAATATCGGACGGTGGAAATTGACTAATTGAGGTAAAACATTGAAAAGGGAAAATTGGGCTGCAAAAGGGCTCATGGATCTAGGCCTCATTACTACACTTTACCCGTCGGCAGTCTGTAGGGATATTTAATGGCCGTGGCCGTGTTTTTTTGAGCCAAAAAAAAAGTATTTGTCAGGATTTGTAAAGATATAGGTACCCGTAGTTATATAGATAGATAAAGGTCTATTCTTTTAAAAGGTTATCTTTGCAGGCAATTACGTCGTGTGTGTTTGGGTATGCAACGACCTGGCATATCATAATTCTTTCTTAAAATGCTTCTGTACGAGAATTGCAGTTTCTCGACGGCAGTGATTAGTTATTCTGGCATCTTAGTCAAAGAAAGATGTTCTAGTTTAGTTCTCCGAAATAATAACACAAAAGTGCGTTGATTCTATATTCCAAAGTAAATAAGTGATTATTTACTCCAGCATCAAGGAGAAATAGACTAGTAGAGTTGTAAAAGAAAACTGGTGTCACTGTGATGTGTCGGCGCTCTACAAAGGCTCACATTAGCATATTATACTATCCGATAACGGATTCTCAGTTATAAATAGATTTACTTTAAAATATTGTACCTTTATATCTTAACTCGAGAAATAATAATTTCTAGAACCGAACTTAATATTGGTGGCTTACTTTGTGAAATATAATAATTTTACGGTCGTCTGAAGCCGTTACACTATTTTTGCAGGCGTTTGGGTGCAATATAGTTTAAAAATAGAATTATTCCGGGGTGTTGCCTCTTATTATCTCCGACATGAACCATTTCCTGCATCAAGTTTGTGGGACCAATATCGCTTATTATTTTTGTTGAAATATCCCAAATTAGTTAAAAAGACTTTCGTCAGTATAAAGAATTTTATAGGATTTTTATCAGTTGTGCTGGTCACAGGCCACTCGATTAAATCTTATTTTATTCTCAAAAGGCGCTTTATTTTAGGAAAGTCGCACATAACGTAACATTTTTACAGTTTTTTAAAGGAAGTTTGTTTAAACCTAATAGTGTGTGGTATCAAATTAAATCGCAATAAATTGCTCTTTTTCCTAACCCGACGAGCTACCATGTTGCCATTTGGAAAAGATGAGTAATACAGGTTTAAAAATTAATTTTGACACAGCAGATTGGTTTTGAGCGAAAACACTAAAGTTCTATTTTGGCAAAGGTGTTAGGACTGAAATTAGTGATTTTAACGTATTCATAGCCTTCTAGATTAAAAAATGAGATTAAAAAAAAAATAAAAAAATAGTGACAAAAAGTGACAAGTGACACAAGGATGCATTTAGAATGTCATATGGATTAAAAGAAAGTAAAAATATACCAGGTGTCTAATTGAAAAATCGAAAGTTTATGTCACTTCCGGTAAAACAAAAACAAAAGAGTTATAAGGGCGAGTCACCTTCCGTGGACACCCGGTATTCTGGGCCAACATTTTGGCTTTGAGTGTTATACGTGGGTATATTTTCAACAATCAGAACTTTTTATGAAGAGTGCGTAATACATTTAAAAATAAACTAGTTTTCCATTCGCTAAGATGGTTTCTGGATACGCTGTATTTATTTAATCAAACCTTGGGCTTTAAGAAGGGGGGTGGGGGTAGACACCAAGGACCAGGCAATACAAATGCGAGGAATATGGACCAAAGCCCCCCGTTATGTCATGCTCCTGCTCGAAGTTTGAAAACGTTGGTAGAAAGTTTTGTCAGAGAAGCTTTTTTATATTTATAAAATTACCCTTGTTGCAACAACTGATCATTGATTTTTTCGAAGTTTCAATTTCATTGTACCTAACTAAATAAACGCGCGTTACTGAATGAAAATTGAAACGACGACGTGCCGCGAAAAAAGTCGACCTTACAAAAGAGCTATTAGGCTGGCACGTGACTTATGCCGATAGAGCTAATAATGATTTGCCAATGTTTGCAAAATTTATTTCAAACGAGACTTGCTGAAATTACAAAAGTAAATATTGATTCAATGGAAAACATTTAAAGGGATTGCAAATGAGGACGAAACGAATGTTAAATAATAATAATAATACTGATGTGATTTTTTGTATTTGTATAGATATTTATAATTAATGTGACAAAGGTAGTTTGAATCAATTACTGGTCTTTGGTCTTCATGATGACTCAGTTTTATAAATAACATAAGATTTTTTTTTACATGCTTCCTGATGGGCAAAAAAAGCAAAAGCATACGGTTACATCGAGAACGTCACTGTATAGGCTGCCCCTTGTCCCCTTCTGTACAAGTTATACATGCCTTTTATACAAACACTATAACGAAGCACGTAAATTGAAAACCAAATAAAAATCAGTACCTAAGTAATAAAAGAATACCTTAAATTGTCACAAATTAATTTGTAGCTAGAGAAAGCAAAAAACGTCGACTGAAATCTCAACGAAAAGATCCACTATACAGAAACCTATTGATAATGGATATAATAAGAGTGCAGACATTTATAATTGCAAGAAGACTTGCCTTAAAATAATTATAAACGTATTGATGGGTACAAGAATATCCAAAGGGCATGGACCTTGAGGCAAGGTAAATTAAAAATACTCCGGTATTTTCTCTACTTTTTAATTAAAAAGTAAATGTTAACTTTTATTAGAGATGACGCGATTACAATAATAATGTTTATAAATTAAAAAGTTAATCGGTCATAACCAGTATACCTATTCTTATAAAAGGTAATATTTTCAATTCTTTCCAGACAATCCTTTCAAAGAATGTTTCAGTTCTTAATTAGATTATTTCTGGATCCAGTAAATTATTTCCAGAGTTGCAGATTAATAATAAGCTAGTGATCGCGATGAACGCTTAAAAAAAATACGTTTCAACTCTACCTATACAGAAAACGAGATATATATATATATTAAAATGAAAAGGCGTGAAAAATGGACCTTATTAAATAATAATACTAAAGATGCCACGTACAGGGTGTTCCAACGAGGAATGAACAGGTTTTTTTTTTACTTTCCCTGTATTTTTGGAAAAATCCAAAATAGCCAATTGATGCATTCTTTTCAGTAGAATTCAAAAATCTCACTCAAAAAAAAATTTAATTAAAAACGAACGACATGGATGTAGCGCTTTTTTAAATGAGAAGGTCTCAATTCTTATACGATTTTTGAAAAGTCGCATTTTTTGACTTTTATTTTGGTGAAAATTTTTCATACTGCCATACTGCTTTCATTACATTTATACAGGGTGTTATTTAATAAGTGTCCGATATTTTACAGGACGACTCCTCAGTTATTTATGAGGTGAACAGTTTATATACGCATGAGTCCGCAAGCCCTTCATTTTTGAGATACATGGTACCAAGTTAGAGCCAATGGCGCATACTCCGCTTCTTACAGGGTACTAAGTGGGGTACCACAAGGGTCAGTAATTGGTCCACTGTTGTTTATCACATTTATCAGTGACATTCACAGACTTATTAAAACGCGCATCTCATACTTTGCTGACGACACCAAGCTGTATTGTGACTCCAGATTTTTCAATCTTCTACAGAAAGACATTGATACACTAGAAGAATGGATGCAACTGTGGCAACTTAGCCTGAATTCGGAGAAATGCACGGTATTATATATAGGACCAAAAAACCCATGTGTCAAATATCAACTCAACAACCAGGAAATCAAGGATACAACAGAGCAGAAGGACCTTGGCATAACCATCACAAGGAATCTAAAATGGGAAGCACATATCTCGGAAACAATAAAGAAGGTAAACACACTTACATATCTTATACAGAGAGCATTCACTGGAAAAACTATAGAAATTATCAAAAGAATTTACATCACATATGTCAGACCCAAATTGGAATATGCACACACAGTGTGGAGCCCATACTACATAAAGGATATTGAAGCCCTAGAAAAACTACAAAGAAGATTTACCAAAATTCCAGAAGAACTCAAAAATATTCCGTACGAAGAGCGTCTCAGGATTTTTGGCCTAACTACCCTCAAGGAGAGGCGCGATCGAGGGGATTTGATTGAAACATATAAGATACTCAACAAAAACTACTTCGAGGAACTAAGCCTAGATATCTTCACATCAAATCCAAACTAACTTAGAGGACATAGTGCAAAACTAAAGAAAGAAAAATGCTCCACTTTAGTTAGGAAAAACTGTTTGCCAAACCGTGTAGTGTACAAGTGGAATTCTCTTTCTGAAAACACAATAAGTGCTCCAAATAAGAATGTCTTTAAAAACAGGCTCGATCAGGACTGCGAGTCAATAAACAAAATCTTCATCCACTACATGTAAGAGTGACGTTAGAGACTGAAGTGCCTATAAAGTGCGACAACATAAACCAAAGACAAAATAACTTGCAGCAGTCTCATCGGTACCAACCGCTTACTGCTGCAAACAAACAATAATAATAATAATAATAATAATAATAATGGTGTTACAATTTTTAACAGGAACAAAAAATATGTACGCCATTGATATTTTCTCTTTTTATAACACTGTTATGTAGGCACCTAATTAGCTAATGCAAAGTACATTTTCATAACTTTTTGATTTCGGCGATATGCAAATAAATGCCATTTATGTTTTATTATTCTTTTTCTCGAAAACGATTGCTCGTAGCGACTTCTACGAGGCATGCGTTTTTTCATGTAAAAATGACGAAGAAAATCCATATTCCAAATTTTCATAGTTTAGGTAATACAGCAAACACCAGAAAATTATTATTTGGCAATAACAAAACGAAAAGTAGCGTCAGTGACAACATTTTCATTGAAGGCGCTTAAATTGTAGCTAATTATCAGCTATTCCATTAAGGAAAAAATAACTATGATTAAGTGGCATTGTACATGAAATAGTTTAAGAGCAGTGGCTAAAGTGTTTTCAGTTCAATTCCCTGATAAGCCTATCCCTACCATTTCATTAATTAAACTTACCAATAGTTAAATAACTGCAAATGCTCAACTCAAGGTGATGAAGAACGGAGAATGGTATTCTGTTTTGAGGTAATGCAACGAGCAAATAATAATAGGGATTTTTTGAAAAATATTTGTTTTACCGACGAACGTACATTTACCCGAACAACAAACCAAATGTTCAAATTTGCCGGTATTGGAGTCAAGAAAATGAACATCCTCTTGTTCATACTCGGACGCAATATCCACAAAAAATAAACATTTGGGCCATATTTTATGGAAGGCAACAGCAGTAACCTATTTGGACTTACTAAAAAATTGAATTAATCCCACACTAAAAGAAGTTGTACGCAAAAATCAGGAGATCTGGTATCTGGCTGTCCTGCCCATAATTCTCTCATGGTTAGGGAATACTTGCAAAACATTTTTGACAGAAATATTAGTGGCCCACGGCATCTAATCCTTTGGCCAGTCAGGTCTCCTGACCTTTTGCCAAGCGATTTCTTTCTGCGGGGTCCCTTAAAAAATTTTATTTATGAAGATGTCAAATTTGAGAATCTAGACCAGCTAAAAAAATGTATTTCGTCGGAATGTGACAGAATTTCTCAATATCAACTCAGTAATGTTAGAAATTAATTTTATGATCGGTTAGGATATTGTTTAGCTGTTAATGGAGTGATGTTTGAACATTTAATTAATTATTGTTGTTGTGAAAATCTAAAGTCCTAGGTATGTTATGTTAAATATTTATTATGGATGTGTGATTGTCCGAGTGGTGAAACGAAAATGTGTTTTTAATGTGAAGTAATCTTTATCGTCATAGAAATTATTTACTGGTGTTTGCTGTATTACCTAAACTATGAAAATTTCGTATTTTGCCATCACATTTAACTGAATAAGTTAGGTTATTTAACTTTATTCAAACTTGGCACATGGGTTTATTATATCGGCCTCTCTCTAAAATGTACAGGGGAGCCAATATTTAGCCACCTGAAAATTTACAGGGGATTTCCTATGTTCAACTAAGCCATGCATCACTCGGTATACGTCAACGCACCATCGACCGTGGTGATGTGTAGATACAATAAAATGCACTTAATCTACCTGCATTAAAAAATGTATCGAAACACAATGCAATTAAATGCAAATGAAGAGTTATTAGGTTAAAACTTTCATGTACGTTCGTTTAAGCGGGCAAAATGTTATTGTCGGTCAAAGCTTTAATAATATCGTTTTACCAGTATCTTGTCTATGTCACTCTGTGCCTTGTTAAAATATCACAGACACATTTAAAAATATCAAAGAGGTAGATTTCATGCTTGGTCTATGTGTAAGGAACTGATAAAAGATCATCGAATAGAGACAGAGGGCTGATAAGCGAAAAGTCGTGGCAGACCACCTACTAGGACGTATATTCTCCTTAAGAAAAGTAAATCCTCTCTCGTGAGAAGTAACTGTTCACAATGTTCACATCATCAACTTTTTTGACGCAATTTCAGGTCCCAAAATACCCTAATCAAGAACATCAGTTTGTTGCTGGGTAACAATAAAAAAAACGGTTCAAGAAAGTTACTTAGAATTTCTTTTTTTTAATTTTATTATTTTATTCATTTTATTTTATTTTCGATTTCAGGAAAATCATTCTCTCGTCCGAGTATATTATTTTTCCTATACAATACACTATTTGTTGGAAAAACGTGTTAATCTAAATAAAATCCAGATACAAAATTCTATTTTCTACAAAGTAGAAATAGTCTGCTAATTTAAATAAAACCTCAACAATATTTTATACGTAGACAAGCGGCAATTAACAAACAAACTCTGACAAAACGAGGCTAATAGTTTTAGAAGACCGTTGAAATCAGCATAGTTCAAGAAATAAATCACCAATACTAGGATTTATTGATTTCTCGAGTTAAGATAAAAAGGTACAATATTCTAAAGTAAATCTATTTATAACTTAGAATCTTTTGTTGGATATTATTATATCCTAATAAGGTTCTTTGTAAGGAGCGGAAACACCGCAGTAGAAACATATTCTCATATTAGCTGTTTTTTTTTTATTGGTTGTGCATAAACATAGCCGCGATGGTTGTCACGACGACGAACTACGTTGGCCGGCATTCCACACTCTTAATCGTTTTTAATTTGTTGCCCCACGAGACAATGTTAAAAAAGGTAGGTGGGCGAACTGGTGAACTCGGTGGCATTCAGGACTCGCTAACAACATCTTGACGAGAGAAGTTCGCTTCGCGACCGAGTTCCGCAGGACCGATTTTATTTTGAAGGCACAAAAAATATGTCGTCTCTCCGTAATGATAATTCTCGTAGTGCTATTCAGAGAGTAAGCTGATTCTCTCCGTGTATGTAACGCAAAGAGCTAGTTTCTAATATTTTTGTTTTGCTACTGATAATGAGACAATAAATTACCCATTTTACGTAGCTTAGGATTAATTTGAATATTTTATGGAAGAAGTCCATCTCTCAGTGGAGTGATATTTTAACGTAAAGTAAAGCACACAATCTGCTCCACTAGTTTAATGTAAAAAATTTTTCTTTAAACCATACATGTTTCGGAGGCATAAACCTCCATCATCAGTGGGATTAAATTAAGTCAAATTAAGGAGAAAAATACCAGAAACATTGTAAGAACTGCAAAATAAAGAAAGAAAAGCTATTAGTCAAACAAGAAAAACTCAAAAGACAAGAGGCACAATATAAAATGATGAAGTTTTTTCTGCGACACAAGGTAAGTCGACACCATTTTGTTTTATTATGGTACATATCACTTTCTCACTTAAGGATTCTCCTTTTATTATCATATTTCCACGCACTCTGATGTGCCTCTTGTCTTTTGAGTTTTTCTTGTTCCACTAATAGCTTTTCTCTCTTTATTTTGCAGTTCTCACAATGTTTCTGGTATTTTTCTCCTTAATTTGACTTAATTTAATCCCACTGATGATGGAGGTTTATGCCTCCGAAACATGTATGGTTTAAAGAAAAATTTTTTACATTAAACTAGTGGAGCAGATTGTGTGTTTTACTTTACGTTTAATTTGAATATATTTTAATAAACATAAGATTTGGATAGTGATTCTTAAAAAAAAAATTAAAGTATTTAAAAGATAAACCTGATCAGTTAGCTTAGTAGGTATTTGTTGTGTCATCGAAGCGACCACCGTATAAATGTTGTTAGCGGTGATTGTGCTATTTGTTTTGTGTATTGTGAGTTTTGATTCTGGATAAGGTGTGGAGACAAGATTCCGGATCCACTTGGAAAATACCAAACGAAAGGTCGACACTTCGGCGATTTCATTTATTGTTCCATGTGTAAAGTAAAAAATTAAATTAATTAGAACGGTAATTATTTTATTATAAGAATTATTAAGTAGTGGAGGTTAGTTCCGATACTCTTTAATGCTTAATGAAGTAGGCCTCACGATGACAAATTAAAAGAGGTTTTAATTCAATCCTGCGGAAACAAAAAGAAATTGGCTTCAGGCAAAAATGTTCACAAGAAATGCTATAAATAGAGCAGAACAATTTTATTATATTATGTTCTAATGTTATTCCAATATTATTCAATTGTCCCTTTCCTTACCCATCAGAATTGCGCCACTGACTAGGGTTAATGTTGAATAGCTGAAATCTTAATATTATATAGGTATTATGAAACGCCAATTTACTTACTAAAAAACAAGCATTAATGATTATGAAGTATACCACAATTAAACAGTTAAAGTTGCCTCGGGATGCCTGCTTCATCTAGGTATAGGAAATTAATTTCAGATATCAACACGGTGTGTTGAGCTATACATTCGTGTATTATAAAATTACGCTTGCTACGTAAAACCCGAAATTGCTTGTCTCTTTCCAGACCTATTTAAGAAAACAACAGCAAATGAGTTTTAATTAAATTTAGCATATGCTCATTTTACGTAGTTGTTTCCCTTGGTATGTGCAAAATGGTAATTTTCGCAGCCTTCAGAAACAGACATTGTGCGGAGAAGAATACTTCGTATATAGGTCATAATAGAAGTTTTGAATCTAACTAAACTGCTGGCCACTCGAACTTACCGATAGAGATTTTTAGGCAAAATTTAAAGTTTAATATTTTCAACAGGAATGTAAATTTTTCAACGCCGATTGCAGATTTTGAAAGCTGGTTTTTTTCGGATTAAGCTGCATGACGTATATTTATTGTAGGACCATAGGTTTATTATATACGGGGTGATCAATAATGTCATGCAAAAAATCAAAAAGTTTGTATGAGTGAAATTTCCAAAATAAATTTTTTTGGTCGTTGCAATAGGGTCCGTTACTTAGGTAACATCAATATCTCTAGACGTTTTTGTCAGTTTTTGGATTAAGGACGTTAGGTCTTGTACACACTACTAAACATAAAATGTGGGTAGCAAAATTTTTAAAATGCTATAACTTGACATTGGATGGACGGTTCTTGATGATTTTTGCGGATTTGGAATCCTTATTTCACGTAGATTTTCTACGATCTAAATATTTTATTTGAGGGTGGAAATTTACACATTATACCGGGTCGAAAATATGTACCCCGATGCCCATATTTATGATCGACTGTAATTTCTACGCGACGCGTCAATTTCAAAGTAGGCATTGCAAAAACAAATTTGTTGCTATGGAATTAAAAATAGTTAACATTATTTTAAAAATAACCTGACACATTTCAATGTTATAATTTTGTAAATTTTAATTAATATGAGGCGTTTAACCACGACAGAAAGAGAAAATTGCATTCGACTTCTCAACGAAGGAATGCTAAAAAAGCAAATTGCGCGCATTTACAATGTCAGCCAAAAGACAATTTATAATTTAAACCGTCGCGTCGAAACTACTGGTGATCATAATTATGGGCATGGGGGTGGACATACAAAAAAAATAAACCAAAGAACCCAAAGAATTTTAATTCGAGAAGCTATGGTGAATAGAACAAAGAACTCTAGGAAACTAAATGACTCTTTAAGGCAACAAACTGGGGTGAGAGTTTCGAACAGAACAGTAAGAAGAACATTGAATAAAAACAACTTAAGGTGAGAATTTATTTTTACAAAAACAACATAATGCCAAACATTTTAAATTTTAGAGCCCGTCGCAGAGCAAAATGTGTGTTGTTATTACGACACCATAGAGCGAATAGGCGGGCATGGGCAAATCGGCATGCGAATTGGGGTAATGCAGAGTGGAGCCATTGTTTATTTTCTGACGAAACAAGATTTAATTTGATTCACTCCGATGGCCGAATATTAGTTTGGAGAGGGCCAAATCAGCGGTATTTGGAGGAAAACATGGCCCCTCAAGAGGCATTTGGTGGCGGAGGTGTAACAGTATGGGGAGGTATCATAAGAAATGGTAAAACCGAGCTATTCATTACCAACCAAACTGTTAACGCTAATGTTTATCAGGAGGAAATTTTGCAACCTATTGTTGTTCCTTTTGCTCGAAATTACGGTCCAGAATTTCTATTGGTGGATGACAACGCTCCACCTCATAGAGCGCGACGGATCACAGAGTTTTTGCAGGCACAGAACATCAATAGGATGGACTGGCCTGCAAAGTCTCCGGATCTTAATGTCATCGAACACGTTTGGTCTTATTTAAAACTTAAAGTAAGATCGCGTGATGTACCCCCTGCAACCTTTGCAACGCTTAATGAGGCCATTCGTGAAGAATGGGAGAATATTCCACAAGATTTTATAAATAATCTTGTGGATACTCTACCAAACAGATGTCGGGAAGTAATACGTCGAGCAGGAGGACCAACAAAATATTAGTTCCTTTTTTTTATAATGCACCTACTTAATTTCGGGTAAATTATTACCAAAGATTAGGTATTTAAAGATAGGACACTTGGCATTTTTCCATTGATATTTGCCGGTTGCTTTTAATGACCTCGTCCTTTTAACACGCTATTGCCAACAAATACCCAATTTCATTTTAAACTCCAAAAATGCAAGGTTGTAATTCCCATCTTTGACGCAGTGGGTTGAAAACAAAAATTAATGGACAAACAATTTATGTTTTTCAGGCCATTTTTTTTTATTAACTAAAAATTACCAATATCAATTATCACTAGGTATCCTTTTCCATACATACCTAATCTTTGTTATTACAGTATATCAGATTTTTTTAGGGATTGCAGTAACCTTTAAATTAGGCTTAGAATTAGAAATTTTGTAAGGATTGACTTTGGGCCGTTGTTAACCAATCTTGTATATTGTAGAATATAATGTAATAAACTTGTTCTTGTCGCTATGTTTTTGTCTATTATCGACCCGGTATAATGTGTAAATTTCCACCCTCAAATAAAATATTTAGATCGTAGAAAATCTACGTGAAATAAGGATTCCAAATCCGCAAAAATCATCAAGAACCGTCCATCCAATGTCAAGTTATAGCATTTTAAAAATTTTGCTACCCACATTTTATGTTTAGTAGTGTGTACAAGACCTAACGTCCTTAATCCAAAAACGTCTAGAGATATTGATGTTACCTAAGTAACGGACCCTATTGCAACGACCAAAAAAATTTATTTTGGAAATTTCACTCATACAAACTTTTTGATTTTTTGCATGACATTATTGATCACCCCGTATATAATAAACCTATGGTCCTACAATAAATATACGTCATGCAGCTTAATCCGAAAAAAACCAGCTTTCAAAATCTGCAATCGGCGTTGAAAAATTTACATTCCTGTTGAAAATATTAAACTTTAAATTTTGCCTAAAAATCTCTATCGGTAAGTTCGAGTGGCCAGCAGTTTATATACATTAAAGGTGTAAACTTTTAAATGTGAGAAATTAAAATTCAACATAAATACATGAAAACAATATTGCAATAAACCACAAAATCCTTTCTAGACAATGTAGCTTCCAACAAAGCTTACCCTAAAATATCTATGAAAACATTTTTTAAACCGCAAAATATTTGGGACAAATAGAAAAGTAAAAAATCTTCCTCCGCTAGTTTAATAAAAATGATATTCCTTTTAACGTCTACTTGTTTCGAGCGTAGAAACGCTCATTATTGGGAGACAGAGAAAAGAGGTTATTGTTGACACCCTGTATTAACCAACATTGTCGCTTTAATAATACCGGTGTTAAAGCCTGTTCAGAGATGTAAGAAAGTTACACTTTGCCTTTGAATAAGATTATCCAAGGGTGGCCATAAGCAAACAATGAATGAATGAATAAATGCAGGTAAACTATGGTCCGTACTTAAAAATGTCTTAAAGTATACTGCAAATCCGGAAGACGTAATTTCATTATTAAAGTAATAGTTTGGTGATTTTAAACCGATTTTTACCTGATTCAAAATGAGGGTTAATCCCATAAAACAAATTATGTTCTAAAGACTGTATATAAGTATAGCCACACTAATTAGTTTTAAGCTTAGTAATTATTCTTACTTCGTGTGTAATACAGCGTTTGTTTAATCGTGTGTGAGTCATGGAAAATATGTGCGAGCCCAATGTATCTCAGGAGATAACCCCGTCGAAAGCAGAAAACACTTTTCTGTGGAAACTAAGTTATAAACAATGTTTATTGTATTCTCATTGGACGTGCGGTCAGCAAGCAAGCAGCGTTAGAAGAAACGGCCACATTAACAACAATTCCAACATCAACTGTATAAAAAATTGTGAATAATCCCATTTTAGCGAGGAAAAAAAGAACCGATACTGGCATTTTCTCGAAGGTGGATGGAAGTGATCAAGATATAATACGGCGTAAAATTTACAAGTTATACGAGGAATAAAGCGTGCCTACATTAGATAATTTAATTAAGAGGCTTGAAAAAGATGATGAAACCGGCGTTAAATGTGGCAGAACAACGTTATGGAAGTGTATCAAACACATGGGTTTTAGATTTAAAAAAATTAACAAAACACAAGTTTTAATGGAATCCAGTAGAATTCGGGAATGGCGATCCGAATATCTACAAAAAATTAGGATTTACAGAGATCAGCAAAAGCCGATTATTTACTTGGATGAAACCTGGTTCGACACACATGATACCCCGGAAAAGGGTTGGGTTGACTCAAGCAGCAAGTGTAAAACAAGCGCGCCATCAAAAAAAAGTAAACGAATTACGATTTTGCATGGTGGATCTAAAGACGGATGGATTTCAAATAGACTTTCTCTGTCTGCAAAAAACATTAAAGATTGTTCTCTGGATTACCATGAGGACACCACTGCTGATTTATTTAAAGATTGGTTTAAAAACAAGCTAATTCCAAATATACCTCCGAATCGCGTAATTGTAATGGACAATGCAAGCTACCATAGTAGACAGTTGACCAAGACTGCCTCCTCGAATAACACAAACGCAACAATCCAAAACCACATGTATAATAATGACATTTATTTTCAGGAAGATTACACCAAAAGGCAAATAATTGAGGTTTTACAAAATTTAAGACTACAAAAGGAATCCTTCTGTGATAATAATGCAAAAAATCTGTGGCATACAGTTTTAAGGCTTCCACCATACCATTGTATATTTATTCCCATCGAACATGTCTGGCACCAACTGAAATCTGCCATTTGTCGTAACAATATTTACCCTACTATTAACTCCAGTGTACTTGAGCTTATAGAAACTGAAGTTTTTAACATTCCTTCACAAAGTTGGGCAAATTCTGTTGCATATGTTGAAAAAGTGAAAAAATCCTATATATATATAAACAATATAGCACAAATAGTAACTAGAACAGATGATGATAGCGATAGTGATATTGATATATTAAGTGAATAATTATTGTAAGGAGCGAATAATTTGTATATTTTTGTAATCCTAAATATTAATTTAGTTAATAAAATAACTTGTAATTTCACATTAAAACATAAATAAAATATTATTTAATGTCTTACTTATTTTTATTACAAACCATGATTAAATTCCAAGCAAAATACGGACCTGTTCGGTCATATTTCAATTTTACAGCTGGCCCGAGTCTTTCCTAATAGGGATCAGTTTATTTTATCTTATATCTCTGAACACACTTACCCACAGTACCGACCCTAGCGGAGGCATCCTGTATATTGTTAGTATTTAGGATGACGCCTAGAAACAACTCAGTAAAACAGAGGTGCGATCAAATAACGTTATGCGTCTAAAATGAACATTAAAGAAGAGATAATGGGATAAGTCAGGCCCCAGTCTAATCAAAATTTTCCCCTAAGCAAAATTGTTTTCTAAAAAGTTTTGGAGTTGTTTGAAAAACGTGCCCCGAATAAAAATATTATGTTTATATTGAAAGGGCCGGGCAAAAGTTAAATAATTTAAATCGAAATTTTGGTTATGTAAACCTGGATAAGTAAGCAAGCTAAATTGGCATTTAATCTTAATATTTAGTAAAATTAAGATTGTGTACTAGGTATATGTACCATTTTGACCGTAGGGGACGGGTGGGCATATGAAATTTCAAAAATTGTTAAAATCGAGCTGACTTATACTGCACAAGACCCTCTCCAGTCTCCAGGTGTGGGTTAAAATACATTCCAAACATTCATTATAATCATAATATCAGTAAGACATTCCTACTGTACTTATTGGCGATGTAAACTATAAGATAACAGGACCTTAAACATAAATATACAGTGAGAACCTAAAAATTGTTACAAATTTACTTAAATATCATGAGTTTTTCTTTTGAAAAAAACGCTCAGACCCGTCAATTTTTATTTTCGTTTTGCATTTTTAAAGCTTATTTCATGTATATAGGTTGTCCCAAAAACAAGTTATGACGGTTTACTTTATTTTTTAAATAGATACCCCTATTTTAAAATATTTTTTTGGATTCTGCATAAAATTCTAAACATATTTCATCAAATATGTCATATACTTAAATTTAGCCATTTGCGAGAAAATCGATATTCGGATTTAAACAGACGATTTTTTCATTATTACTTAAATCATGAACACTGTTGTGAATAAAGCATTTGGTTGTTAGGTTAGTTCAGGTTAGTTCACAGTCAGGTCACACTAATAGTTACGGTTGTCTCTTGAGTTGAGCAGTTTTGCCTCAAGTCGAAGTGCCTGGCAAAACTTATTCTGATAATCTTGTGAAAGTGAGCGAATAGAAATATTAATAATGATTGGTAATGAAGATACAATGCGTACACAAATCAAAGTTTGCGAACTCTTCAATAACCAGTATCCTCGTAAAGAACCGATATCTCGATCTACTGTCAGTAAAATAGAAGAAGAATATAGAGATTTAGGTCACGTTAGGGACAATTATACAAAAGATATACCTGCGATATCAGAAGATACACAATTAAATGTGTTATTGTCGGTTCAAGAAGATCACCATTAGGTAAGCAGTAATATTGCTTTGGAAAATCATATCAGCAAAACATCCGTCCTAAAGTATTTAGACAAAAATAAATTCCATCCTTGCAAAGTCCAATTGGTTCATAAACTCAATGAAGATGATCCAGACAGGATAGTCCAATTTTGCGAGATAAAGATAAATATGTGCAATAATTATCCACAGTTTGAAACGAATTGTATTTTCGGATGAGGCAACGTTTTGTTTGAATGAAAAAGTAAACAACCAAAACTGTCGGTATTGGGCTACAGAAAACTCATGCTGGATTATGGAGTGTCACACCCAATATCCTCAAAAAGTTAATGTTTGGGCCGGTATTGTTGAAAATAGAATCTTGGGACCCTTTCTTATTAACGTAAGTACCGTGCCGTGCTATATCATACCCTGATCCAGAAGATCCTAAAGCACCAAACAATTTTTTGTGGTATCAGCTAAACGGAGCTCTGGACCATTACACCCGTCATGTGCGTGAGTACCTTAATACAGTTTTTCCCGAACGATGGATTTGTTGACGAGGTCCAATTGAACGGCCGGTCAGATATCCAGATTTAACCTCTGGTGGGGTTATCCAAGGTATACGTTAACCGACCAAACAATATTGAAGATTTTAAGGACAGAATAAGAAGCAAAATAAGATTGATAAAACTTTACGTCGTTAATAACGTTCTGCAAGAATTTGAAGATTTCGTCTGATGGTCGTCAAAGAGTTTGGATACGAATAAGGTTTAATCAGCGAACAAGAAAGCTATGGAGGGGGATCCGTAATAATATGGGGATGAATATCACTTGAAGGTCACACAGACCTCTGTGTGTTACCAAGAAATGCTCTTACGGCGCAAATGTATGTCGAAGATATTTTGCAGGATTATGCTGTTCCCTATGCACATTGTATTGGGAACAATTTTATTCTCATGCACGACAATGCGAGACCACATACTGCCCGAATTGTCAATGCATATCTTAATGAGGTCGGCATAGAAACAATGGTATGGTCACCAAAAAGTCCAGATGTGAACCCGATCGAACACTTGTGGGATGAATTGGGGCGGCGAATTAAATCTCGCCAGAAGACTCTGCAAACTTTAGATGCCTTAGGAGAAGCCCTAGTGGAGGAGTGGAATAATACTCCTCAGGTGACCATTTCCAACCTCATCCAAAGCATGCCAAGGCGAATAGAGGACTCAATTAGGCAAGAGGTGGTAACACTCGGTACTAAATTGCAGTTTGCTTACATTTTGTTTCATACTTTCCTGTCTCTGTTGTTCTTAATAAAGCTTTCAAATGTTGACAGTGTTTTTCCTTTATGCAGGGTGAAAAGTACTTATTTAATAAAACTATGATATTTTCTGACCTACATAAGATAGGTACCTACCTACATGAATCAAAAAACAAAAGATAAACAATATTTCATTCAATAAGCTAATGTTAGCTTAAAATAAAATTGAATGCTAAAAAAATCCACAGGGTGTTCTAAATTTTCTGAAAAAGAGCAATCATGTTTGCTGCATGCATGCTGTTTTAGGTTATAAAAACCACAAAATCATAAGAAAGAAACAAAATTCAACACGTATATTAATCCTAAAGATTAAAATAAAAAAAAAAATCATTCAAATCGATTAACCAGTTCAGAACTTACGAGTCGCCAAACTTTCATAAGATTTTAGGTGCGTCACTTTTTTTTCAGTTCAGTGTACTTAGAATTTTATGCAAAATCCAAAAAAATATTATAAAATAGGGGTAGCCGTTTAAAATAATTAAGTAAAACGTCATAACTTGTTTTTGGGACAACCATCTACATGAAATAAGTTTCAAAAAACAACATACGGATCCAAAGGTAGTTAATATGTTTAAATGTAGTCAGTGTGATTATCAAAGCATTCGGAAAGGCAGTTTAAAGGTGCACCTTCTCCGACATATGGATCCAAAGAAAGTTGATATGTTTAAATGTAGTCAGTGTGATTATCAATGCATGCAGAAAAGTTATTTAAAGGTGCACCTTCTCCGACATATGGATCCAGAGAAAATTAATATGCTTAAATGTAGTCAGTGTGATTATCAAAGCATTCAGAAATGTCATTTAGAGAGGCACCTTCTCCGACATAAGGATCCAGAAGAAATTAATATGCTTAAATGTAGTCAGTGTGATTATCAATGCATTCACAATAGTAGTTTAAAGGTGCACCTTCTCCGACATAACGATCCAGAGGAAGTTAATATGTTTAAATGTAGTCAGTGTGATTTTCAAAGCATTTACAAAGGTAATTTAAAGACGCACCTTCTCCGACATAAGTATCCAGAGGAAGTTAATATGTTTAAATGTAGTCAGTGTGATTATCAAAGCATTCAGAAAAGTAATTTAAAGACGCACCTTCTCCGACATAGGGATCCAGAGAAAGTTATTATGTTTAAATGTAATCAGTGTGTTCAGTAATCAATTAATTTATCTGTCGACTGGCAACGAAAAGTGTAAAAGATTCAGCAATCAACAGAAAGTCTAGTTATAGTTTTACAGTTCTTTATGGCAAAACGAGAACAACCAATACATTCAAATTAACAACAAAAATAAAAAATTGACGGGTTCGAGCGTTTTTTCGAAAAAAAAATACATGAATTTTAAATGAGTTTATTCCAACTTTTACGTTCTCACTAAGTAAGTTCTGTGGACTAGGAAACAAAAAATAAACATTTTAAAAATTCCTGATTTTTTGCACATTCTAAGAATAGTTTAATACTTACACCTCGCTTCTTTTGGCATTCCTTTCACTCCAAATCTTATCCCAAAAACTCTTCCTGTGCTGCTTTATTCTTAAAACTGAAGTCGAAAATGTCCGGGGTAGCACAGGGGGCCTGGATTCGGGTACCCCCGAAGGCGGAGATACGGTTGCCATTAGCAACGAGGGGCTTGAGCAGTTGCCTAGCGACGTACGCGATAACGAACCCCTGGGAGCCAAAATTGGCGAATTCGGAGGAGACAAGGGAGGAGAAAGGGATGAAGGACGAGAGGGGTATATTTTTGAGGGTATGTGCGCGTCCGAGGCCAGGATGACGGTTAAAGACTCCTCATAGGGGAGTGTAGGGGGTGTCACTTCATTATTAGAGGGCGCTGATTTAGTTTTAAATGTCACTAAACGAATTTTGAATGTCTGAAATTGGCTTCGAGCCGATTCTCAAGTCTCACGCGCATGATATTCTAACGTTTTTAAAAGCGAGAGTATAGTATATAGTTTACACTCACAAAGATTTTATACAGTTCTACAAGTCACACTGTTAAGATAAAAAAAAAACACTTTACATAACGCTTCACATGATTTTAAAAACACCTGACGAAAACGAATAATTTCCAAACATTAATTATTTAAGTTTATTTTGGCACCGATCGTTTAAAAATAACGATGTTTTTTCTACATATGATACTTATTTCGAGGTGGAATCTTATTTGGCATAATAAAACTGTCAAATATTTGATAGATTTTATAGGTGAAAGATTAGTGTTATTAACTATTAATAACCAGTAATAGAAAGGTGTGTTTCAAAACAAGTTAAGAAATAAGAAATTATCCTGACCAGCTTATTGTATTAATGAGGATGATCCATATATGTAAAAGAAAAATCTTTAAAAGGTGTGTTGTTTTCCTATAAAATTTAAATTATTATCACGAGTTCTTGCAGGACAATAATAGGTTTATAGCACATAAAACAGGGCGCATATTTTGGAAATGTCATCATAAGATAAAGAGAAACCGTATGAGTGTTTAAATTCTCAACAAATGAGAATGTGGAGTACTAAGAATCTACATTTTTTTAGAGAGATGGCTCTACATTATAAGAAAATTGACGTGTGGGCGGCCATATCAAAAAGAAGACTCATTGTATCGATTTTTTTATAGGGATTCTCAATTCGGCACGATACTATCATGAAATTTCGGGCTACTTCCCACAGGGCGGCGCCGGGGCGCACCGAATAAACGAACGCTTAATAATTTACAATGAAAGAATTTTTCGAAGAACGAATCATTAATTTATTACCCGAAGGTGGTCAATACGGTCCTGTAACATGCGATCTTACACCGTGCGACTTTATTAACCATATCAAAAACTCGGTTTTCGAAACCCCTTGCGAAAATTTAGAAGACCTAGGGGCTAAAGTTACACGTGGATATGACTCTTATTTAGTTTAAATCTATAATTTTTAGGTTTTTGTTGTACAGGGTGATTGTTTATATTTTAGTCAATGGATATTTTGCTTAATGTTGGTCTTACAAGGAAGTTTAAATTAGCAATTTTGAAGTATTTTTTATGGTCATTCAGAATCTGTTATCGGAAAAAACCAAAAGGTATCAGAAACTTGAATTTTTTAAGTATCCTGGTATTTTTCAAATTAAACACCCTATTCTTTATGCTCGTTCTCCTGATTTCAAATATACAGGGTGTCCCACGACGATTTTCCCAGCATATTGCTTGGAAACGGAACCAGATAGAAAAAAAAGTTCAGGAACAAAAATTGAGGGCTTGTAAGGGAGCATCTAGGAAAGGTAATTTTAGATATACAGGGTTTTTTAAAAATAGTAATATTGCTGCCAAGTAAATTTTTTTAAATGGAACACCCTGCATATTGTTAGTTTTTCGAAAAGCTTGTTTCAAGAGAAATTTAACCATACCATACTTGTTACGTTTCTAATTTAAAATGACTGAAATATGAGCAATTTATAACACTTTATTAAATTATGTAACAACCAATCGAAAATAAGAAGATAACTAAACAAAATTAATTACGACTTCTTCTCAAAATATGTTCAAATTGGTTACCACTCTCACTAATACAATATTCAAATCTGTTTATAAGATTTCTGGTACACGCTGCTGTAATCATAGCTGGAGTAACAGTTCGACAAGCTGCTATGATTTTGTTTTGCAAATCTTCGACATCTCTAGGTTGGTTTACATACACAATTTCTTTAAGATATCCTCAAAGAAAAAAATCTAAAGGGGTCAAATCCGGTGACCGTGGTGGCCACCGGATCACACCATTTCGGCCAATCCAGCGCGCAGGAAACGTGGTATCTAAATAATTTGTAACTTGCCTGGCAAAGTGAGGAGGAGCTCCATCTTGCTGCCACTACATAGAGGCTCTTTCATTGATTGGGATATTTTCAAGTAATAAGGGAAGTTCGTTTTGAAGAGAATTTAAAAATCGTTCTCCATTTAGTGTCCCTTGGTAAAAGTAAGGACCTATAAGATAGCCATTAAATAAACCGCACCAAACGTTAACCCCCCAAACTACCTGAAAATTAGTCTCCTTCATCCAGTCAGGATTTACAGATGACCAGTAGTGGCAACTGTGGCGATTTACTATGCCGTTGTTGTGGAACCTACTTTCATCGCTCCATAAAATTTTGTTGAAAAAAAGACGGTCTTGTTCAAATTTCATTGACATCTCAGCAATGAAATTTAGGCGGCGTTCAGGATCTTCAGATATTAAGCCCTGCACCAACTGAATTTTGTAGGGGTGGTATTTATAATCTTTTAGTGTCCTTTCAACTGTACTTTTTCCAATACCTAATTCTTCCCCGAGGAGTCGAGTTGAGACATGTGGATACACTTGAACATAGGCCAAGATGTTAATATTGTTGTCTTCTGTTCGGACTCGTTTTCTCCTTGGTGTTTGCGCCCTACCACTGGGAAAGGAACCACTTCTTAATTTTTGTTCAACATTACGAAACGTTCTATTGCTTGGTATTTCACGATTCGGGTATCGTTGACTATACAGATTTTGAGCACGTCTTCCATTCTTGTGACATTCTCCGTATATCAGGAGCATGTCGACATACTCGTCATATGTAAAAAGCGAAGGCATTTCTCACTACTTAAAATAATTAACAATGAAACTACTTCTGACTCGTGACATGACAGCCCCCGTCATACTCTTCAATATTTCGCTGGTGGTTATTGTTATTATTGTTGCATATCTGTTCATGCTTACGTAATTGACCATTTAATCGCTCATATTTCAGTCATTTTAAATTAGAAACGTAACAAGTATTGTATGGTTGAATTTCTCTTGAAACAAGCTTTTCGGAAAACTAACAATATACAGGGTGTTCCATTTAAAAAAATTGACTTGGCACCAATCTTACTATTTTTAAAACACCCTGTATATCTAAAATTACCCTTTACTTTTTTCTATCTGGTTCCGTTTCCGAGCAATATGCTGGGAAAATCGTCGTGGGACACCCTGTATATAGTTTATTATTAGTTTCTGATGCCTTTTTGTTTCTTCTGATAACGGATTCTGAATGTCATACTTCAATCAATAGTTCAAAATTGTTAATTCAAACTTCTTTGTAAGATCAATATTAACTGAAGTATCCATTAAGTAAAATATAAACAATCACCCTGTACATCTTTTTTTTTAATTCTGTATGATAGGCAACCAAATATATTTATATATACAGGGTGGCCCACTCTCAACGCAGGCTTCCATAGCATCTAAACTACTCAACTTTTTAATATTTTTTAATAATAGAGTAATAGGGAGGCATTAGGCCTATAATTTAAAATGATTTTATTTGCAAGCCGTTTTGCTCTAAGACGTATTGTTAGAAAGCTAGAAGCTTGTCAAAGTTCAAAAATGTAATTTTTCAAAACTCGATATCTCAGAAACTATTAAGTTAAGACTTATAATGCACTTACTAAAAAATAATTATTATTTTATGTAGAATCCAAAAATATTGTATGATAGAGGGTGTTCCATTTAAAAAAACATAACTTTCCTATGGATATTTTTTTTGGGACATCCGGTATATATCAAAATAATTTTAAACTGTAGGCCTAATGTCTCCCTATGACCCTGTTTTTGAAAAATATTTAAAAGTTAAGTAGTTTAGATGCTATGAAATCCTGCGTTGAGAGTGGGTCACCCAGTACCTATATATTATATAGTAATATATTTGAAATTACACACATTATCAGAAATGGCAAAATCAGATTTGCTGGTAAATTTAAGGTTTGTTTCAACACGACCTAAAACCATATCAGCGCAGTTCCCCGAACGGTCGCACAACTAATTTACCACTGCAACAGTATATTATTATTGCCAAGTTCAAAGTTTAATTGACAGGCTGGAAATGATTGTTTAAAAGTAGAATAGCGGGTTGGAACAAACCTTTAAAGAAAAAAAGTTAGTTAGGTATTGTTATTATTTGTTGGTTGCAATACTCGTTAATTATAGGTTGTTTGTTATTATTCTTGAAAGAAAAGGTCTGAATTAGTGTAAAATAATCAGAGTGAGAGTGGTCTGTTAAAATACGATGTTTTAAAATTTAAGTAAAATATCTTGATTGATGACATAAAAAACCAAGTTGAACCTGAGGTAAAAAGGTAAAAGGGGCTAATGATCATATTCATAGTATTTTCGTCTTCATTTGATAAGCAAAGTAAAATAAAAAAGCAATGATCGTGTCCGACGACCACTAGAATGTTGAATTTAATTAATATTGTTTTGTTAATTAGCCATAACATGCATTTTATTTTTAAATCGAAAAGGAAAGAATTAATATTCGTCGTGCGGCTGTATGATAATAAGGTTTATAATAAGTTATAGATTATCGATTATAATCATATACATCGCGATTCTTCCGGAAATATCTACAATTCATTTACAAACAGAACGTTGGCTCGTAGAAGGCTAACCATATTTGGAGCAATTTAACATGGGGCCACTCTCCCACATACAAATCTTGGAAAAAAGCTAGTGGATCCAGACTTTTCTAACAAGACAGGGCAGCACAATAAGCCGTAAGGCTGCAGTGTAAGGAAGATCAGGTTAACCTGACCCCCGCCTTTATCCAACTAACCATATTAGTGTATTTGGCTCACTCTAAACATAAACTTATTGTCTTAAGTTGTAAAACATTAAGTTCTAAAAATAGAAAAAAATCAGTACATGGAACATGTATCCAACATTATCCGAACGGTTCGACAGGTAATCGAATTAAAAAACAATAGAATGTGTTTTGAATAGCAAATTACAGGAACGTCGAACCAATTAAAAGTTTAGTTTTAGCTTTTTAATAGCATTGAAAAATTTCTGATGCAATTTGTGCTTTTTGCAAGTATAGTAGGAATATACGGGGTATCTCGGCATAACATGCTGGCGCAAATTCCTAAGGCTAAAATATGACTATCTAGGCCAACATACCGTAGCCCAAAAATTGATAGTTTAACTTCTTTAATGTATAATAAAAAGAGGGTGGGCGATAATATAGAACCTTTAAGGACTCCGGCGTTGATGTTAAATGTGTCTGAAAATAATCCGTCCATCGCCACTCGCAGAGAACGGTCTTTAAGAAAGCTTGACAGCCATGTACAAAATGGAACCGGCATTATTGGGTTTTATGTTGTACAAATTTAATGAGGGGGATGGGCTCATTTAAAATTGACCATTAGACTCTGTACTTTTAACTCTATTTATTTCTAAACTTTCAAAAAATGATAATCTTTTCTCTTTATCATCTGATATGTGTAAAATTTCAAATTCAACATCGAAATTACGGTTTTCCTGTAACAGAGCCTGTACGAATGCCCAACCTTCTTTTTTGGTTAAAAACGATCTTTTATGTTCTAGTATTCGCTTTTCAAAATTTGTAGCCTCTATCACATGTACCACAAATAATTTACAAATATCTAATTTTAAGTTGTTATCAACCCCGTCTTACTTATTTTTAACATAATGACCTAAATTATTTTTTGTTCCATATGCAATACCTATTTGTATTGTCACATTTACAACCTTGGAAACTATTTCAGACTATTTGCCAAAGTATGTAATGCATTTAAATTTCTTTCTTTACTTGATTGGGATATATTAGATTAATTTAACATGTACGTATGTCGTACAGTAACAGTGTACAATAATATAGTGGAAAATGAAATTTTGAAGTTTTTATTTATTTAAAGTTTTAAAATTTATTTTAATTTTCATTCTGGAAAATAAACGAAACACTCCTGAAAACACTGTTGCTTTAAATGTCAGGTAAATTATTCATGAGATTTAATTGAATACCTCAAATATTCCATCGTTAAAAATTACTGCTACCATCTTACATTGGCGTGCAAAATTTATTTTTCTCGTTCACTTATTATAAAATACGAAACATTTCGATAATATTTACTATTATTAGTGGCGAACATAGCAATGTCTATATGTCCCGATGTTCAATTTTATATGTAGGAAATGTGTAAAGTTTAAAATGCCATGTAGCTTAGATACTTCCCTATACACTAAACTAGTTCTACACCTGGTCTTGCTATGCAGTCCAAACATACTCTCTCTGATTGAGACGGGTGCGTAAAGCATTCTGAGACACACAAGTAACGAGGCTGCGAAGCACAACTAAACGGCTCTTTAACTTTCTAGATATTATGCCAATATGGGCACATTATTTTGGGATCCGCACCTAGAATCGAACCACATTGACATTCATATTAGCATTATTAGAAACTGTCAAGGAGAATATGATTCTGTTGCTCTCATCATTGTTAAGATGAAGTTTATTCAGAGTAAACCAATTCGCAGCTTTCTCATACAGCCTTGCAGATTTTCCCATGACTTGATGGATTAAATCAGCAGTGACAAAGATAGTAGTGTCGTCAGCGAGGAGTGTAAATTTTGGAGAATGTTTTAACATGATTTGTTCAAGAATCCTTGAAATAATTAATCAAGTGGAATTTTTGTAATCCATAACTGCTAAAGTTTTATTAGCACGAACCGCCGCAGCTACTGATTTCATCAATCGAATGTACTCATCTCCAAAAGTCGATCTTCAATTATTAACGTTACATTTGACCTTTCCATTTCAATGGGGACAACGTTTTTTGTTTCGCGTCTGCATATCTGATTATATTGCTCGCTTTCTATGATTTTACAAGCGTAGCTCAAACTCTATCAAAACTAGTTCAATCTAATTTTTGTTGTAAGTGAACTGCAACTAGTTTATATCATGGGAAATAATCGGAATGAACTCGGGTGAAATTTTAACACATATAATGCTTGACATTACAGGAGTAACAAATAAAAAAAACAAAACAAGAACTTTGTAGAAGATACGTTAACATGTCTTAAATTACAAATTTTCTTCCAAATATATTTGATATACACCAGACCAAATCTTTAAATTAAATCACTTTTCTAATAAATCTAAAGGCCTTGTAGACATTGAAGTTGCTCTAAGTAAATAATCAATACTTCACTCCATAATAATCAGTTTAAAGAAGGAGTTTTGGGAGTTGGTATAATAATGTCGAGTTGTAACAATTCAAAGTAATATATCCAATAGACAGATATAAGATAATTATGCAGCTTCATCAACAGGTATAAATTATACTGGCTACCAATTTGACAAGTTGCTATACTGTGGACTGTAAGAAAGAAAAAAAGTTGACTAAAAGGTAGTGATAGGCAAGCCCAGGTGTTTGAGCAAGGCCTGATACCGGCATCCCGTTATCATATACTATTCATTAGAGGCCTAGACGCCTAAGCCATCCTGTTAAACGAATCGTCGACTTACACGCAAGTCAAAAAACACAGATTTAGAAATTAACCTTTCAATTTTCCATATACCGGGTGTTGCATCGTCGAGCGGGACATAGGAAATCCCATGTAATTTTAAATGGGGTCAATTATTGGCTTCCCTAATTATTTTAGAGAAAAATTCTATTTAGGTTTATTAAAGAGCACTAAAACCCACATTCAAAAGAATAACTTTAGATATTTTTGATTAGCCCGTTTACGGGTTATCGCCGATTTCTTTTTAACTATTTCTCCTTTTTATGGCCCCGTATTTGCGGGCACCAGTCAAGGTAAAAGATGACTGTCAAATAAAGTTGTCATTTTGAAATGTGTGCTTTATTGTTATAAAAACTCGTACATCGAAAATATTAAAGGTGTATTTATGAGTACAAATTAATCTGAATAAAACTAAAATAAAGTATCCAATTACAAGGTTAATTATGGCATTTTACATGTTTTAATATTTTCCTAATTAATAGGTAGGTACTATTAAATTGTTAGAACTTTAGGATTTAAGAAGATGTTCAAATATTCCTCCATTGACAGCTGGACAATAACCGAGGCGATCATAAAATTCTCTTCTTACATTCGCTAGTTGGTAAACTGAAATTCTATTGCATTCGGCAGAAATAGCATTTTTTAACTCGTCTAGATTTGGGTATTTTTTATCTTTGTATATCCTGTTTTTTAAATGGCCCCAGAGAAAGAAATCATTTGGCGATAAATCAGGAGACCTAGCTGGCCAATTTACTGTATGATTTAAGCCAATAACATTTCCATTAAAAGCACGGTTTAAATATTCCCGGACAGCCAGGGTACTATGTGCCGGGCAGCCATCCATTTGGTACCAAACTTCCTGATTTTCCCTGGCGGCATCATGTAAAGTAGGTAAAATATGATCTTTAAGTAGTCCCAAAAAATATTCTGCATTTAAATTTCGTGTAAGAAATAATGGCCCGATAATATTTTCTCCGAAAATCCCAGCCCATACATTAACTTTTTGTGGATATTGCGTCCTTGTTTCCACAAACCTGCGTTGGTTTTCTTTGCTCCAATATCGTTAATTTTGAACATTGGGTTCATTGTTTAAGGTAAATGTGCATTCGTCAGTGAAACAAATGTTTTTTAAAAATTCCCTATCCATGTTTGCTCTTTCCATCATACCAAAACAAAACTCCTGTCGTCGTATTTCGTCACTATCTCTTAGCTCTTGGTGCTTTTCATATTTGTATGAATAATATTTATGTCGTTTCAAAGCTCGTAACGCTGTGGTGTGATCTAATCCTATGTCATCCTCAAGTTTCCTTGTGCTGATCTTCCCATCATTTTCTTCCACGCACAATAAAACTTACAAGTCCCTATCATTTCTTGCATCTCTTCTTTGTTCCTGCCTTTCTTCACATCTGCAGTTATTTATTACAGTGCCTTTTGTCTCAAATTTCTTGATAGTCCTTTCGACTGTAGATTTTGCAGGTATCGGTCTATTCGGATACAGAGCAGCAAACATGTCTGACACATTTTGATAACTATTTCCTTGATAATACCATTTAATCATCAAAATTTTTTCTTCAGAAGTATAATTCATGGCTAATATTTTCGATGTACGAGTTTTTATAACAATAAAGCACACATTTCAAAATGACAACTTTATTTGACAGTCATCTTTTACCTTGACTGGTGCCCGCAAATACGGGGCCATAAAAAGGAGAAATAGTTAAACAGAAATCGGCGATAACCCGTAAACGGGCTCATCAAAAATATCTAAAGTTATTCTTTTGAATGTGGGTTTTAGTGCTCTTTAATAAACCTAAATAGAATTTTTCTCTAAAATAATTAGGGAAGCCAATAATTGACCCCATTTAAAATTACATGGGATTTCCTATGTCCCGCTCGACGATGCAACACCCGGTATGTATTTTGTTTTGTAATTTTCATTTTTTCTATATTTAATATATTTGTGATATTCTTGCAATTGTCTTGAGTCACATTTTACATTGGGAGTTTATTTTGTATTTTGACTTCTGTTTTTTTACCAATTATTTATTCAATTACACTGACTTAATGTGTTTTTCATATAAGAATTGACCTAATTGTGCTTTACTTGTATAATATTAAGGAAAATTGCGACTTATAATACTTTCTTTGTTTTAAAAATATGTTATATTATATTTTATTAGGAACACAAGAACCAAAAATATATCTGAATCTAAGAAATCATTTATAACTGAAAACATTATCAGATTTAGTAGTCTTCATCAGGGCAATTTTAACTCGATTCTGCGGTTACATCTCGAACAGAAGATGCAGTGAGTAAGCTTGTTTACCAGCCATGGAGGCACGAGGGAGCAATATTTTTTTCGCAAAGCTTTAAGAGATCCTTTTTTTTTACGATAGAGACGGGTAACTGTTTTGTATATAGCTATGGAATAGTTACATTTTTAAAATTACCCCCTTTTTCCCTTTTATCTGATGCACGCCTCTCGAACCCAACATGTAGTTTCTCGTCCTCATCACTAAATCTGTATTTACACTGAATCGGGTCTGGTAACTGCATGTCATAAATATAAGGCATTTTATTTTCAACCAGTTAACAGTATTTCCTTTCTCATCTTTCTCTCTGTTGGTAATACTACGTTGAACAAGTTTTCTAGGTCTAAAAAATCACCAAATACCTAACAATTCTCGTATTTGACAGGGAGACTATTTTCATGCATGAATATAATAATAATAATGTCTTTATTTTTACATTACTAGGTTTACAATGTTTACAATATAAATATAGTTAAATCATAGTACCTATATAAGTGTAATGTAAAAAATGGCGAAGTCATATAAACTATGAGTATAAACATCAACATGACGTTTAGTTGTTTCAGTGGCGCTGTTCATTGAATTTATCTCCATTAATTTTTGTAGGAGGGCTGCTATATGTAGCTTCCTATTTTGACCACCACAAGTGTCGGAAAAAATAGTCAGGTGTTAAACCTCATTAGGAAGTGAGTTTAAATAAATTGACAGATATGTACCGATTTCACCACTACCACGTTTCCCATTTATTTCTGTCCAAAAATAGCAAAAAGCGTCATTTGGTGTTGCCTATTCGAATAGCGAAATTGTACAAGTTTAGTTTTCGGAGAGCGTATAGTAAACTAACTTGTGAAGTGAGAATTTTAAGCACGCTTTGCATGTCACATGTTAAGGACCTAAAACACTTATGATTGCCTGCCATTTTCTTATCTTTCTCTTTCTCTCTCATCGGAGCTTCTTTTCTTTCTAACAGTTTACTGCCGTGGGGATCTTGGGTGGTTTTATTTTCCCATTGACACTTTTGCAAGGCTGTGCTTGCCTTCCTTTCTCTTTTTTTACGTTTCTTGTCAAAGTTGAAGGGGTTGATGTGCTCCATTTATGTCTTTTCATGGGTTTTCTTTGTCTGAAGTCCCAGCTCTATCTTTATCTCCATCGTCATCAGTACTTGTTTCTGACAGCCTGCATAATTTTATATATTCATAAAATCGAAGTAGAAGAATATTATAAGTAAAAACATTTACGCTCCTTTAGTTGCTTGCTGCATTTATTGCTACTATTACTATATTGACATATTTCACGCATTATAGGAATTGTTGGAAATAGTTCAAGTATTTCTGCTTTTTCTATATTCCCCTGACAGACCCATACAGAAAGAAACCTGGATACACGTCGGAGAAACGAAAGGGTAGAACCTGGCCAATGTTATTAGGCAAATTGTATTTTATCTAGTAAAGTTTAGTATGGCTATGAATGTTTAAACTGCTCGTAAATGGGGAGCTGATATAATATGCGGTATGTTTGCGTTGTATAAACATACTAGCGTTCTCCTAAATTGAATAATCTGATGTTCAAAAGGATATGATATGATATATGATAACGCGACAATGTATGTTCTAGAATCTAGATTATAATCTAAATAGCAAAGACATTTTGTTCAGGTTTCGTTTTTCCTGGTTAGCTTAGTTAAAGTTTATTAACATTGGTGCTTTAGTTACAGTATTCATTTCTTTATTAGTATGTAGGAAATTTAATATCTCGTTACTTTTTAAAGAAAATTTCTAACATCTTTAGAAAAGACACAAAGTGGCTTTAGACAAAATAGGAAAAGTCAAGCCCCGATCCACATAACAGAGTAGAAAAGAAATTCATATGGGTTGTATTGACCCAGAGAAGGCGTTTGGTATGATCAGGAGATAAGACTTATAGAAAATATTAGAATTAAGAAAGATAGAAGAAGACCCAATTGAATGAATAAAATGTGTAAATAGAACACATCTGGTACGAATAAGAAATGAAAAATCAAAAATATATTAGAGTGATAAAGGTCAAAAATAGGGACTTACTTTCAGCCCAGTCCTGTTTATACTAATCATGTTCTGAATAAAAAAGCAAAAAGAATACTCAATGCGTATCGTCAAATAGGTTGCTGGAAATGTAGTAAGAAAATGAGCCAAACTATGCTACGCGAGTAAAATGACGAGCTGAAAAGGTAAAATGAAAATTTTAAAATAATGATAAAAGGGAATATAAGAAAGCTAAATTAACGAAGAAAAGGTGGAACAAAATATAAATATTTGGGAGTTATTGTGAACAATCAAGGAAACATTAAAGATGAAATTGCTGAAGGAAATACAAAAACCTGGACCACTACTTAATTTTTTTTTATGATAAGTCAGCACTGCAGGATAAATCCTTTATGGCGCTCTGGGAGCGGTGCGTGTGCGCAAGAAACGATTCACGTTGGTCTTGAGTCTTTGGAGATTATACTCGTTGGGGAATACGATCTGAGTAAGGTCGTTTCAGAGTGATAAGGTCCTCCAGATGAAAGAATTTTGAAACAGTGTCGTTCGAGGGACACTAAGGTGGGCTGCAGTGGCTCGTCATGTATTTTTACCATGCACCGCTCTGGGGGGTATCAAGCGGGCAATCTCAGTTAAGCACTTGCCATGAAAATATTTGTAAAATAGAGTCAAGTCGCCCACCTGCCTTCGATGTTCAAGGCTTTCCAGGTTGTTTGTCAGACTATGGTCACCGGTCAAGCGAATGGCTCTTCTTTGAATGTAGTCTAGCAATTTCAGGGTATGTTTAGGAGCAGAGCCCCAAATATGTAAACAGTACTCCAGCGATGGTCGAATTTGGGCTTAATAGAGCATCAAATGTTGTTGGGGTGTATAGAGGTTCTTAGTTCGGAAAAGTACCCCAAGCTTCTGCGAGGCTGCCTTAGCAATGGCCGCAACATGACTGTGCCAAGACATATGACTATCCAATGCCAATGCCAATAAAAACAGAATTTTTGAACAGAAAAGTACCAAAACTAACAAAAACATAAGTAAGTAGTCAGGAGAATAATAGTTAATCCAATTTTAACTTGTGGCAGATGATGACAGAAAGTCAAAAATAAAAAAAATTGATAGCATGGAGATAGGGTTTCTTAATGCGCAACCAAACATCAAACCGAATCGAGTTGAGTGACTTCATCGCGCCTAGTTTGGCCTAGGAAACGCAGTCTTGCAACGAAACAGCGTCGTGAACATCACCGCACTCCATCCGTTGCCGGCTTCCTGCTATCACATCAAAGGAAATGGACACGTGAACAGTCATCGCGTGTCATCCTGGCACCGACGTTTGGCTTTAGTAGAGCGATGTTAGTCTTATTAAATTATTGGTTCTGGTTCTTGTTCCTTATTAGTAAGGTTACTGGATAACTATACTGATAGGCTGTTTTGAATTTTTTAAAAGATACTGTAACCTACTAAATGAGTCGCTAGAGAATTCAGCTACAATGTAGCTAATACATGCCTTATCATTTAAGTGAAGCTATAGAAAATATTTTCAGCGCTAATAAAATACCGCAAAGATCAATGGAGAACTCATTGAACCGATTATAGTCGAAAACGGGATGCGATAGGGTGAATCTTTAACTCCATTTTTATTTAATAACACCATGGATGAGATAATAAAATAAGTATGGAAACTAACAGGGTACAGGGTTGTTCCTTATATTTTGACAGCGTGTGGCGACTTTATGAAAAGAGATAGAATATAAGTTTAAATGTAAAAGTTGTAAAGCTTCACTTATATCGCAAGAATTTGTTAACTACAAAAACAAATAAAAATCGCAAAGCTGTCAAACACTCACAACTTCGGTTTTTTAAATTGAACACCGTGTATATTATTTTTTAAAATGAAGGAACTTTTTTCTCTGATTTCAAAAATATATAAGTTGTTTATATTTGTATAAGCCGTTTTCGAGATATTTAGGTTTGAAATTGATTTAAATCTCTTTTCTTTTTAAGTCAAAAGCTATAAGATTCAATTTATTTTAACAATATTTTACAAATGTTCAATGTGCGCGCCGATATTAATTATACATTTTCTATAGTCCCCGTATATTTTTTCAACGGTGTGAACGATAAATTCAGGATGCTCGTTGTTGACAATGTTTATGCAGTCTTCTATTTTGATTTTTAAATCGTTCAAAGTAGCACTCTGCTCTTTATAAACTTGCTCCTTTATAAAACCCCATAAAAACGAATCCAAAGGTGTAAGGTCCGGGCTGTTGGCAGGCCACCTTATTGGTCCATATCTTCCAATCCATGAATTAAATTTATTATTTAAATAATTTGTAACTGGAGCTACGTTATGAGGTGGAGCCCCGTCTTGATGCCATACTAAATTTCCGTATTCTGCTAGTGGTATATGGTCCAAAAGATTTTCAATATTGTTTTCTAGGAAAAAAATATATCTCGCGCCTGTTAAGGATCCTTCATAGAAAATAGGACCAATTATTTAATTTTTAAGAATCCCACACCAAACATTTGTAGTTCTGCGTCCTTGAAACTGAACTTCTGAATACCCATGAGGATTGTCAGTGCTCCATATATGGGTGTTTCGGCGATTATAAATTCCTGCAGTACTAAAAGAAGCTTCATCACTCCATAAAATCTTCTCAAAATAGTGATTATCCTCATTATATATATATTTACCATTTGTCTGCAATATGCTACCCTTTGAATTTTTTGATTTTCTGTAAGTTTCTGCACCGGCATTATTTTATCCATTATGGGTAAAATTAAAATTGCTTGTTACGTTTCACTATTTATTCAGTTATCTGACACGCGTGTTTCGACCCTTTCAGGTTATTTTCAAAGAAGCACAAATAATCTAGAATCTTGGTAACATAAACGCGGCAGATACGCAACAATACGAAGTTTTGTCGCGTTTGTGTCACTGTCACCCAAATAATTATAATTGACATACTAGCTTTTGACTTATATTTAAAGTGAAAATATATTTAAATCAATTAATTTCATACCTAAATATCTCGAAAACGGCTTATACAAATATCAACAACTTATATATTTTTGAAATCAGAGAAAAAAGTTCCTTCATTTTAAAAAATAATATACACGGTGTTCAATTTAAAAAACCGAAGTTGTGAGTGTTTGACAGCTTTGCGATTTTTATTTGTTTTTGTAGTTAACAAATTCTTGCGATATAAGTGAAGCTTTACAACTTTTACATTTAAACTTATATTCTATCTCTTTTCATAAAGTCGCCACACGCTGTCAAAATATAAGGAACAACCCTGTACAAAATGGGCGATCGAAATATTCCAATTCTGGGAATGTTGTGATGCCGTGTTAGTGGCGGAATACGAAATTGACCTTTAACAGTCCCTAATTCGTTTTCATTGCATAGCCAAGTTACTAAACATCGTATTAATATCTACATCTAAGATAATGTACTTGGCTATATATAAAATACCCATTACATTCAAGCTAGTTATTTATGACAAAATCATACAACAAGAGGTGACATTGAAATATCTCGGCATAGAACTATCAGGATATGGCGTCGTTAAGTCAGAGATAGAGGATAAGTGTACTGAAGCCAAACCAAGAACTTAAAAACTGTTATAAGCAGGGCCGCCGAGAGCCGACACGGGCCCTGGGACTGGACAGCCTCCAGTGCTGCCAGGTATGCGCCGAAGGCGCCAAAAAAATAGCGCCGCAGGCGAAAAATGTTTGGGTGCCATGCCCTATTTTGATGACAGTGCTTGCTTTTCAAGTAGATAGTGCCGCATGCCACTTTTTTTGCCTTTCATTTAAATTTAAAATATATATTTAAATATATTTTTTACCGTGCTTGTAGTAGGTATATTTCTAATGCGGATCAATTCGCGATTCACGCCCGGGCCCCTCCAGGCCCCGGGCCCCGGGAATTTGTCCCGTCTGCCCCCCCCCCCCCTCTCGCCGGCCCTGGTTATAAGGCTAATAATGGCATATATGACAGGAACTCGACTAAGAACAAAAAAAAACAGAAAGTCTACTGGAAGTGAAATTAATTCTAAGAGAGATTGCTGGAAAATTTGACAGGTAGCGAAGTGATGAAATAATAAGAATATGCAGAAAAGAAAATACTAGCGAGTGAGTCTTAAATAGGAAGAATGAATGGACCAGGGATAAAATAGTCAGAGTACCAACTCTTACCCCGCTAACCCCCTCCCCCCTCGCCCTAACGCCGGCCCAGAATATATAACATATATTTAACGAGTATTTATAAACTGTTGTTAGTAAGATTCAGAGTGTTTAAATGTTTGTGATTTTTTGTCAACAATTATAATGCCATGTGGTATGGAGGGTGCAAACATTTGAAACTCAAAGAAACTTTTAGCCTTATCTCTTCTTAACAGTTAAGTTCAGGTTTTCATTCGGCATTTTGATCTTCATTTTTAGCAAATACACTCCATTTTACATCAACATACATGAAGTATAATATTATTATGTTATAGTATGCGTTAATTTAGTTCAGTAGTTTACAATATTTGGTTTTATCGAATCTTATAAAAAACAATTCTACGAAAAACAAGTTGTTTTCATAAATACACTACAAAATTAAATTATTTAAGATTATGTTTATTGTTTTCTTCTCGTTATAAAACTTCTATAGTTGTTCATAATAAGCACTAGGAAGAAGGAAAAAATTTTAGGTACATAAAATAAAACAGCAAATCAACAATGACATAGAAGAATAAAGCCCCCTCCCCAAATTTTAATGAACTTCATTAATTTGAAGATAAGTACTAATATTTTTAAGTACTAAAACCCTTGGTCTAAAGTCCCATTCAAATGAAAGTCATCCCGTCGCCAATGGTTATATTACGACTAAAAGTTTCAGGTAAATTGTTTTTAATTTTACAATAAGCCTACGACATCTATACTTGCATTAATTGATTTCTTAACATTACCCTACATTGGTAACCGTGTCTATCAATTCTAAATATAGATATATTGGAAGTAAATTATAAATTTTGTAAAACACGGGGTATTTCTGAAATGTCTTCTTCTATTTTTTCATGTTACGCAATTTGCTTGTTCTTTCATCGTTGCTCTCCCGTATTCCCGAAGGGGGCCTGCAAGGCTAGGGGCCTAACTAAATAGAAATCAAACGCAAGTTTTGAAATCTGCACCTATAATTTTGAAGAAGCCTTGGAAGCCCTCACTGAACCTGCTGGATCGTTAATAGTTTAAAGCTAAACCATTCTCAGTTTGGTTGAAAACACACCTGTAATTTGTAACTGTTACTGCAGACTGCAGAGCCAAATTTTTAACTAGCTTATCTTTCTTTTACATGTTTACATAAATCAACACAGAAGGACGATATTGTATCGAATCTATATCTTAAACTGTAGGCTTACACCTATGCGGGGTGTCCCATTAAGGTCGGTTAGGTATGATATTATGGAAGCCATAAATCTTAAAAATTGCTGGAAAATATTTTCAAGCTTCCAGAATGACCGCTGGGGGCACAGTCACTAGGATATATCTAAAAAGTAAAGTTTTGTCAGATAATCGCCTATGATAAGGTACTGTTTTAATGACGGAAATAAAAAGCTCGTTAATTTTTGAGGAAACTTGTTCCCAAGACTTTCTTTTTATCTTCGAAAAATATATATTTAGCTTTTCAAATTTTCTGAATAAATTTAAATGGTATGATTTACTTTTTTATAATTCAGCTTAAATAACATAAAAATATCTACATTTTGGCGAAAACCGTGATACGAAATTTTTATTTGTTTTCGAGTTATTAACAAATGACTATTCTAATTTAAAAAATTAATTTTATGGAAGTAGTCCATCTCACAGTGGAGTAATATTTTAAGTGAGGAATGAAACACAAAGTCTGCTCCACTAATTTAATAAATAGGTTCAGATTAACATCCCAAACATGTTTCAAAGGCATAAACCTTTATCTTCAGTGGGTAATTATTAAGATGTTGTTATTTATGAAGAGACCAATGACATTGTTACGTTTTTTTTTATTTTATAAACTGAAAAGGGAAGGAAAAAACACAAAATTAGACAATTCTCTAATCACTCTATTTTCACACATCATGTACTTAATATTTGCCTCTTATTAGATACTGTGCTCAAACAAAACTTTTTCCAATTCAATAATAGATATTTCTCCCAACAAACAGGTTTAGGTATGGGTCCACCTCTTAGCCCTCTCTTAGCAGAGATTTTTCTGGCTAGTTTAGAATCACAAATTGAAGCACACCCTCTTTTCACGAAAGTCATCCACTTTTCCAGATACGTTGATGATACTTTGGTTATATTTACAGGGTCCCTTCTTGAATTACAATCGTTTTTTAACTTCCTCAACACATTACATCCTTCTATAGAATTTACAATGGAAATTGAGTCAAATAATTCCATTCCCTTCCTAGACCTACTCGTTCAAAAAGAAAATAATAAATTACAATTTGGCATTTACCATAAACCTACGAGTACCGACCTGGTTATTCCATTTCATTCTAACCATCCACATAGCCATAAAACAGCTGCATTTAACAGTTTCTTTCATAGATTATTTAACATCCCTCTTTCTCATGAAAACTTCAAATCCGAACTTAATTTGATCAAACAAATAGCTTACAATAACCATTATCCACCATATTTCATAAATAAACTTTATTATAAACATCTGTCTAGATCTCTCAACAGGAAACTATGTTTACCAATCCAAAAACAACAATTGAGATATTTTTCACTACCATTCCTAAACAATATTTCATATAAAATTCAAGACATCTTTAGATCATATAATATCAACATTAGTTTTAAAACTCAAACCAACTTACGTAGTTTTGTAGTGCAATCCAAAGACAAAATATCTACTTTGGACAGGTCAGGTATATATTCCATTTCCTGCTCTCATCCAGGTTGTAATACTTGTTACATAGGTCAGAGTGGTAGGAAGATCATAACCAGAGTCAATGAACATCTCAAAATCATTGAAAAAAACAAAAACCATACTGATATAAACTCTAAATCAACTTTTGCCAATCATGTTATCAATGCCAACCATTCTTTTGATCTCCATACTAGTACTAAGGTGCTTCATGTTTGTGATAAGGGGACTATGATGAATTTGTTGGAGATCCTTGAAATCCAGAAAGCTCTTAACAATCCCTCTTTACACTGCATTAATGACCAGATAAACTTTACTTGTCTAACTTTTTTCAATGCTCTAAAATTCTTAAATAATTAAAACATAACCTTATTTTTTAACTATCATTTCATCTCATGGCACCACGGTTTTCATAACTACCCTGTTATATTGCTCCATCTTTGTTCCGTTAATGGTACCTCGTTTTCCATACATCCTAGTTCCCTGTCATGATTTACCTTCATAAACTTTTTTAGGTTACTATAATATTAACATTTTACGCTCTCTTGTGACTGGCGTCCTAACTTTGCCTTACTCATCCATTATGTTATTATAATGCTTTAACAGATGTCTATGTTTTTTAAGTTTTTTAAGATTTTTCAGCTTTATATTAGTTCACATCATACCTTTTCTAACATACAGTGTACATCTTCCTTCTTTATTTAGTTGTTACTCCATTTGTCTAAACAGATAACCTTTGGCATTGTCGCAGTGCGTTGATTTTAACCGTTTTTTTTTTGTTTTTTTTTTGAATATATAAAAAAATTAAATAGTATTATCCATGCATACTTCAACTAAATAAAAATTTTTACCTACCATTTGGTACGACTCCACCATGATGGTCGTACCCCATTACAATTTCCCAGTAAAATTTGGGTTTTTCAACAAGTTTAAAATAAAACTTAAATTCATTTAAATTATTTTTATTCAGTTAATTTTAATTTTACTTTAATTTAAGATGTATTATTTACCTAATTAAAGTTACATATGATTTCATAAAAATTTTCTGCAACATTAGGTAAGTCTCTAACTTGACTTTATTTTCCTGTGTTCGCGGTTTTATATTAATCACCATTTTTTACTAAATATCTTTTCCTAATCATATTAAACTTTTATTGATGACGCCTTTGCGGTTTTTAAATTGTCTAATTTTGTGTTTTTTCCTTCCCTTTTCAGTTTATAAAATAAAAAAAACTTAACAATGTCATTGGTCTCTTCATAAATAACAACATCTTAATAATTACCCACTGAAGATGAAGGTTTATGCCTTTGAAACATGTTTGGGATGTTAATCTGAACCTATTTATTAAATTAGTGGAGCAGACTTTGTGTTTCATTCCTCACTTAAAAAATTAATGTTTACTGCAAACGAAAGGAATGTTAACATTCTCTCTAATTTTTCGTCAATTTAATGTCAACAAAAATTATTAAATTATTAAAATGTTCATCCTTTCATACATTGTTTCTTAATGCGAGAGAGCAGTAAAATGTAAATTTGCAATGACAGGACCCATTAAGCAGGGTGGACAATTTAAAGGTTGCGTTGTAAATTTCAGGTAAATTGCAATGATTATTTACCTCATCCATTATAAAAGCGGGTTGATTTTCACCTGATTATTCAGCGATAATCTCCCGCTCTCCGGTGAAAATCACCCTTGTCAAAAGTGAAAATCTCGCCCGTCAGAAATCCAGCGATAATCTCCCGCTCTCCGGTGAAAATCACCCTTGTCAAAAGTGAAAATCTCACCCGTCAGAAATCGTTAGTTTTTTATTTGGTAAATAATCTTCAAAATACTACGATAATTTCCCTATCCCTTAATATATTACTACAGATAATTTTTAAAAATTCCGGACTTCAGACCTACACACCCCGAATCGGTTCTAAATTAGGGTCGCCCTAATTAGCTTACAATACAAAGACCAGTTAGGTGAATGAAATGAAAACTACTCGTAGTAACACCGGCGTTACTACAGGGAGTTAAAATATTAATATTTTTAAAAAATTCTACTCTGTACAATACAACAACTTAATTTTTATATTTTAGTCATCATATTCATAGTAGTTCGATAAACTATCGTCGTTGGGGTTCAGAGAAATAATAAGGGGCTCCACAATGTTTTCCAGCATGCTATCAGCTTCCCACATTCTTTCTTCTATTTCAATCACATGTTCGACGCACTTACTCCATTTTTCACAATCCAGTGTCCTCATTCCCTCTTGCAAGAGGTTTTCAACGTCTCTCATTTTAAAAGTGGTCTTATGTCTTGCTACAAACCCTTTTACTTGCGCCCACACTAATTCTATGGGGTTTAATTCACAGTGATATGGCGGAAGGCGAAGTACCGTTATATTTCGTTTTGAAGCGATTTCGTCGACAACAAATCTCATACAAAGAGGTTTATTTAACTTTACAATCTCCAGTCGCTCCTTTTTCAACATATCTTTATGAAATGGCTTCTTATTTACAGTAAGTAATGAATGATGCCATTTTTTTTCCAAGAAGACATTGGTACTTTTCGGATTTTCTTGAGTGGTATTATCCATGACTGTAACAGACCCAGGACGAATAAGATCTAGCATTTGTTGAAAGTATTCTAACAAGAGTTTATATGCACAGAATGATTTGTAAAAAAGTCACTTTATTTATATTTTAAGTGGGGGATTTTTGCTACTAAAATAAAAGAGAAACAAAAAAAATCCAATAACTCTTAAAATAGTAAAGGAAACCCGCGTTAAAGTAAGTGTTGCTAATAAATCTTTGTACTTTACAATCTAACATAAAACCAAGCTTTCCAACAAGGAAATATGGCTAATATAAGTGTTTATTGCTCTATAAAGCGAACCTACTATAACCTAATCTCAGGCAATGAAAGTGAATAAAACAGTTAATATTTTGCACAGATGAAGCCCCTTAATATGTTGTGAGACCCGTTCTCTTTCTAAAAATTATGGGATTATATCTACATTTTGGGGTAAAAGCATCCTGAACTCTCCTTTTGGCTACGTACCTGAGCCTAAAGGTATAAGCTAAATTAATTTGTTAAGGATCTCTGTCAAATTTTTTAATTAACAACCAATATTCAACAGCACGAATTAGTTTCTGACATTCAATATAAAGCCTGTCCAGAGATATAACAAAGTTACACTTTGCCTATTCAAGGGTGACCATAAACAAACAATGAGTAAATGAATAAATGCAGGTAAATTATGGTCTGTACTTAAAAATGTCTTAAAGTAAACTGCAAATCCGGAAGACGTAATTTCATTATTAAAGTAATAGTTTGGTGATTTGAAACCGATTTTAACCTGATTTAAAATGAAAGGGTTAATCCCATAAAACAAATTAAGTTCTAAGGACTGTATATATAGCCACTCTAGTTAGTTTTAAGCTTAGCAATTATTCTTACTTCGTGTGTAATACAGCGTTTGTTTAATCGTGTGTGAGTCATGGAAAATATGTGCGAGCCCAATGTATCTCAGGAGATAACCCCGTCGAAAAGCATCAAACACTTTGCTGTGGAAACTAAGGAAGTTATCAACAATGTTTTTCCACTACTAACCTATAACATCGCCATTATTTTTTTCTGTGGAAACTAAGGAAGTTATAAACAATGTTTATTCAACTCTCATTGAATGTACCGTCAGCAAGCAAGCAGCGCGAGCGTTAGAAGAAACGGACACATTAACAAAAATTCCAACATCAACTGTATGCAAAATTGTGAATAGTCCCATTTTAGCGGGGACAAAAAGAACCGATGCTGGCATTTTCTCGAAGGTGGATGGAAGTGATCAAGATATAATACGGCGTAAAATTTACAAGTTATACGAGGAACAAAGCGTGCCAACATTAGATAATTTAATTAAGAAGCTTGAAAAAGATGAAACCGGCGTTGAATGTGGCAGAACAACGTTATGGAAGTGTATCCAACACATGGGTTTTAGATTTACAGAAATTGACAAAAGACAAGTTTTAATGAAATCCAGTAGAATTCGGGGATGGCGATCTGAATATCAACAAAAAATTAGAATTTACAGAGATCAGCAAAGGCCGATTATTTACTTGGATGAAACCTGGTTCGACACATATGATACCCCGGAAAAGGGTTGAGTTGACTCAAGCGGCAAGTGTAAAACAAGCGCGCCATCAAAAAGAGGTAAACGAATTACGATCTTGCATGCTGGATCTAATGGATTCCAAATGGACTTTCTCTGTCTGCAATAAACATTAAAGATTGTTCTCTGGATTACCATGAGGACACCACTGCTGATTTATTTGAAGATTGGTTTAAAAATAAGCTTATTCCAAATATACCTCCGAATAGCGTAATTGTAATGGACAATGCAAGCTACCATAGTAGGCAGTTAACCAAGACTCCCTCCTCAAATGGCACAAAAGCAACAATCCAAAACTACATGTATGATAATGACATTTATTTTCAGGAAGATTACACCAAAAGGCAATTAATTGAGGCTTTTACAAAGTTTAAAACTACAGAAGGAATACTTCTGTGATAACTATGCAAAAAATCTAGGGCATACAGTTATAAGGGTTCCACCATACCATTGTATATTTAATCCCATCGAACATGTTTGGCACCAACTGAAATCTGCCATTCGTCGTAACAATATTTGCCCTACTATTAACTCCAAGTGTACTTGAGCTTATAGAAACTGAAGTTTTTAACATCCCTTCACAAAGTTGGGCAAATTCTGTTACACATGTTGAAAAAGTGGAAAAATCCTATATCCATATAAACAATATAGCACAAATAATAATTAGAACAGATGATGATAACGATAGTGATATTGATATATTAAGTGAATAATTATTATAAGTACCGAAAAATTTGTACATTTTTGTAATCATAAATATAATTTCTAATAATAAAATAACTTGTAATTTAAAATAAAATATTATGTAATGTCTTACTTATTTTTATTACAAACCATGATTAAATTTTAAGCAAAATACGGACCTGTTCGGCCATACTTCAATTTTACAGCTGGCCTGGTCTTTCCTAATAGGGATCAGTTAGTCACTTTTTTATATCTCTCAACAGACGTTACCTAATGATAAAAATATTATTCTTTGCAATAAAATATTCATACTCTTAAAAGTTATTTAAATTTATATTTTCTTAACTTGGTATTCATATCATTTTCAAAACCATGATAATATTTGAACTATTTTCCATAATGCCTGGCAGTCTCTTATGCTTTAGAGACTAAGCACGAGTTTCCATTTTAATTCAGCGTTTGTTTTTTTATACTATACTCAGTTGATAAATAAAATTTTACAGCAGGCCATTAACCTATATTTCTTTAGTAAAAATATTAGAAACTCTAGGATAAAACTACAAATTTTCTTTTGAATAAAAAAGTTTTGCAATAAAAATAACTGAAGCTGAAGTGAATTATTTGAATGATTGATTTTCCCCTTTCTTACTTTTGAAGTTTCTACATAATATGTGTCAAGACCATAATATCCGAAACAATAGTTGGTAGTTATGAATGAAATATTACCAAAAGCTGTTTTTAAATGGTTTCTATTAGGCCATCTTTGTAATAGGAACCATTGATTCCAATCGACCATACGATAAGCGTTTGCGTTGAAAATTATTAATAATATAATTGATCTTTTATACTTGGTCGTCAATATAGCTTTTTTAGTTTATCTGCTCTGAAATGGCTTAAAATAAATAGAGCTACGGGAGATACAGTCCAAACGGTGGTTTCTTGCCGGTGCGTCATGAATCAACGATCAAGAGACAATGTAGGTAATTTACAGCTCCTCATCTTTACTTAGTATAGCATTGAAAGTGAATAAAATCATAATAGAACGTCTCTGGGGTTGCGCAATACGTCTCAAATTTAAAGTAACGTGCTAGACAGAGAAAAAAGATATTTCGAGATTTGTCCATTGATGTCGAATTCATTGTTTCGATCTGTCAAATTTAATTTGTTTTTAAACGTTTGTCTGCCTTCAAACTCAATTTAATCTTATAAACTGTTTTTTTCAGATACCATATCGTACTGTCCTGTAATTATGGATATTTGTTGTTATTAACTCCGAACGCTAGTGACGAAAATTTTGACGTTTATGAACTTTCCAAGGCGACCACACTTAATGCAGATTCTAACTGTTTTTGCGACTTGCATGGACCACGTAAGTATAGAACGAATGCTTAAAATCAAAGGCAGGGGGTTTCTTACAAATTTCTATTCACACTAGTGGGAATGTTGTCTCACTTGTGCAGAAAGTGACTCGTGTGAGAAAATCACTTGCGCAAGTAGGTGCCTAAATGTATAGGTGCTATTTTTTCTGCAGCCACGAAATATTTACCAAAAAACTCTATTAACGCTTTTTCAGGCTTTCCCTATTATACACATTTTTATGGAGAGACGAACAAGGGTTTTGTACGAGGCTGTATTTGGGTACTTGCGCAGAACATTTCCACATTTTGTGAACGAGACGGTGGTGACGGACTACGGAATTGCCCTTGTAGATGCATTGAGAGCCTCTTACCCTAATGCATCTCTGCGTGGAGGTTTTTTTCATTTTTGCCAGGTATATTTATGGTTCTTTTCAATTTATAACAGATGGAACATACCTTTACATTTTCTTTTTAATTAGGTATACAGTATGTCCACGGATAGACATCCCCATAGGAATAATGGACCAAAAATTTCGTTTTTCGACAAAAAGTCATTCTTGATAAAAAGTTCTGCATCTCGAAGAAATGTAGCCTACGAGGAGATTTTTTGATTTTTTTATACAGGGTACCCAAAAAATAAAAAAACATGAAATACCATCAAGAATAAATTAACTTTACTTATCGTTTTAAAGTAAAATCGCAAATAAAAAAAGGTTTTAAATCATATTCAGTGCTTACATAATAAACGTATTAAACAAAAACATTGCACAACAAAAAGAACTGCATTGCAAAGCAAGAACTATTATTTATTCAAATACGCCTCCCCCGTTTTCGACGCATTGTTCAAATTGCCTTCTAATGTGATCATAACTTCTTCTTACCTCCTCGAGGGAAATCATTTGTACTGACTGTAAAATCCTCTGTTTCAAAATATCAACATTACATTCAATGGGTTGCTGAAAAGTTAATTGCTTTAAACGGCCCCAAAGGTACGCGTCTGAAATCGTGAGGTCAGGACTCCTTGCAGGCCACATAACTGGACCGTACCGGCCAATCCATCGATTTCCAAATATTATGTTAAGCCACTCTGTAACTTCGCGTGCACAATGCGCTGGGCACCCATCTTGCTGAAAGTACATTTGTCCCCTGTACTGCAATGGCAGCTCATCTAACTTATCCGAAAAAAAGGTTTGTAGCATTTCCATGTATGAATTCCTATTGCACGTGTTCTCAAAAAAAAACGGACCTATTATTCCAAAATACGAAATTCCACACCATACATTAACTTTTTTAAAATATTGGCGATGGGCAGGAATTCTAAATTGGGGATTTTCTGTGCTCCAGTATCGTACGTGCTGGGAAGCCACTGTACCATTTGTTGAAAAAGTCGATTCATCAGTGAATAAAATAAGTTTGTGAAATTGGTTATTTTCATTTAAAATTTTGTCCCCTACCCATAAACAAAAATCCAGTCGTTTCGCATGGTCTCCATCTTCTAAAGCATGATTAAAATGCGGTTTGAATGGGTGAAACTTATTTTGTTTTGAAATTATTTGAATTTGACTTTTTTGGACAATAAGCAAATGTTGAGCTCGTTTCCTTAGTGAGACAAGTGGGTTCTCCTCAACAGATTGTAAGACCACAACGGTAGCTGCATCATCCTCATCAAACAGTTTCTTCTTCCTTTTTAAGTTTTCCACCGACCCCGTGTGTTTGAATTTCTTGATTAATTGTCTAATTGCATACGTCGAAACATAAACTCCAGGAAACTTTTCTAAAAACCTTTCTTGTACATAATTGTAAGAGTTTACACCGGTACCATAACACTGGACCAAAAATATTTTTTGTTCAACGGACAGCATATTTCTTTTAATATTTTAAAATGAAATTTTTGACAACTTCATAACATTACAATAATATCATGACGTTTTATCAGATTTTTATAGGATACCTGCATTAGGTGGGATAGGTAAAAAAGGTAAAACTAAAGATTGTTCAGTAAAAATAATACACGTATTAATATGATGCTGGAGTAGAGAAAATCCCCAACTCAGAATTGAATATGATTTAAAACCTTTTTTTATTTGCGATTTTACTTTAAAACGATAAGTAAAGTTAATTTATTCTTGATGTTATTTCATGTTTTTTTATTTTTAGGGTACCCTGTATAAAAAAATCAAAAAATCTCCTCGTAGGCTACATTTCTTCGAGATGCAGAACTTTTTATCAAGAATGACTTTTTGTCGAAAATAGTTATTTTTGTACAACTGTCAAAAAAAGTTGACATTTTTTCATCGCTATCGATACGTAAACCTTTTGTTTTTTTAACAGTGAAAAAAATACTTTTTTTCACGGTGAAAAAAAGACTTTTTTTAACTGGAAAAATGATTTACAAAAAAAACGATAAAACATTACTTTTTAAAAAATGTATTGAATTTTTTTGTACAAATTTACTAATTAATTACCAACTACCAAAAAATCTCATTTGTTACAATAATAATTGATGGTGAAGTTCGAACAATTGCTTCCAATATTAATTCCCGAAGCTAGTCCACCTTGCTGCTGATCAGAAACGCTAGATATTCCTTGAAAAGTTGAGTCCACAATTGTATCAGTTATATATATATATTTGTTTGGAAGTAGAGGAACAATTTAATTTATTAGAAATATCAATTTTATTACTCAAACTATCTTCTATATATCCTTCTGCTATGGCGGCAGATTTCCAACCACCGTGGCGTTTTATAGATGTCATGTTACCCCTTGCATTGGCTAAGAGAGTTGCAGAACTCCTCCTAAAACAGTGACCTGTGTAGCTCTTATGCAATTCTTTTCCCAGCCATTTTGCAATCAAGCTAGGAATTTCCCCTATTTTATTTATTCCCACATGTTGGTCAACACATTTTCCTCTTGAATATTTTAAAAATAATCTCTTTTTGTGTGTATGGGACGGCCTTAGTACTCTATACTTGCGATATATCTCAATATAATCAGAATTTGAAACGGTAAACATTTTTGGGCAATAGGTCTTTGTATCCGGTATTTTAACAATCAATATAGACCCGGTATCTTCAATGTCATCAATAGTTACCTTCAATAATTCTTCACGGCGACAAGCACCGCTGATTCCCAAAATTAACGCAACCTACAATTAAAAAAATATTGAAATTACTGAAATAATACAAAATTTTGATCATCTGTACCTTATAAAGTAAATTTGTTTCATCATCAGCTTCTTGAATGAATTTATTAATATCGTCTCTCGATAAAACTTTAGATTTCTTCCCTCGGTATCCGACATTTTTGTTCTTAATAAAAGGCACCAATTTTGAAAACTTCTTTATATCAATATTTTCTTTAACATTCAATGTACTCTTCAACATTGAGTAGACACTCCATAAAGTAGAAGGTTTTACAGTTTTTGATTTCTCCTCAAAATAGCATATAAGTACCTTTTCAGACACTTTTTGTATCTTTTTCTTGCCGCACCATTCACGGAATTGGTTATAATTTTTCTCGTATATAAATTTTGATTTCGCCGGTAACATGTTAGCTATAGCCGAATTTGCTATATCGGCTATATCTGAAGGAATCTCGCTATCACTATCGTAATCTACATCCATTTTAAGTACTTATACTATTTATTTAAAAAATTGCAATAAATATGAACAGCTATCAACGTATGACAACAAAACATGCAACGTGCCAACAAACCATTTCTATAGTAACGACAGGGCTGTTAACTTGATTATGTGAAATTATATGTTAAAATTTATATATATATATATAATATAAAAAAAAAACGAAATTTTTGGTCCATTAGTCCTATGGGGATGTCTATCCGTGGACATACTGTATAGTCTTGCTAGCTTTTGCTTGCTTCACTAATGTTTTACATTGAGTTGTGTAAAATCCCGAAATTAACCTGCATAATATATGTTCTTTGCAGGCCATATTGCGAAAAGCGAAGACATTAGGAGTGGTGCGACTAATCAAGGGAAATATAAAATTGAACAAATTTATTAAGGAAGATTTATGCATTGGCTCTGTTACCAGCGGAAAATGTTATCCCGGCGTTTGAGTCCTTTGTACAGGTTAGTTTGTAGTTTGGGTACCTTATTATTGTATAATACCATATCCTAAGAAAGTTTAGTTATTATTTATTATTGTTATAATATTTTAACTAGGACGATATGGAACTTGGCGGAATATTTAGAGAACTGCTTGATTCTGTGAGGAGGCAATGGATAGAACGTGTCACGCCTCAAAATTTTAGTGTTTTTAGACAACGACTTCGGACCAACAACGTAATGGAATCATACCACAAGAGGTTGAACAGCAAGCTGATTAGACATCCTGGCATATGGGATCTGATGGGTAAATCCTCATATTGTTTTATTTACTTATAATAATTTATTTTTAATTAAAACAGAAATAAAGGTCTGTCTTTACCACCAAATAACTTTATTTGCCCCTCTAGGGTAGAAAACAAGGGTTATCGAAAATACATGAAATGATGAAGAATTAAAATAAATTTCTTAAAGTTGTTGTACTAGTTTCGACTTTAGGGAAAGTCATCTTCAGCAACTAATCATTTAAGAAATTTTGTTATGAAAAGTAGTTAAAACAGTTGGGAGAACAATGGGTGATTCAACAATAAAATACAATGAAATGTAGATTATGCAACCATTGGAATAGACAGCAGCTTATTATAAGGACGAAGTATCTCTATGCAATGGTAGGAGATGGTTTAAACGCAAGTAGGATAAAAGACCCTAATCATAATACAGTGATTTAAGAATGTTGAAATTAGAACATGTTGTAAAAGAAGAAATTAATTCCTAATTTAAAATGAGACTGACTTAGTGAGGGGACATGTATATTGTTGTGGTGGATTAGATTTTATGTAAATTAAATTAAATGAAATTGCTTCTCCTTAGAATTGTCAAAACAAAACTATGTCATTTCTGGTAAAAAATCTTGGGAAAGGAGAAAATTTCTAATTTTAGAAAATTTTTTTTTTGGAAGCCAATAAAATATATCTAATCACATTACTTAACGGTTTGTTATATATGTTGTAATATAGACTTTGTTTTGACTTTTTAAACCTCATAACTTTGGTTAGATTCATACACAGTAAAAATATCCACCTGTTAATAGATATTTACGTTATAAGTCCGGTAAATCAACTTTTAGAGTACGAGTGAAATGTTTCGAGACGAGGCGACGAAGGAGCCGAGTCTGGAGTTTTTAAACGAATACTGTAAAGGATTTGCCGGACGAATGACGTACAATATTTTATTTCATACTGTTCTGTTGAAAATTATAATTATGTTTTGAAATTATAATGAAGTTTTATTCTGCGTCGTATATTTGAAGGTGGAAACATTGTGTGTTTGACATTGATTAAACTAAAACTTACAAATTTCAGTCCGGTAAAGAAATTTTACCGGACTTATTGCTGTAAAACCTTATTTTCTGGACTAAATTCAAATATGTAAAGGTGTGTTTTACAATACAGTATGAAAAAAAAACCATTTCAGGAGTGGTAAAAAAAAGTAGTGTTAGTGTTAACACCCGGATCAACATAACTTACCACATTTTCACAATCATATGGGACCAGAGTTGTTGTATTAAATTTGCCTATGAATTTAACTCTCTTAAAAGTTAATTTTGTTGAATAGATGTTATTTATTCCATTTTACACTATATATATCAGGAAAATTAAATACAATGACAATTAATAACACCATATTAGCGTGTAAATAAACCCCGCTAGAAGGTTATTTTAACACGCACGGGCAAAGAACCACCGTTTGGACTGTAGTCTTCTTTTTCGAGCAAATCTCGAGCACTGATCGCTTTTCAAGCGAGCTTAAGTTAAACATACCTTGACTTAGGCACGGTTGTACAATGCTAGTTTAAATTTAAACTCAATTTTAAGCTTAAACTTAGTTTAAAAATAGTGTACATTGAACAGTGCCAGTTCAACGCCAAACTTGGTTCAGTTTCATCTAATTTCACCGTTCAAGTTCAGCGATCAATATTCTAGGGTTACATTCGGTTCTCCGCCTTTTATGACAGATATCAGTGTGTCCAAAGAGTATGCAACATATGGGAAACTTCTTTAGTATAGGTCATTCAGAAAATTTTATTCCCGATAAAAGTGATGCTTGTCTTGAAACGGGAGCAAATGGCTAGACAGAAACAGAAGCGATCTAAGTATGATGTGTTTTTGCAAATCGTATTTTAACCGATATAAATTTCAAACTTGGTGTATTGTAGTTAATTGATAATCATCATAAGTATGATCTTTGGATAAATATTTATCCTAAGCATCTTCTTACGTTAAACAAAAAATCCACTTCTGCAAAAAAACATTATATAAAATATCAAAATGCAGAAATGCATTTAATGCAATGGCTCTGAAGAAATAACATAAGGCATTTGGATTCCTTCTGCAATAGATAAAATATAAATTTTAAAACTCAATATTTCTTTCATAGAAATCATACTTGGATCACTGCAAGAGTAAAATCGCGGCAAAAGTAAAGTAAGTTAACTTAGGCACAGCAAAATGTTATAGGAAAAAGGTATTGCAAATTAAAAACATTATCTAAATATGAAATTTGAGTTAAGTAGATACTTCAACTTTTACATTTTCCATTTCTTTTATTGTTTTTTTTATTAAACTAATTGATTAATCAAAATCATTGTTTCCATTTCATGTTCTGAAGAAAAATAATATTTTTTAGTAGGTACTGAAATTATTACTCATTTAGTATGGTGGTACATCCATTCAAATACTTTTCTGCAATAATTTAATTTCATCAAGATCAAAATTATTGTGCATACCTATTTTAACTCAAACTAACAATAACAATGTTGATTAATCGTGATCTGTGGATATTCCTGGCCCAGCATTAGCAACAAAAAAATTATAAAATAGTGTTTACAACTGAGTGACACTTGAAACTAATGCTATGTGTGTCTACTATTCCTCTCAATAAATTTTATCGTTTGCTTACTGAAATGTTCAATAACTTTTTTTAAGGTATCTGAAGGAATTAGAGAAACCTCAGCACGAATCTCATCATCCAAATGATTTAAATCATAAAAAGGTCTTTTTGCGTATCCCCAAAGAAAGAAGTCCAGAGGTGACAGATCTGGAAATCTTGGTGGCCGCTGATAAGCTGAATACCTTCCAATCCCTTTTCAGCCTTTTATAAAGAAAGTAGTTCTTTTTTGTAATGCCAGAGAAAAAACCCTTAATCCATATACACTTATACAAGAATAACAATTTTTTTGTTTGAATTATTAGATTGGCGAATTTTTAAAAAATTAGGCCAAGCGGGTTATTTTTATTAGCAATGTTTTTTACATCTACTTATTCCGCGCGGGCTGTTATTTATTCCATTAAAACGCAATTTAATGTAATTTTTCTATTTTAATGGTCCCTCCGACAGTGTAGTTGACCTCCCATAAAAATAAACAATGGGAAGCAAGTCATTGTTTTAATGCACTCTATTATGTCTGCCACACCAACCTAATATTTTGCTGACGTGTTAAAATTTATGGGGGAATTTTAAAAATACTGACTTCTGGATAGTCAGATATGTCTTCGATGACTTGATTTATCTTTTTTTGCAATCTACGTTGTCTATTAATTAAAAAAGTTGTCTAAGATCCGGTGACAAATCTTGGTCCAAAAGTTGATAGTTTCTTTTTCTTTTGAATATTTTTATCTTAGTTATAACAGAATTTTCACGAAGTATAGGGATTTTTGGGATGTGAAATCCAGATCATTTGATAACAGTTTTGATGTACAGTACACTAGATTTGTTATAATGTAAATCGGTGATTGACTTTAACTTTTTGAAAAAAATGTATGTTTGCCAAGCCTGCCATCGCCAAAATTTACAAAATTTTTCGTTATTTAATAGAAATTGGATAAGGTCACATAATAGCTAGAATTTAGGATGGGTGATCAATACAAGTACTAGCAAATCTTAATGCAATAGGCAAGAACACAATGTTAAGAATTAAGGAACGTTGGGATCAAGAGGGGCATTTAAGAAGAAAATTTGGTACTGGCATGGCCCGCATTTCTAACCTTCAACAAGATGATGCACTTCTGGAAGATCTAAGGGCAAATCCGTTTGAAACTGCGAGACATGCTGACATGGACACAGGATTTTTGAATATAATAATGTGGAAGTTGCTTACAGTCCCAATAGCATGTTTTAATTCCGTCATCTATTTCGGCACCATATCAGAAATACCACGTCCTGATTGGCTAGGTGCCGAGATGGGGGTCGGAAATAACTGCGGAGTACCGAGATCGTAGACAGAATTAACCTCGGAATTAACTATTTATTTTGCTCGTTGCATAGAAAATGAAAAGTATTTTTATTATTTATATAAATAAAATATGAATTATATGAAAAATATGGCAATTATAGACTTATATTGGTTAAACAGCGCTAACACGGCATCTAATCCACCTTTTTGGTTCCAATTCGCCTTTTTCAAGTGCACCGGCCAATTATTAACCAGCCCTTTTTGATTCCATCTACTTTAAAAAAAACTAAGAGTCATAAAAAAACTAAAAAAAGTCACGAAAATACTAAAAAAGTCATTATAAGAAAAAGTGCCCGAAGTGGGAATCGATCCCAGGACCTATAGCATGGCACCTAAACGCTATATACACTACAACACGAACTCACTAATAACTTTAAGTTAATCTAGTAACAGTAGAATGAAAGCGGCGGCACAGCCAATCAGAACGTGTTATTTCTGATATGGTGCCGAAATAGATGACGGAATCAAAACATGCGTCCCGATAATTATCCCATAGAGAATATTGGGGTCTAATTATAAAAGAAATAAACAAAAGAAATCTTAGAACATGCAATTCTAATGAATTATTGGAAGTAATACATGAGTGCTGGGAAGGACTTGATTAAAATTTTATTGTCAATTTAATTCGCTTAATTCCAGACAGTAGTCGAATAACCGGGTCATATGGCCAAATAATACATTTTAATAATTCTTGTTGTTGTTTTTACACTCGCTGTTGTTTTAATTGTTGGTATGAATTAGCTACGTAGAGTTTGAAAATTTGCAATATTATAGAAATATTTTCAAAACCCACATTTTACAAGACGTTTTATACAGTAACATGACATGCTTTGCTCGTAATATTAATGCAATAACCTTAAAAACAATAAATCAATCAGACAAGTCAGATTAGTTTGGTTTTCGATCTGTTCATTGCACGGTGCGCCAAACGACTAGACTGGCGTCCAACGTCCTGAAGGGCTTTAATGGCCGATTTAGCATGAGAGCAGTGCTTTTCGACGTAAGCAAAGCATTTGATAAGGTCTGGTACGACGGACTTATTCTAAAGCTGATAAGATTGGGTATGCCAAATTACCTAATAAAGGTTATTTACTCTTTTTAGAAGGACAGAATTTTTGCGGTCAGAAAATGCGATGTCGACTGTGAGACGTTAGAGCCTGAGTACCGCAAGGCTCCCCCTTGGCGCCGGCTCTGTACAATATTAACCAATACCTGCGATATACCAAAATTTGGTCAAACACAGTTAAACCTGTTTGCTGACGATACCGCGATCACTAACACCCCCAAAAAGCCCAGGCTAGTAGCTTCTCGAAGCGGATGGCTTGGAACAAAAATGCTGACTAAAGCAAACGGTCAACTCGGTGCCATTTTCTCACTCCTCAACAAGCGAAGCAGAATCGACTTACGTACAAAGACTACGACATATAAGAGTACTATTTGATCAGTACTGACCTACGGAATCCCTACGTGGTGTACTTTTAACAAGACACACTTCAAGAACCTACAGACATTTCAAAACAAAGTACTTAAAATTATCGCGGTTGCACCACGGTACACGATGACTCATGTTTTACACAACGACTTACAAAAAATGCAGACTCTGACAGAACATTTTGACAAACTGATTATAGACTACTATAGACGGACGGACGTCTCGCAGAACGAACTCATTACACAATCACATATACATGCAATTCCGAACAAGCCATATAAACTACCTAGGGACTGGCTGCTACCTCGATCTTAATGATTATATATAATCAAGCAAAGTTATACAGGTGATGTCTTATCTTTTGCAGACGACACAGCTTTATTTGTAGAGGGTGATTTGGTGATTCATGGGATCAGGTTAAATGTAAAATCATTGAAATGTTTAATTTAATTGAATTTATGATATTTGTTAAATATTATAATGGCATGTGTACAAATAACATTGCAATTTCTGACTTTAATATGTGCAAACATTAGATTTAACGTTTTTCTTTATGCAAACCCGACTAAAAATCAATAAAATCATCATAAACATTTGGCAGATATATTGATTGTACATTTTGTTAGCCGTTGGTGCATTATCAAAAATATGTTGCTGTTTTTTTAAACGTTGGTATAATTAAAAGTAGCTACTTTTTAGGGACTTCTCCAGTTAAATAAGAATTACTTCCAAATGAAACCCTGCTAAAGAAGATCTGCTTAAGACGTAGTACTGAGAAAAATAGAAGTAATATACATGTCTCACTTAAAGAACAAACATGATCCAAGTACATGTTAAAAAATAATTGTGTTTATTAAGTAAAAAGGAATTTTAAAAAGCAAAGTAATTGCTTAACATCATTATCAATAAATTTCAAATATTCATAACACACTTTTTGCTATGTCTTTTTTTTATGTATTTTTATTTTTGGAAACACATATCTTATAAATATCTGCTGCCATTGTATATACAGGAGTTTTTTTACTGAGAATTTATTACCGCTTCAATTACACATTTTGTCCGAAACTTCTGAAACATTTAATCCATATAACAAAAACATTTTTTACGTCCGAATCTAAGCATGAAAAGCCCAAAAAAGAAAACCACAAAAAATGTGACCATCTGTATGAAATTTAATAAAAGCAACAGTCTTCAAATCGTTTGTGTTATTTCACACAAGGGGAAAATATTTATTTAGCAAAAAAATCAAAACAGATATAACATGTTTTGTTCGAATATTACATTTTTTAGCATTTACTACTTTTCTAGGTAACTACTACGGAATACTTTTTGTTTGGGAAATTAATTAATTTAAGAAATTTATTTTTCGTTCTTTATTCCAAAAAAATGTTATGTCAAAATATGTCGGGAATCTCTTAGAAACCTTCAGACAAAATTTAATTAAAGCATCTCACTTTTATCAACGGACCCACAAATAAATTTATGGATTTAATAAAAAGTCCCAGTGAGTTTGTCAGATAAGTCGTCGCACATTGTAAGGGTTTTGTCTTAAAATTATGTATTTATTCATTGAACAATTGGCAAACGAGAATTCCATTGTATGATTAACTAGAGCAATGGCAATTTTGAGAATTTTACATAATATGCCACTTAATAAATAATGGTTCTCGTTCCTAATTTGAAAATGTATTTTTAACGTTACAATATTTTGATAACAGCCAACACTAAATTTGGTGCCATAAACTGGTTTTGATTTTAAAAACGTCACTAATTTCGATCAAATATGGTTTATGTTAGTTCAGGTTAGTTGAAGTTTCCATACTAAAATGAGCTTTTTAGATAAATTCAGTGTCATTACTCCCTTTTCTTAATTTACATTAAGAATAAGGATAATCTGACTGCCCCCATGCATAATACGTTGCAACGTTGTTATATTGAGGTGTGCTCGTATCATCTTATTGCATCATGCACTTTATATAGGGAACCAAAGATTCCAAGAGTAGACGTAATATTACAATTAGAACAAATTAAACTGTTATAAAAATATCTAAATAAAATACAACAATCTAATATAAAAATTATAATGCCAAATAATATTCATAACTATGATACTAGATCTCAAGACAATGTTTATCAACAGAATACAAGAACAAACATATGTTTAAATAACCCAGTGATATACATAGGATAGGCTAGTAAGTCATACAATAATATACCCGAAAATATTAGGAACATAGAAAGTTACAGATTATTTATAGAACAAATGAAACATAATCTAGGTATATCATAAAATCCAACCAACACTGATAAATAATTTAGGGTAGTATTCCCGAGGCCAGAGCTTTAGGCACGGTTTACGGAATTATTGTATTGTTGTAATGTATAAAGTGATAAATAAAGAATGTTTTCAAAAAAATATTGTGGCTGTCGTACAACCGCAAGTTCGTGAATCTACGTTCCTGTGCGAAGCCGTGTTTCATTTTAGGCAGTGTTGGCCCTAATTTTGATTATTCTGTGTTACATTTTCTCTGCGGTTTTGAGATTGACGGAAAATCGTGTGTCATTCGGCCAGACTCTACGTGGATACTGGTCACACAATAAAAATTTGTGAGAAAAGTTGGAAAATACGTTTCCATCTCTGAGTTTCCCACACTTAGTTTTGTTTAAGACATCTATTGGTGGTTTCGGACCTCTTTTTATGAGTCTTTCGAGGCATGTAACTTAACCACTACGCAGCCAGCAGAGGGCCATCTTTTAAGAGGACCAGATATTTTCTCCAGAAGGACCTGCGGATAAGTATCTTTCTATTTAAACAAAACATGTCGTGTTGACTCTGATTTTATTATTGATATACAGACAAATATAATTTTCTGCCGTACCCGAAACTAAGTAGTTTTTCTCTTGTTCTAATGGAGGACATAGGCTATTTTGTTCAACTATTTGTAACATAATTTAACTGTATTTTTCAACTAATTTAACGTGTTGGTTGATTTAATAAGGGACATTTTGTCTATACACTGGCGAACATCGACGCGCATACATCACCGTGCGTTCATGTATTAATATTTGTGCGCGTGTCTGTGGGCCCCTTTAGTCGTAAACAGCGGCAGCGAGCGCGATCCAACTTACAATAGGACTCGCGAGTCTATGTATGTACGAATAATTTATTTTAAAGGCCTTAGAGGCGTCAGAAAATTAAAATTTTTTACAGTTCCCACTATAAATACAAAATCTTTCAGAAAATGTCATACTAAAAGAAAAATGCTAAATGACCCCATTACATTGGTGACAAACCCACATAAAGGACATCACATTAGGTTGTTGTTGTTAGTGTTGCATAGGACTGGTAAATTAATATGGCCATGATGGGTATTTTGACTTTTTGCCTGGCAAGTTTCAAAAGCTTCGCCGCGTCCTATCTCTTACGTTAGACACAAAAAAAGAAAATGTCGCGTTTTGGAATAGAAAATAGTGAGATGAGAAGGGTTAACATAATACAAAGAGATCAAAGACAACGATATGGAAACCATTTATTGGAATTTTGTGAAGAAAAGAAATACACAATTGAGGCAGGAACCTCCGTCAAAGAGTTAGCTAGAATTTTGGAGGATTGGCGAGTCAATATGAAGAAAAAATTCTCAGAAGACTATAAAAAATATGTTGTGATGGTAGATAAAACTCTACCCATATCATACAATTTTAGAGTACTAGAGGAAAGGGGAAAAATTGTAGACCTACTTCTATCGAACGATAATGAATTTATATCCGTGGTACCTTTATTCATTAATCGCGACTTTGAAGCCAGAGGTTTTAACTTCCCTATGCTCTAGTAGAATAAGGTTAAGATAAGTAAATAAAGTAGAAAGCATTCTACTTACATCACATAACTTTAAAATACTAGAGAAAATAGAAAAAAATATAAGCATGCACTGAAAAAATAGAGAGCTTTGGCCCAAAGTCCCCAACGCTCTTGGGTTGCTTTTGAGCGTCACTTTTTGTAGACAAGAGAAAATATTTTGCTTTAAGCGAATGTTATTTGAATTAAGAGAATTTATATTGGAACAAGAGAAATGGTTCTCTTGAAACAAGAACGAATTTCTCTTGGATGTTTTTCACTCCAGATAAAATTCAAAGCTCTTGTTTTAAAATCGCGGAAATTAGGCATTCTATTCAAGAGATAAATGCTTAGAATTCATATCTAAAGCTCTTGCTTTAAAATCCTAGGCGCTGTTGGGAAAAGACCGCGTGATTTTAAGAAGTGAAGTTTTATTTAGCGCAGAGAAAAAGGAAAAAGTTCAGATTTCCAGTCCTCCGCTTTTGGCCCAAGAACAACAATCCCCACTACAACTCACAATTTGGTACGATGCGACACTGACACAGGTGCATCTGGCCGCCTGGTGTCAATTATTCCGTAGTCTGTGCGCGTCATTTGAATAGAAGTGGGTGTAGTTTCGTGTGTGCAAAAGGCACAGTATACAATGGCGCCAGTGAAAGAATTTTTAGACCAGTTCCATCTGGGTTATTTGCTAAAACGCTAAGGTTGTTTATTATCTTTTAATAAGTTTAATACAGATAACGTTTATTTGAAAATGTAGACTATACCGGGTGGTGCACCGCCAGACTGGCCGAAGGAAATCCCATGTAAATATTGCTACCTTCAAATGTTGGCTCTCCTAATAATTTTACAGCCAAATTGGATTGGAGTCTTTTGAAGTCTAATACAATTCTGCTGTAAGACTATCAGGGAAGCCCAATTTACATGACATTTTCTATGGCCATCAGTTAGGCGGTATGTTTTGTGAAGTCGTTTTTTTATACAAAATATGTATAAACAATTTCTATTTTTGTAATAAATTCGTTTTCTAAATATCAGTTTTTTTCGTTTTATGGTATCTTTTTTGATAATTAGATGGTTTCACTACAGGCCAAAACGTAGTAAACTACCCTCTTGGAACAAGAACAATTTTTTTTAAGCCAAGTCCGAAAGCTCTTGACACTAGATACTTAATGCTATTGGACCCAGAGAAAGATTTTAAATTAAAACCACTGCCGTATTTGGAACAAGAATAATTCTTTTAAGCCAAGCCCGAAAGCTCTTGGTATTAGATATTTGAAGCTATTGGATAAAGAGGAGGGTGATTTTTCAAAAAAATTAAGTTGTTGTCATAGCAACATGTCAAAATGTAAGCATCTGATCTAGCTAAAATTAACAGATATATAGCCCTATGATCAAACACACAAGTTAACTTTAGACGCTAACTTCAAAATTGCGTGTTTCTCAACCATATTGAAAAATTAACAAGTAGGCTTTTTCCGTTGTTGTCATGGAAACGGTAAGTTAAAAGTTAACTTGTGTGTTTGATGACAGGGCTTATAAAATGTTTACTGTAATCATTTAAATTTCCACTTAATTCAATACCTGTTACATGGTTACACGATGTATACTCTACGCCAGCTACCAGTTTAATGGTGGCCGTCATATGACATCTCTAGTAACATTCGTTTTACAGAACATAAATTTCGTCAGGATCGGAGGTAGAAATTTACCAATTATAAATATTTTTTGTATTATCAAAAAACAAATTAAATAAATAAATGGGAGAAGAAACTAACCTGAACAAACCTGAATTCAAAAGTATTTTAAAAGCTATAAGTTTATCTCGGCACAATAAACTCTCTTAAATTCATAATCTTCGCCCCAATTAATTAATATTTAGGTAATATTTGTGTAATACATAATGGTTAACCAAAGTATGTTTACTTACTTTTTAATAAAAAGAAATACTTTCAGATCCACAAAGTTCATTAATATGTTAGCTAAATGTCTAATAAGTAGAAAATAAACGATATAATGGAAAAACACTATCTCAAAATACAAAAAGTACCCAAAAATATTCCTAAAAACTTTTATTTCAACGTGATAAGTCAAAATCGGAAAATGCGATGACGGGACGGCTCAGACGGATCTGTAAATCAGCTGTAAATTTCGAATGTGATCAAATGAAAGAGGGATAGACAGACGAATTCTAGACTGACGGAGAGAGATATCGCTGCAAAGGCGTAAGAAAAAGATGCATATCTACACGACACTCTAAGTAAGGTGCAGCAGATATGTCACCTGTTGACGCTTTTCCGGCGGAACGGATTATGTGAGGTATATTTATCTTCTTCACGCACTTGTAAATATGTTATTCCTATATCCGTCTCTCATCAACGCAGCAATTGCCAGTGTTCGCGAGATGATTTAATTAACCTTCTGAGGAATTAAGAGACTCGAATAATAAATAGAGGTTGGCAAATATGTTTGAAATATGGCGTTGGCCGCCAATAAACTGGTAGCTGGCGTAGAGTATATGAGTGAAATATTCATAAAATATAAACTTTAGACTTGGCAATTTTATTTTCATTTACCTAGGTTACCTTTTAAAAGTAATAATTCAAGACATGGCGTGATTGATTCCACGGCACAGTTCGATGACGTTTTTTTTATTTGATCTTTCGTTATCATGCAAGAACATCGAAATTATGCTTATAATAGGCTGAGCTTAATATTTTAATTCGTATCAAAGCTTACATTCGACTATAGGTTTTTTTTTTTATTTTTAATTCAATTTGCAACAAAAACACGCTTCTTTCAAAACTATTAAATTTTCTAATTAATTAATCGTCTCGTATTTAAAACAGCAAGTTCCTGAACCGTATTTCAAGACAAATATTAAATAGCAACGTCAAGTCGGCCGACGATGTGCTTCAACCCTCCAGCTCTAATTTATGTTTACTTAGTCCAGCTTAATCAAATACGAGCTGTTTCGCATCAATTTGCTTTAGAACCCGATCAAGGTCGGTTACAGTATAGCAAGGAAATTTACGAAAGCCCTTCGGGCTTTTAGGATACCTATAATCCATTGGTCATCGAATAACTTTAGAAAATCTAAAAAACGTTTGTTTTTGTTATTCAGGATGTTTGTAAAAGGTCTGTTCTAAGCTTAAAATAGTTTCCCAAAATTATTATTGTCGGTTACGAGTGTTATCCTGCTAAGTCACAAAAACACAATTATGCAGTAACAAAGATAAACTAATGGTTCTCTTAAATAAAACAACTCTGAAACAAAACATTTTTAATTAGCATGATCTATGAAAATATTAATTATTTATTATGTTTATAACTTAATATTTACACCAATAGAACTTTTAGAGTGATAACATGGAGATAGCAGTTAATATAAAACTAAGCTCTTATACAAATATGGAGTTTGCAGGGTTTTTTACTTGTTATACTAACTATGTTACAAGTTAGGTACACTTAAAAATCTTTATTCAAAATTATTTTAATTAAAATATAGGATATAGCAAAACTAAGGAATACAAACAAATCATTCGTGTGGAATGTTATCATAATATTCGTGAAACTCTACAGCCGAAACCTTCTTTAACTCTTGCAAATCATTCGGTGACATTAATACGGCTTGAAGATCCACAGTAAAAGTATCAGTTTCATTTAGATTATCATCTTCTTTTTCCAATCTAGCCTCATCCTTTTTTAATATGTGTAGCTGATATTCATTTTACGACACTTGACCAACCTTATAAGCTGAATATTTCTCACACTTGTCCTATTTAGGACGAAACAAAGCAATATTTCTTAAGTTTAATGCGTTGTTAAACATTGAAATTAAGAGGGGAACCACGTCTACGTTCTTGCACTAGTCCTCAACATGAAATTTATACAGCGCTTGTTTTGAGCTCCACTCAGGTAACAAATGTTTTACTTTTATATTTTAATATAAATTCTAATAGCAAAAGATCTTCTGATTCAAATGGCGCTGCTTTTTTTTATTTTGGTGTACCCAATATGAACTAGGTTTCTTGCTGGTTCGAAAACTAATGTATTTTTTCAGTTAAGGATAGTCCACCTAACAATAACAGGTGTGTTTAAAAATATCGTACGACGTATTTTGCGTTTTAGCTCTTCGATAAAAGAAGAAGGTCTGCGCCCTTATGTAATGTTCCGAATTTTTTCTATCCCGTTGCCTACTTACAGAAGTATTTTTACAGCGTTATCTCCATACATTTTTCTTTCACCCCATGTCAAATTCCAAAAATGCTGAAAAATATTCTGAGAGAACAGCACATTGTAGTAAAGACTTTTCTTTTCCTCTACAGGTACATCTTATTTTTATTTCTCGAGAGATGTTCTTTCAATATCGTAGCTCAGCATTCCTTTACTTTTTTTCGTCCAAAATATGCTTTACTCCTTTTTCCTCGGCGCTTATTTTTTTCGCCAAACCAGGTTTCTTTTTCACTTGAAAGCGCTTCTTACATTTTTTGCTTTAACTAGGAAGATCACTATCATAAGAGTCAACATTGAAGTCGGAATGCTCAGAATGAGGTACCAAAGGGCTATCATTTTTACTTTCCTCAGTTATTATGTCGCGGTCGTTAATTATGTGTATATATATAAATATATATAATAATAAACTGATTTGATGTTACTTTCGTAAGGCGACGCCCACGGAGATTCTTAAGCTAAGGAAGTTACGTTGCTGCCTGAGAGCACTGTAGTATCGATATCATCGAATAGCAATAATAATTGACAGACATCGTCATTGTTATTTAACGATATGTGCATATAATCTTCATCATTGTTTGTATCATATTCTTAGATTTTAATCTCTATATTGTCGACTACTGTAAATTTATTACTCTCTGGAATAGTAACAGCTATGATTGGAAAATTATCATTGTTCGAATTCGGACGAAATGCTAAATTCAGGTTCAGGTCAGGTTCAATTTGAAAGTTAGCACTTTCTGCATTGGACACCCTTTCTAAATTGTCATTAACTTCAGAAATATTATTATTTCGTTTTATAACCAATTCCATAATTAACATTATAACAAATAAAAAACCGCTAACTCCAAATATTTCTTTTAACAGTGGTTTGAAGCATTTATAAATTATATAATTTAATAAAAATATACTACAGATCAAAAATAAACTTACCTCTATTATATCGTACCAGCCAAAACAAAAAGTATGATATAATTACACATAAAACAAGAAGTAACCAGAGCGTATTGACACGTGCTGTCCGTTACACAGCAAAACATTAGAAATACAGTGAAAGCTCTTATAAGCGGACACTTACGATTCCAACATTTCTGTCCGCTTATGGGAGGTGTCCGCATATAAGAAAGGTAAATAAAATTTTTTTAAAAAATCGTAATTAAACAAAAAATATACTAGGTAACTTTTTTATGTAAAAATATTGGAAAACATATGAACATAATACAACTAGTTACATCAAATAGTAACACATACATACATAAAACTTTAGGTTGATTACAAAATAAAACGACTCCTAACTTAACATTTAAACGTACAAAAAACGGTTATTTTAAAAAAAAAATCTAGTATTTTTGACTGCTTTAATTTTTTAAGTTTTTCTTGCAAAAAACAATTTTAAAAATGCGATTCAATATTTTTTAAATGTTCGAATGCAACAAAATCTAATTTCGAAAACTTTTTTAGGTTTTCAACGACCTCTAAGGCACTTACGTACGAGTTAATTGGACCAGCATCTTCATTTTCTTCTTTGTCACTCTCTTCTGGCATATCTAAAGTATCCTCTGCTACTGTCTCTGCTATATTATTTTCGTTTCTGTCATTTTCATTAAATGACTCTTGAACTGATAACATTTGATCCAAATTAACAAAGTCATCATGCAGTTGGCTTTTAGATTGATCAATTTCAGTAAAGTTTCTCTAATACTCTGCTAGGGTTGCCAATGGCATATCATCTTCTGCGTCATATTCCGTCAGGTCCACCCCTTCAGCTTCAGCTTTTTTAAATCCTGCTTTGCCGAAGCAGTTTTAAATGGTATTTGGAGTTACCTTGCCCCATGCCTTTTTAATAAAGTAAATAGCTTCCAAAACGTTAATCGATTTTGATAGTTCTGAGGCGGAGGAAGCGTTATCCATTTTTGAAAGGATATTTATTAAAATCAGACCACGATAAAAAAACTTAAAATTTTGAATTATGCCCTGATCCAAGGGCTGACAAACAGATGTGGTGTTAGGAGGTAAAAATATGATTTTTATGTTTTTTTAGATTTAGATCTCTAGGATGTGACCCAGCGTTGTCCAGAAAAAGCAAAATTTTACGTTTATGAATTCCCATTCTCCTGTCCATATCCAGAAGCCAGTCAGTCATTATAATTCTTGTCATCCACGCCTTTTTATTGAAATTCCAGGTAACAGGCAAACTACTAAAGGCTACATTTTTCATTGCCCGTGGTCGAGCAGCTTTTCCAATAACCAAAAGCTTTTCTTTTTCTCCAATCATGTTAGTACAAAACATTATGGTCAATCTTTCTTTTGCCATTTTGCCACCTACGCACTTTAAATGTTAAAGTTTTGTCTGGTAAAGCCTTAAAATACAATCCACTTTCATCTGCATTAAAAATATCCTGAGGTTTGTACCCCAATAACATTGCCGGCAATATTTGTAAAAATTGGTCCACATCTACCATATTAACGTCCGCTGACTCACCAGAGATGCACTTAAAGCTAATGTTATGCCTTCTTCTCCATTTTTGTAACCATCCATCGGATGCGCTGAACTTATTACATCTCAAGTCTACAAGTCGTTAGCCATTTCTTTAGCCTTTGCTTTTATTAGCGGCCCCGATATTGGAATATGCTGGTTTCTAGCTCGAACAAATCACTCTAAACAATTCTTGTCAATCTGCGCAGCGTCACCTTTTAATTGTTTTGTTTTTTGGTCTAAATTATCAGTTGATTGCCATTGTCTACGAATGCTTTCCGTTTGTTTAACAATCTCTGCTGCTTGGGTTTTGCTTATATTAAACCTAAAATAATTTAAATAAATTTTTTTTTTTAATAAAACCCAATTATAATCTAACATATACCTTTCACCCAATTTGCGAACACTTAAATGTTCCTGTTCTGCAACGTTAATTACCTCCATTTTCTGTCTTAAAGTTAAAAAAATTTTTGTTGGCGCCATTGCTATACACCTTCCAAGACACTTACATATAAAAGACACATAACAAACTAATGAAATAACAACCGCAACGCAGGGCATTTACATGAAGGAGTATCACCTACATACTATACATACTGCGGGGAAACACCAGGGCTGTCGAAAGAAATAAGTGATTTCTATACATATCATGTACGTAATTTTCGCCCGTTGTTGGAGCTTCGCGTCCGCTCTTAAGAGCGTTTCAAGCCTGTCGGTGACAATTATGCTGTCCGTGTCCGTCCGACGGAGCGTCCGTTTATGAGAGCTTGCTTTACATAGGAATTGATACCCCAAAAATTTGGTTCCAGAAAAACTGTCCGGATCTGGAAGATGTCCGCTTATAGGAGCTGTCCGCAAAGGGAGCTTTCACTGTAGCTGTTTTATGGTTTTAAAATTGGTTTTGCGGAAAAAAGCGGTTTACGCACACTGCGTTCTCGGGCTTACAGCTGATGCAGAACACCCTCTTACTTTAAATACTTGAATAGGTCAAAATCGGTCAAAAGTGGAGGTAGCAGGTTAACACTCTTAACCGACGAAATATTAAATCTTAATAACAACAGAATTTGCACGCAAGGGGTTTTTGGGATGCGTAACAGTTTTGATGTACCTAACCGAGCAGCATTTAGCATATAGCTTCATAACTTTTTTTTTATTATACTGGGAGAATGTGCAAAAATATATCTTCTAAGTTTACGCTGAAAGATATTCAGATATTGAGAGAAAGCAGAGGCCTTCGAGAACTTATTACAAAGATTTGTAGAAACATGGAAGCATAACGTACAAAAAAAAGGATGCTAATCGGTTAATAATGAAAGAAATCAATTAAAGGTTCGGTTGGCAGTACAGAAGAACCATAACGTTAGTCGGATTGGCATTTTTTAGCAAACCGGTGTTAAGGAAATAAGCGTGCAAAGGATTATGAAAGAGTATAAATATAATCTTCATCTTTATTACTCTCCATTATGATCTACCCATATTGCTTCCAAATGTAGATGTTCCCTCAGTATGATGAGCCGGTTAGACAATTTTTAAATCATTGGCGAGGTACTAAGTGGATTGGACGTGGTGGACCAATCGCTTGGCCTGCTAGATCCCATGATTTAACACCCGTTGATCTCTACCGGGATGTGATAAAGAACTAGTCTATGCCATAGCTCCTATGAACGATTTAAAAGATCGTACACGAGAGGCAATTAGAAATATTAGAATAAGAACTCTACAAGATGTCCAACAAAATTTTGTTCAAAAGCTACATTTATGGCTTCAAGAACATGGGAGAGTTTTTTATTATATCATTAGAGCCAGACAATAAATTGTGATTTACTGCATAATAAGGATTTGTTTAGTTTTGTTTTGTCAACTCCTTTATTTTGTTAAATTTGCTTTGTATTTGTAATTCATTATTTTAAGTTTTATCCACACGTCTTAATAAATCAGTTAATAAATAACATTTAGTTTCTCTACCGTAAAAAATAAGGTAAAAAATGTCATTTAATGCTAGGTCAATAAAATGGCACAAGATTGCATTAAAAGTGCACACCTTTAAAAGGTTACCGCTAGATTTTTTAAAAATGTATGATGTAAAATATGTCCCTTTTAATTTTAGACCAAAAGCTGTAGTATTTTTGATAAGTTCCTCGATAAGGATTTAATCTGCCGTCCCCGCTTCGCCGGCGGATCAAGTATAACACAAGAAGATGATGAATAGGTATTTTACGAAAACTAGAACATGAAGTCAACAATTTTCTCCTTGCTCTGCCACAAATAGTATAAAAATCAATATTGCGGCTTTTAAAGTGATTTAAAATTAAACTAAACCCGTAGTTTCCTTGTCAGTATTTTTTTATCAATTATTTATTATCATCAAGTGTAGTTAAGTCCAAGTTAGCAGTGTCAAAATACAACACTGAAATGCAATAATTCGTTTTTGTTAATAATCGTGTCGTAATTTATATCATCCTTGGCTACTAGGTAACTGCGTTACTAAATACAACAGCACCGGTAATAGATTCGATCAAGGGCGATATCCCTATAAATTGTTAATCGAGGCTACGGTTAACCTCAACAATTGGGCGGAGTGTTGCTCCAATGCTATTACAGGCCCTTAATTCAACTGGAGGGCATGTGAATATCGCCCATCAATGTAATGATAATGGATTGGCACAACCACGCTGTAACAATAAAATTTAACGGGATTAGACTATTTATCCAGTTTTATATTACAATTGTATCTCATGTTACGACTTAACCGAATTTATATGTGTATGCCGGTGGAGGGAACGCATGCAGGATATTGAACTGTGAGACCAATCAAGTTAGTTCATGAACAGTTGCTATTATAACTTAAATCTTGCAAGCTCATTCAGAGTATCTTTTTCCAAGGTCAGTTTGATGACATGAAAAAGCTTCGAGCGGGCTTCAAAGGGACCGGCATCATAATCGGGGTTGTCAGAACTTTTTTTAGAAAGTCTTTAAGTTTTCATTATTAAAAGTTTTCTTATACAGGGTGAGTCGGGAGGAATGAGCCTAACTCTAAGGGTGTAATCTATGCATCAAAATAATAAGACAAAACTCAAATGTTGTTATCCAATATTCATTTGTTTTCAAGTTACAGCGTTAAATAAAATAATAATATTGTTAAACCAAAATATCCAACATTAACATTGTTTTAAATAAATCATTGGTTTAGTAAATTTTCAAAAATACCGCCATTGACTTCCAAAGATTTCCTGCTTCGTTTACGAAGGGCGTGCGTGGATCTTCTAATTGATTTGTGCCTTTCTTTAATATTGAGTAAAGCATTTCTAATGCGTATAATTAATGCATCCCTAGTATCTACTTTTACTTTGTAAACCTCAGTTTTTAACCAACCCCATAAATTGTAGTCCAACGGCGTGAGGTCTGGCTATCTAGGAGGCCAACTAATAGAACCACCGCGACCAATCCAAACCCCTGGAAACCTTTGATCTAAATATTGTTTGACCCGACTATCGAAATGCATGGGCAGGTGCTCCGTCGTGTTAATAATACATGTCAATTCTGATGTTGAAAGGAATCTCCTGCAGTAGTCCTTACAATTCATTTTAAAAAAAACTTAAGTAGTGATCCCCCCTGTAAGGCGATTTTAAAAAAGAAAAGGGCCAATTAAATTATTATCGATCATGCCGCACCACACGTTTACTGAAAACCTGTGTTGAAAATTACTTTCGACTATTGCGTGAGGATTTTCGTCCGACCATACATGGGAGTTTCGATTAATATTTATGCCGTCACAGGTAAATGTAGCTTCGTCAGTAAAAAGTATGTGCGGTAAAAGATGACGATTATTAATTATCCACTCACAAAATTGCATACGCTTGGCGTAGTCTCCAGGTTGAAGATTCTGTACACGCTGTACATGGTACGAATATAAGCCTTGCTCGTGAAGCGTATTGATCACTCTTTTTTGGGGAATCCCCAACTGAATTCCAATTCTTCGTGAGCTTGTCGTCGCATCTTCTTCTACTAACGCTAGAACATTTTCTATTTCTTGTAAATCCTGTTGCATGGCTCGTTCGGATGTTACATTAGCACTTGAAAGCGTTCCGGTCTCGCAGAGTTGGTTGAAAACTCTGATAAAGGCCTTTCTGTTCGGTGTTCTTTCATGTGGAAATCGTTCACGATATTCTTCAGCAGCCGCTGTAGCATTCCTATTATACAATCCCATCATAAACCATAAATAAACACCATATTGGCGTATTCGAGATGTGAATAAATATGTGGCATTTTATAAAATTAAAATAATACAAATCCGAAAGTTAACGGTGAATCAGTGTAACATTTTATACTAACACTAATAGGATAGTGACAGCACAACAATCAAAAGCAAACAATAATAACATTTATTACAGGAAAGCTAAATTAATGGAATATTTTGTTTTTGCCTTATAACTTGAAAACAAATGAATATTGAATAACAACATTTGAATTTTTTCTTATTATTTTGATGCATATATTACACCCTTAGAGTTAGGCCCATTCCTCCCGACTCACCCTGTATACAAGTATTTAATTGATAGTTAGTAACTTTCTTTGAAAGCTAGTTTGTAAATGTACTTTGAACCAAGAAATTTTCAATGTCAAAGACAGGAGGAACAAGCCAATAATGAATATTATAATAATATTTTTAGTACTTCAGAAATATTATTAATACAAAAATAATTGAAATCAAACTAAAAATGAATTTCACTGTTGTTAAACAAAAAAAATTAACAATTAACAAACCCTTATATTCCTCCTACACTTACGAAAACTTTGTAGAACTGCCAACACCCTGGCGATAGACCGTCGAGGCCCACTGGCAATTTAAAGTGCGAACTATTTTTTCCGAGTGGAAAAATTAATAGAGCAGCATATAAATACAAATTTATATGCTGCTCTATTAATTAAAGAACAGCAAATAGTTAAAGGTTTTACCAATTGGGTGATCCGTTATCAGCATTAAAATCAGTTGATGTTTGAGGTATGCGATATTTGGAATCGGACAGCTGCGTGACTGGTTGAAACAATTTACTGTAATTTGCATATTTCATTTTCTGCTATAACTGTGTTGTTTCAGACAAGTTAGTTTTCATTTGGTACCTATATTTTAGTATATCAGTATGGCTTTTTGGCGACAATTTAAAACAGAAGGTCAAGATGAATTATCGCAGGAATATAATGAGTCGGCGCCAGAGTCGGCCATCGAAAGCGAAATAAGTCCGGAATTATGAAACAAAAATTTACATGTGCAATGTCTACGCATTATTTTAAATATGTACGCGTGTTAAAGAAAAAGAAAATCCGGGAAAAACTGAAAATGCGCGTTGTACAAGAATGTACTTGTAATGAATTAACACAACTTGGGTTTTATAAGAATTTATAACGTAATTAATTTGGGGACTGTAACCGGTCATTCCATAGAGCGCAAACTAATAAATCGAAAATTCAAAACGGCTGACAATACGAAAAGGGATTTTATTCTGCGAACTATTTACAACTTTTACGAGGATAATATAGTGTCAACTTTAGAACTGGTGCGTGGTGTTTTGTTGAAATGTAGAAAAATTAGATAATCCGATTGTTATAATGGAATCTCCGCGTATCATTGAACTACGACAGGACTGCTTGCGCAAAATAAAATAGTACCTTGAATCCGATAAAAGAATAATTTATTTAGACGAAACTTGGTTTCATATTCATGATGTTGTTAACTATGATTGTGTAGACAGTACAAATTGTACTTATGGTACACCGTGTTCGAGAGGAAAACGCGCTATCATGCCGGAAATAAAAATGGCTTTGTACCTAATGTGTTGCCCTTGTCAGCAAAGAATATCACTGAATAATCAATCTCCAACTTTAAGCGCAGTTGTCCTTGATAATATTCGGCAAGTAATAACGAAGTGAGTAGCGATGTATGGAAAAATTGTGTAGCTGATGTTATGAAAACAGAAAATGGATATTCTGTTTCACCACCTATATTGCCAGTCGTAATCCAACCTGGAAACGATTCTACTTCTGAAGGTTCTAACAATTCCAGTCATTAAATTGTTTATGAAATTTAAATTAATTATGTTCATTAACACGTATCTTGGGGTGTAAGGGGTGATAGCTGTAAACGCTAGCCCTATTGACAACCTCCCCTGCTCGCGGTGCACCCTGCTAGAAAACTAACGAGGCTCTGTCGACCGAATGGCTGCCGGTATAAGCAGTCCCCTCTTGCCAACCAACAGCTTCGGGTGGATGAGTTGGTAAGGGTAAGGGCACCTTCTTGTCCTTGGGGAGAGAAATCGACCCAGAAGGCGGATGAACCAAATTGGTCAACGGCATGGAGATGCAGAAGGCAACGGGAAACCACTGCATTAAAGATCCCTTCTGGATATCCCTAGTACAATCAACCATGGCTGAGAACAAACAAGAAATGGGCCTTAGTCCCCGGCAGACCTTAAATGGTCAGAGGCTGCGAAGAATCTCCGGGTCAGCCATAAGAGTATGTACTTGGAATGTAAGGACAATGTATAAGGCGGGTAAAGTTCACGACGCCGTAAGAGAAATGTCAAGACTTAACATAGGAATCATGGGTATTAGCGAAATGAGGTGGCCGGGCAACGGACACTGTGAGATAGATCACCACCAGGTGTATTACTCCGGAGGAGATGTCGGTGAGCACCAGCATGGAGTAGGCGCTATCATTAGGAAAGATATAGCAAGATACATAACCAATTTTGTTCCTATATCAAAAAGATGTATGCTTCTACAAGTAAATGCAAAACCAGTTGCCATTAATATAATTCAGGTATATGCCCCAACGTCGGACAGCAATGATGCAGAAATCGAGAATTTTTACGATACCCTGTCGAGCACCATAAAAGAGCTGCCAAAAAATGAAGCAATAATTGTCATGGGGGATTTTAATGCGAAAATAGGACGCGGAACGTCAAACGAATTTATAGGCCCCTATGGACTTGGAGAGAGAAATGAACGAGGAGAGAGATTAAACGTTTTCTGTATGGAAGAACAACTAGTTATCCTCAACACCTTTTTTAATCTCCCTGCGAGAAGGCTTTACACTTGGAAATCACCAATGGACACAAAAGAACATATAGTTAGAAATCAAATTGATTATATATTGGTCAACAAAAGATTTAAAAATAGTTTTACGTCTGTTAAAACTTACCCAGGAGCAGACATAGAGTCAGACCACAGTCCATTGGTGGGTGTGTGTAGAATCAGATGGAAGACAGTACAAAGAAAGGACCGAAAATGTAAGCTGGATCTCCAAAAACTGAAAGATCCTCCAATCAGACAACAGGTAGAGCACGATTTGTCCAGAGCGGTTCGTAAAACAGGAGGCACAAGTACCACAAACACAATAGAAGAAGAGCTTAATCATATAAAAAGAGCTATTGGCACAATCAGTGAGAAATACCTAAAAGCAAAAAGCACAAAAAGAAAAACGTGGATGACAGACGAGATTCTTCAGATGATGGAAGAAAGACGAGCACAAAAAACAGTCAACCAGACTAAATATAAGGAATTGCAAAAACAAATTAGAAGGAAAATTAGAGAAGCTAAGGAAATCTGGTTTGCCAAAGAATGTCAAGAGATAGAAACTCTTCAACAAAAATACGATAGCTTTAATGTTCATCGGAAAGTTAAGGAAGCCGCTGGTATCTACAAACACCGAGCTACGGGTATGCTGGTAGACAACACGGGGAAATTAATTATAAACAAACGAACTCGTATACTTACATGGAAAGAATATATTAAACAACTTTTTGCAGACAACAGACCAGACCCCCACAACTGCAGACTTGCACAACCGGACCGTCAATCACCATCGAAGAAGTTCAAAATGCCATCACGCAAATGAAAGTAGGAAAAGCCCCTGGACCGGATGATATTAGGGCTGAATTCTTGAAACTCCTCGACTGGGAAGGCACCAAGTGGCTCACAAAGCTGTTTAATTACATTTATGATAATGGATATCTCCCTCAAGACTGGCTCGTATCAGAATTTATTACGCTTCCCAAAAAATCTGGTGCTAAGAAATGTAGCGAATACAGGACCATTAGTCTGATGAGCCATTTTCTAAAGGTATTTCTAAAGGTCATACACAGAAGAGTATACAAACTTTGTGAAGAGCAAATGTCAAATACACAGTTCGGCTTCCGAGATGCTGTTGGAACAAGAGAGGCATTATTTTGCATACAGGTGCTGGTCCAGAGAAGTAGAGATGTTAACTGCGATGTCTATGCCTGTTTTATAGACTACCAAAAGGCATTTGATAGAGTTCAACACGGAAAAATGGTTGAAATACTGAAGAACGTTGGTTTGGACGACAAGGATATTAGAATAATTATCAACCTGTACTGGAACCAGTCCGCCTTTGTTCGAGTGGAAGGAGAGAAAACAGAAGCAATAGAGATACTGCGCGGTGTAAGGCAGGGTTGTATACTCTCACCATTATTATTTAACATCTACTCGGAACAAATATTCAAAGAGGCCTGTGAGGAAACGGAATGTGGTATACTAATTAACGGGAACCGCATTAATAACATTAGATATGCGGATGATACTGTGGTGCTCGCGGACAACCTGGGAGATCTCCAAGAAATCATGACCAAAATAACACAAACAAGTGAACAATATGGCCTTGATCTGAATATTGGTAAAACAAAATTTATGGTGATCAGTAAGAACGCAGTGGCAGCAGGAAGAATGACAATAGGTCTGCAGCAGATTGAAAGAGTTAGTAACTACACCTATCTTGGAACCATCGTTAACGACAAGTGGGACCACTCACAAGAAATTAGATGTCGTATAGAGAAGGCCAGGGCGATATTCTTAAAAATGAGAAATGTTTTTAGAAGCAGGGATCTAACACTAACAACGAAAATAAGATTACTGCGCTGCTATGTGCTCTCCGTTCTTCTGTACGGGGTGGAGTCGTGGACGCTGACTGAAGCTACAAGCAAAAAGCTGGAGTCTTTCGAAATGTGGCTTTACCGTAGATTGCTACGTATATCATGGACCGATCACGTTACCAACGAGGAGGTGATGAGGAGGATGAACAAGGAAAAGGAAGTACTTATCACGGTAAAGTCCAGAAAGCTCGAATATCTAGGACATATTATGAGAAACCCGAACAGATTCCAGTTACTTCAGCAGATATTACAAGGAAAAATCCTTGGACAACGCGGACCAGGACGAAGAAGAACTTCATGGCTAAAAAATCTAAGAACATGGTTTGCAATGAATACCACTGGTCTTTTTCGAGCTGCGGTGAACAAGGTGATAATTGCTGGGTTGATAGCCAACATCCGGAACGGATAGGCACTCAAAGAAGAAGAACACGTATCTTAACAAATTTGTTATATTACAGAACGTTTTCATTCTGCTGATGCGATCAATTTGTTGTTAAAATATATATGTATAGTGAATTCTAACTACTAACTGTATATTCCAACTAAAATAGTACCCGCCCCTATCCTTTCTTGGCAAGAAAAACTCATACCTCCTGGTGGTCCTGGCTGGACAAAGACAATTTTTTTTAAATTGTTGTTGGTAAAATGAGCATTTTTTTTTTACCGAAAGACCATTTTAAAAATATTAAATGCATGTGTTCTTTGCAGGCGAAGTCACGGGTACAAATCCCTTATCGATGTTAACTATATTTTTAAATTGTTTTTGGAAAAATTAGTATTTTTCTTTATAGAAAGACCATTTTAAAAATATTCACTGCAGGCGAAGTCACGGGTACAAACCTTTCATCGATATAAACTATAATGAACAAGCTGTAATATATAATATTTAATCATATTAAAAATTAACAACAATCCGCATTTTAATTATTTGGTAGAAGCGACGCCTATGTGGTCAGGAGTTCAATGCTTTTTATGTCATCAAATTAAGCTTGGAACAACTATACCTGATGTATTTTTGCAGCTGTCAAAAATTGAAACATTTTGACGAAGCTTTATGGTTTTTAAAGTAGATCTTTAGTAACGGGTCAATCTCTATTTGAATTTTATTTAGTGATGCCGCGAGATGAGACGAGACGAGAATTGGCCCATTCTCGTCTCGTCTCGTGAGGCGAGAATTTTTTTTTTATCTCGTCTCGACGAGAAATGCGTTTTTCTCGCTCGAGAGTGCCATTGTCTCGTCTCGTCTCGTCTCGTCTCGTTTTTTCTCGTGAGTAGGGAATCATAAAAAATATTTTTTTATACGAATCTTAAAATGGGTAAACATTTAAAAGTATCTGGTCGTCTCGCAGAAGGGTTTAATATAAGTCGGTTTGTTAGGCATGTGACTTAGAAACTATTTTTCTTAGATCAACAAAATATTGCAAGCGGCCATAAGACATAATTCACGTAATGTAATAGGCTTGACACCGAGGTATTTTCAGTCCAAAATATACGGGGTGGGAAAAGATACAGAATGGAGAACGATTTATAATAATAATAATTGATTCATAATGGAACTACCCTTCTTTTATTATTTATTTTTTGCCATAATTCGGGGCATAATTAACTGCAATGAATGTCATCCGGGGAAAAACCTATATTTCCGAAAATGCTCTATTTGACATATCAATCTCTCATAGTTTATGAAATATTCGGACTAAATCGCGGTAACATTAGATAATTATTGTGTCCTTCTTTTACATATGAGTTATACAATGTAAACTGTAATTGGTTTAAGATCACCGCCGCTACAACGTTTTCAATCGAAAATGCTTTCTTTCAGATTTGGTTAATTATTTAAAAATGTCAACTACTAACCATAGACAGAAGAAAGAGGCTAGACAATTTCATTCTGTTCTCTTGAATATCTCTTTTAAGGTAAATGCCTTCACAATACGATAGTGTGAGAACGTTAAACACATTATTTTTCTGTCTATATATTAGGAGATACCTAAAATTCAGTGTTCTAACAAACGAGAAAATTCGAGAAAATTCGAGAAAAAACGAGAAATTTCTCGACGAGAAACGGTCTTCTCTCGTCTCGTCTCGTGACTTCTCTCGAGAAAAAAATTTGACTCTCGTCTCATCGAGACGAGACGAGACGAGACACGAGAATTTCTCGTCTCGGCGGCATCACTAATTTTATTGCACCAGTAATTGTAAATTTAAGTCTCCAAACATAAACTCCCATGTGGAATGTAAAAGAAAGTTCTAACACTTATGAAAGTAATCATTGCTCTTGCACTACAGTTTCATTGACAGTCGTTTTTTTTTACGAAGGCCAAATAGTAAATTATGTTAGGAGTTTTTATACCAAATCTAAGTTATCCAGTTGGGACCGGCCTTTAGGGATGTCTGACTGTCAAAACGCGGAGAAAATTTAGTAATCTTGCAAAGATATTGGGATATCTGAAACGTGAAACATTTTGAGAGCGACGGTAATAAACCGCACTAAACTAAAACTTATAAATAAAAAACATAAAATGTAGGGTCTTAAAATGATATTTAATACAAAAAAGTAAACAAAGTACGTATAGGGATAGAAAAAGTTATTTATAGAAAGTCCGGGTTTATTGTAAATGAAAAGTTAAGTTGCTCTAAAGCCTTATAAAAATAATTTCTCTGATGGTATATTTCATAAACTTCTCTATCATCTGCACAGACGTAATAAGTTTTACTTCGTGAAGGGAAAAGATAAAAAGCAGTACATATTCTTTGAGGCGGATTTCGTCTTAAAGAAAGCAAAAAGTTGTTTAATCTTTATTTTTTGCTTTGTAAGGATATTTTAATTAAAAAATGTGTACCTATTTAAGATTATGAAAAAATACTTTACGTAATTCTGTAATAATTGCTATAAGCAATATCATGTTATTCAAAGTCCGTGCTATAGAACAATTTTAAAGCTACTTAATATAAGAAGGGATAAATATTTTTAAAATACAAAAATCTTTCAATTTCTTGCAGAGAAAAAGAAAACTCATATTTCAATATTTTTTAATATTGCTGATTAGATATGACAACTAAGGGTATATATATTTAATTTTTTTGCCACAAGCGTTTCGTAATATTGGCAACATAACGTGTTCCTCGAATGAAGTGTTTTTGTTTTTAAAATTTAACAAAATGATCGTTGGGTAAATGTACTGGTAGCTCTGTGGAATCAAGCTATTCGTATCACTGAGGAACAACTTTTTATTGTGGGAATTAAAACGCTTAATTGATTATTTGGTAATTGTGGCAACACAACCTATATTTCATGAAGTGAATCAAATTGCAGGGAAGATATTACCCCAAAAAAAATTTAGTTCATTCAATTAAAGTATTTAATTGTCGAATATTTTTTTAACTTAAATTTTATTGCGTCAATTAAATTTTGCTAATTTAGTTTTCTCCGGAATTTCTTTTATTAAGGCTTTATTATTATAATAAAATATTAATTCCTTTAAATATCAGATGCAAAAATAATATTATTAAACTTTTATTCCCCGTGCAATTCCCATGTTTACAGTCAAGATTATAATTTATTTTCATCCCCATATTAAAAATGTGGTTGGCCGAATATAAGTTTTATGATGCAGTGGTCACGTGACCATCTTCTTCCTCGTTGCATTCTCAGTAATAAGTCGGCGAGACAACGCGCAGACGCAGCATTTATGTGCTGTACCAGTTTGGTTGCTGACAATGGAGGGCGCATAGTTTATAATGTATTAGTTTTACTTTCTACATTGTGTGTTTATGTGATTTGTTACAGGAATGGGAAAAGGTGTTCAGATACGATATGATTGCTGCGTGAGGGTGTGCCACAAGAGCAACATTGAAATAATTCAGCGCTTTTAGAATAAAGTACTAATGAACATAGTGTTTGCCGAGGTGTTTGCTATAAGGCTAATGGAAAACGACTCTTTTACTACGGTAATGCCGAGGCTATCCTGCTCAAGGGTTTAATTAAAAAGAAGACTTAAGAACGTAAAACCCTATGAATTAGTAAAATAGTTTCAGTGCAAAGCAAAGTAAAGTGCGGTAGCCCTACACTTCATTTCTATGTTATGTTAATGTTATTAGAGCCTAAGGATTATTGTTGCAAGATTAGGGTCGCATGTCCTACTGCAAAGCAGGCAGATACAATGAATCGCCACGATATTTCGAATGTGTCACGTGGTCAGCTAGTGTCATTCCGTCAAAATATTAGTCTTTAAAAACCATTCGGCGGCTCCCTAGTTTACGCTAAGATCCTACGAGAGACACGTTTGAGGACGAGTTTTGTGAAATGTTCAAAAAAAAAAAAACTATGTGATTTCTTTCTTTTTTAATTTTTTCTTGGTGGATGCTTCTAGGTTTTTTTGTTATACCGTAATATTTTATATGTATTTTTTATTCTAACGCACCCAACTATAGTTTCTCAGATCATCATTTGACGGTTAAAATTATGAGGCTCGTTTGTAAACATTGCTTCAAATGTAGACGGAATGTTGGAAGTTGAGACTTGGTATATTTCAAACAATCGCGCGAAAGTTATGACGTTTAAGTGGAGTGCAGAAAACTGCTTGAATTTAATTCTCAAATATAGACAGGACCCGTATTGGGGATTCTAAAAATTTAAAAGATAAATGCAGTCAAAAAATTATGCGTGAGATACAGTAGCGGTAATCTTTTTTGAAGTAAAGCCCGAATTACCTAATATAACCGAGCTATACTCTGTTGCTCAATTCGAGAGAGTAATAAAATGTAAATTTCGAATGACAGGACCCATTAAGCAGTATGAACAACTTAAAGGTTTAGGTAATTTGCAATGATAGTTTTCAAAAATTCCGAATTTTAAATATTTAAGACCTACACACCCCGAATAGGTCCTAAATTAGGGTCACTCTAATTTGCATACAATAGAAAGACGAGTTTGGTGAATGAAAGTAAGCGGCGTTACTATATGGGGTTTAATTTACAGTGATATGGCGGAAGGCGAGGTACCGTTATATATCGTTTTAAAGCGATTTCGTCGACAACAAATTTCGTACAAAGAGGCTTATTTAAGTTTACAATCTCCAGTGGCTCCTTTTTTAGCATATCTTTATGAAATGGCTTCTTATTTACCGTAAGCCAATGAATGAAGTCATTTTTTTTTAAGAAGACGTTGGTATTTATTCGGATTTTCTTGAGTTGTAGTTGGCATTATCCATGACTATAACAGACCCAGCAGGAATAAGGTCTAGCATTTGCTGGAAGTATTCTTCAAAGAGATCAGTGTTTTTGTCTTCATGGCAGTCTCCAGTCCGCTTTGATTTAAATGCTAGTAAGTCGCCATCGACAAATCCATTTTTGCTACCGATGTGAGATTATTAATCTTTTACCTTTTTCCCAGGGAGCTTTTATTCCAGTGAACCATTGCCTCGCGCTATATATATGTTTATCCTGCCATATTTTACCAACGTTACCTACATCCTTTATTTAACCAAGTTTCGTCCATATAATAGATATTCCTGTTTTCCCTTTGAAATTGTCTAACTGCCATCAAATGTCGTCGTCGACAGCAGATGATTTCGTCTTTCTCTATTAAAATAATAACAATAATTCATTTCCTTCAAAGTTTTCCATAGTTTCTTCTTACCCATGGATGGAGTGAAATTATACTCTTTCTTTCAGACATTATCAGACATTATTTGTCCAAGGTAGCTATTTCTTTTTTTAATTAAAACAAGTGTATGATTCTTCTGATGGCAGTCTTTTCATCCTCCTTTATTACAGTTTCTATTCTTCCTGTACTTTCCTTTAGTGACCTGATGGGGCCGCGTTTATCCTCGTGCACAAGTCGGTATATTGTTGACTGTCCGACTCCAGTCATATTCGAGCACATCTCAACTATTTTTGCAACTCCTAATGTTAAATTTTGGTGGCGAAGAGCGTTGACCACATTGAGGATAATTCAAATATATTCAAATATATTACGAGAATTGATTACATAAAAAATTCTAAAACTATTGTTTTAAGAAATGCAATTGATTAACAATAAAATATAGAATACTAGGTAAGAGAGAGGAGCACCTAAATTTTGAAAAATTTGTACTGTGCTCCACCTACAAAGTTTTTATTGGACAGTTCTTAAATCTTGCAATTCATCTATGGCAACGGAGAAATAATCCAAGATGCATTGTTAGTTTATACTAGGCGTGGCTGAGACGGCTGAGACCGACAGAGAGTGGTATATTATATTTATAGGGTGTAGGTCGATGAGCGGGTTACAAACAAAAGATGAGAAGAAAATTCATGTAAACTTTTCTTGATTACAGGTAATATACTTTTTGGCCATCATTTTGAATTTGTTAGGTTTATCTATCATACGAACTTCAACAGGAAGCTTATTGAAATATTTGGGTCCATTAAAAGACAAAAATTTTTGTGCAAATGTTGTAGTGAAGAAGTTTTGTGACATTTCTTTATTACTTTTCTTTCTAGTATTATAAGCATGAGCTACCAGGTTTTGGACAGGGTCAAAGTGTAGGTAAACAAACACAACACCACACAAAACATATAGTAGCCTAAGATTCAACAATCCGGAGTCCCTGTACAGCGTTTCTGTTGCAAACCGTCTTTCCTTTTTAAGCATAACCTTAATTATAGAGTTTTGGCAAACTCTGAGTGGACTTACCGTACTGTCTGTTGAACCTCCCCATATAACCAAAGCATACCTCAGGATCGATTCCACAAGTGATGTATATACTGATGTTAGTAAGGTGTGGTGTGTTAGGATATCTCTTAATTGATAGAAGATGGGTAGTAGGGTTTTTAGTTTTTTTGTTAGCATTTCAACATGTTTATTCCATCTGAGATGTTGGTCCACAATCACTCCCAAATACCTCAAACACTCCACCGAGCCAATACTTTCCCTGCATGTACAATTTACACAGTTTTGAGACAAACAAAATGGAGAATGTATAATAATATTTTTATATTTATTTAAGTTAACACTTGTAATAGAGAATGAAATAAATTTAGTTTTCATGACGTTAAGAGAGAGAAGGTTGCTATCCAACCAACTACGAATTATACTTAATCCTCTGGAGGCATTATTTGAAACTTGTTCCCAGTGTTGTCCTGTAAAAACTATTGCTGTATCATCAGCATATGAAATAATTTTCGCATCAATATTCAATAAAAAAAATGCTGTTTATATAAGCAAGGAATAAAATTGGTCCTAGAACCGTGCCCTGTGGTACTCCAATCGAGCTAACTAGTGGAGTGCTTAAAGTACCATTAACTTTTGTAATGTGAGTTCGTCCTGTAAGATAATTCCGGATCAATCCCAAACAGACACCCCTCACTCCCATTCTCTAAAGTCTTGTAAAAAGTATGTTATGATCGACAGTATCAAAAGCCTTGGCGAGGTCCAAAAATACCGCCAAGCATCTCCTACCCTTATTTAAATTGTCGTTTAGGTGATTCACCAAACTGAAAATAGCCATCTCAGTGCTCTTGCCTGTCCGAAAACCATATTGATTTTCACTCAAAATATTAAATCCTTCCAAAAATTTGACCAATCTCACCTTGAAACATTTTTCAAAGATTTTTCCCAATGAATTTATAAGCGATATTGGTCTGTAATTACCCACTAGATCCCTATCCCCACCCTTAAAAACTGGTGTTATTACCGACTCCTTAAAGGTGTCGGGCACAACACCCGTACTAAAAATTTGATTAATGACATGCTTAAGAGGTTTTAAAATTACATGATGAATATTTTTGATTAAGATTGAAGAAATTTCATCTGGTCCCGTGCTATTTTTATTTTTTAAACTATTAATAACCTCTATCAATTCAGCGTCATTCACTGGTGTGAGAAACATGGACTGCGGCATGAACGGATCATCAGCTTTTACTTTATTATGTGTATTGTCAATTTTAGCAGCCATTTCAGTTCCAATATGACAAAAATAGCTGTTAAAGTATTCAGCCATATCAAAGTTGTCCCTAATGTAGTCATCATCATCACCCCTTATTTGTGTAATGTTTTCATACTGTTTAGATTTAATATTTGTGACTTCTTTAATTACAGCCCAAGTCTTTTTTGTGTCACCCTGTGCATTGTTTAAAATATTTTTATAGTAGATTCTTTTAGCATGCTGGATAATTTTATTTAATTTATTTCTATACATGTTATACCGTGTTAGTTCGGTTGCAGACACATTAACTTTTTTTACTATCTTTTTCTTCAATGAATCCCTTTTTTTAATTGAGTTAATTATTCCCATAGTTACCCAAGGTTTTAACTTAGTTAAATTTTTTTTTGGTACAGTTATACTTGTTGATAGTTTAATATTTTCTGCCAAAATTGACAAAAAAATATGTGCTGCCAAATTAGGATTGTATTCATTCAGTACCGCACTCCATGTTTGCACTGATAGAAGTTTTATCAATTTTTTGTAGTCGACAATTTTGCGTTGTATGTGTCGATCTTTAGATTCATACAAAAAATCATCAACATTTAAGAATGTGGTATAATGATCTGTTATTGAATTTTCTATTATTATTGGAGTCAATTGAAGCCTATTTCTTTTTTTATTAATAAAGATATGATCAATGCACGAAGCAGTTCTCTGGTCTGCACGAGTTTCCTTGTTAATGTATGAGCTATACCCAAAACTTCCCATCAAAGTTACATAACTAGTTGTTACATTACTGTCTGATAATAAGTTTATATTAATATCGCCTGCTAAAATTTCCATATTTGACTTTAAAGAACTAATTCTATTTAAATACGTATGTAGACTAATCAAAAACATATCTATGTCACTGGAAGGGGATCGATACAGACAGTTAATAGCAAACATATTAGAATTGTTAGTAATTTCTACTCTAGTGAATGTTAGGTTGTTTAATACTACTTGAGAAACTCTGTGTTCTAAATCATTATCTATGTATACCAAAAGACCATCGTTTTGATTTAATTTTGAGTTATTGTAATAAACCTGGTAACCTGCCATATTGTAAAGTGGTAAATAAGAAATATTCCACGTTTCACTTAATATGATAACATGGACATGAATCTTTATAGAATGTAGAAAAATTTGTAGTTCTTGAAAATTTTTATTAACGCTTCTTATGTTAAGTTGTAATATATTGAGCCCTGCCATTTGACCCACCTTAGCACTAAATTGATCAATATTGCAACTCAGCGTCTCAATCTCAACCTCCTCCACCAAACCTTCATCGCCACGCAGTATATCCATTAAAAAATCGTAATAGTTCGGCGCTAAAAAACCAAAATAATAATAAGCAATAATAATTTAATTACATGATTGCAAAAATAATTTTTTTTTTACATCAAAAAAGTATTGTTTACTTGTTTATTAAATTATGTATAGAAAGGATTTAGAGATAGTACAGTATAATGAAAAAAAAAATAAACAAATAAATAAATTTTTAATTGTCTTCATCTAAATCTTCCTCCTCCCTTTCAATGGCCTTTGTATATGTAAGGATTCCCTCATTTGTATTCACATATATCACTCCATTTTTAGACCATACGTTTTTAAACCCATATTTACTTGCAGCTTGGTTTAATATTTTTAAGTTTTGTGATGTAAGATCTTCCTTTATTGTAAGCCCCGTGCCTTTTAATTCTTTTTTCATTGAATATATTTTATTTTTGATTTTTAACTCCCTTAAAGTAATTACCACACCTCTCGGCTTGTTTTTTTGCTTCTTTCCAAATCTATAACCTCTTTCAACTTGACCTGCGGTTAAATTTATCTTTAGTTTATTGTTAAGGATATCCAAAAGGTGTTTTTCAATGGTCTCATCTTTTTTTTCAGGTAATCCAAAAACCACAATGTTTTTATTTCTAATGCCTTGTTCAAGGCTATTTATTTTATATTGATAACGGCGATAATAACTTTCTCATTTTTAGAAAAGGCAGTTTTACTAATGCGTTTCTCAGCAACAAATTCAGAAACACTAGCCATTTTCAAGAACAAAGTTTTCCAACAACTGCCGGAAAGTTACTAAACGTTTTAAATTTTTAAAACACCTACTACCTACCCGATCTCGGGTCCCCTAATAATAATCATAGGTACAATAATAATAACTGGACTACACCTATGGAATACGTTGAAGACCACTGGGTTTTATGGTTCAATAATAATTTATTACTATCTCGCATTAAGCAACATACTATATATAGCTTAGCTACATATAGCCAGCTATACAGGGTATGCCAAAGTCGATGGTACATTAGGAGAATCTAAAAAACGAAAATTTTTGAAAATGCGGCATTGTCAGTTCTGCCTTTACCGGATACGAACTTTAGAATTTTAAAACTTTTTGTGTTTGAATGAGTTGTTGCTGCATTATGTTGTGTTATGTTGCTCCAGTGTGTACGCGGCTTTATATACATTAACATGCATCGTGAAGTTCTCGTACCGGATATTTAAATTTGTCTTTTCAATTTGTATTAAAAGATCGGTTGTACGTACTTAAGTAATAATTAAATTTAAAAATAGAAATAATTAATTATTATTTTTAAACGGAATGTGTAATTACTTATTTATTCTGCATCCGTAAATGGCAAGGAGTTATAGCTGTCGAGATACACGCTACTTAATGTTTATATGTAGAAGGCTTCCCTGAGTTGTAAGTAAATCTTAAAAGTTTCTTTATGTAGTAGCCCAGTTTATTTAGGTACAACGAAAATAATCTTAGTTTATAGAGTTAGAGGGACACATGGGTTAAAATATAATCTTTAAAGTACATTTATTACAGAGAAACCGCTTTCATAAGCCATTGGAATACGAAATATGATAAAGCGTTTAAACGTCGTTCTATACACTTTTTTATGCATCTTCGTGACCTATAAACCAGACTATTCTATGTCCATATTTCTAAATTATACAGGAGCTAAACTTGATAGTTTGAAAGGGTAGGAATTAAAATGGTTTATGATACTTTGTGTAATTATATTATACAGGGCTGCCGAGAAGTCCGGAATAAAATTAATATAGCCTTAACCTGTAACTTTTGGGGAAAATGCTCGGACACGTCAATTTAGTTTTATATATGCTCACATTTTGACGTTATTCGTTTGTTTTTTTATAGACATTTGTCAAAGATATGACGACATCGGTCATTTTTTTAAATGGAAACGTACAGCTTGTGATACATCATTTGAAAGGTAATATCTCGTTCTCATAAATTTTGGCGCGATTTTATCAAGCTATTTCCAAATGGCGACTGATAAAAGTTTTAAAAAAATCCCTATTTAAATAAGCGGAAATGATAAATCATTGATTTTTTTTACCTTTCAAGATAAGAAATCTTCATTGTTTCACGTTCTGACATTTTGTGACATTGTGACTTAATAATAGTTATGGTTTCTTTGTCAAAAAAAAAATAAAAATGTAACGAAGCAAAACAAAACACAACAAAAAGGTGGTTTAACGTGGCAAATGCTGGAAATATCCTCCACCCTCTACTTGGCATGCTCCCAGACGATGGTAAAATCTGTCGACGGAATTTCAAATGGCTTCAGCCGGTATGTTATGTGTCTCCAATCTAATTTTGTTTTTCAAATCTTCAATATAATTTGGCCTATTTTGATAAACTTTTTCTTTTAAATGTCCCCATTAGGTATATCTGGATCTACTTCGTTGGAAAACATTACAGCTAGAGCAGGCCTCAACTCGAAGGTTAAGAAATCCAGGTACCGTTCAGCTGTGAGGTTTCCTTCCAAAAAGAATGGCCCTAAAATTCGGTTATTAATGATACCTGCCCATACATTTACTTTCTGGGGCCGCTGAGTATGCGCTTCAAATATCCATCGTGGATTTTCTTGACTCCAGAAACGATAATTATGCCTGTTAACCACCCCGTTTAAATAGAAAGTAGCTTCATCCGAAAATAATATGTTCTGTGGAAACCTATTATTCTCGTCACACCGTCTCATCATTTCTTCGCAAAATTGCAAACGCCTATCATAGTAATCTTCTAAAAGCTCTTGGACAAGACTTACTTTATAAGGGTGGTATTTTTCTGCTTTCAAAAATCATCCAATAGTACCTCTAGATGTATCATGATTTTAAGCCAATGAAACTGTTGAAACATGCGGATTATCCTGCAGAGATAATGCAATATCCAATTTTTCATCGTCGCCTAAAACACGTGGCCGTCCATTCCTAGGCAAGTCCTTTACTGTGCCATGTTCATCAAATTTGTGGAATTTTTTACTAATAGTGCCCTGTGAAATTTGATTTTCCAGATATTTAGCATTAAATAAAGTGCACACTTCACTTTGACTTCTTATTTTATCTCCACATCCTAACAATATGAAGACTTCGATACGCTGCCTTTCCGACAAAACCATTTTTGTTTAGAAAATTGTAAAATAATAGTTCGGAAATACCTAAATTAATTTTATTTCATACTGTATTGTAAAACACACCTTTACATATTTGAATTTAGTCCAAGAAAATAAGGTTTTACAGCAATAAGTCCGGTAAATTTTTTTTTATCGGACTAGTCCTGTGAAATTTCTTTACCGGACTGAAATTTGTAAGTTTTAGTTTAATCAATGTCAAACACACAATGTTTCCACCAGTAAATATAAGCACTTTTCAAATATACGACGCAGAATAAAACTTCATTATAATTTCAAAACATAATTATAATTTTCAACAGAACAGTATGAAATAAAATATTGTACGTCATTCGTCCGGCAAATCCTTCACAGTATTCATTTCAAAATTCCAGACTCGGCTCCTTCGTCGCCTCGTTTCGAAACATTTCACTCATACTGTAAAAGTTGATTTACCGGACTTATAACGTAAATATCTATTACCAGTTCACAATGTCACAAAATGTCAGAACGTAAAACAATGAAGATTTCTTACCTTGAATGGTAAAAAAAACATCAATGATTTATCATCTCCGCTTATTTAAATAGGGATTTTTTTTTAACTTTTAACAGTCGCCATTCTGAAGTAGCTTGACAGAATCGCGCCAAAATTTATGAGCATACTGTACGAGATATTAGCTTTCAAATGATGTACCACAAGCTGTATGTTTCCATTTAAAAAAAGGATCGATGTCGTCATATCTTTGACAAATGTCTATAAAAAAACAAACGAATAACGTCAAAATGTGAGCATATATATAAAACTAAATTGACGCGTCCGAGCATTTTCCCCAAAAGTTACAGGTTAAGGCTATATTAATTTTATTCCGGACTTCTAGGCAGCCCTGTATAAGGTAATTACATAGTTCATTGTCAAATTAAAGTGTTATTTATAGACTGAAAAGAGTAAATTTAGTTGAATAATGTTTATTTCGATATTAGATAAAAAGTCTTATTTCACATACTTTTTTTACTTTTAAATTTCCTTTATTATAATTTCTAAAGTATCTATAACCTCAGTCTTAACTAGTTTTAAGGGGTCCATATTGTCTAAACTACTCTATGTATACTTACTCTAAGTTAAGGCTAAACATCCTAAAACTATATACGATAAGTTTAACAACCGGAGCCGGAGCTCCGGGGGCCGGTGTTATGGCCCTTGGTTACGATTAGACGTTTAACAATTGGAAAACGCTCAACAACTTTCCGGCAGAAGGCCTTGCAGTGTATTATGCGTGTTTATTGTCTTTCAACTTGAGTATTTGGACAATGCACCACCATAATTATTAATTGAAATCAATAGCTTGGCATTTGGGGAAGGAGCTGCCAAAAAAAAACATTTATTTTATTCAGTCTAAAACACCATGTCCCCATAGCAGGTTAGTTGTGTTAGAGATGAGAGTTTGGTTGTATGTGTTTTATAGTTATTTTGTTCGTTTTGTTCGTGTTTGATAAAATTTAAGATTGGTGTGCGTGTTAGGGGTTGATCCTCATGCTCATAGCAAGGGGAAGTGTCTGTGTGTTTGGGGGTTGTCAGGGTCGTTTCTTGCGCTGGTTAGGTTAATGGTTAGAGGTGAATTTCTTTTCTTGTACATGTAAAAGTTTGTAGAGATGTTTATGATGAAGTCGCATCGCAGAATTTTGTACTCAAACCTCAGTAATCTCTGTAACTGAGTAGTTGATGTTGAGCACCACACTGGCGCGGCGTATGTAAGTGTTGGTCTGATGATTTGTTGGTAGATCAGCTGTTTGTTGGGAGGGGAGAGACAGGATTTTGGGGAAAGTATAGAATAAAGCCTTCGCATTGTTACAAAAGCCTTTCTAAGGGTGGTAGAGATGTGGGATGTGAATGACAAACGTTCAACTATGGTCCTAGGTACTGTAGTTTACGTTGAGGTTGTATGTTAGTGTCTTTGATTTTTATTGGTAGGAAGATTCGGTTGTTTGTGAACTTCTTCGTCAAGGTTATACAAACCGTTTTAGTTGGGTTTATTTCGATTTTCCACTCGAAGTATCCAATGAGCAGGTTAACATGCGTCTGGATCTTTCTTTTAGCGGCTTCAGCGTAAAACGATTGAGCATGGATGAGTGCATCGTGCGCGTACAACGCCAGTTGTGTAAGGGGGTACTTCGGGTTATCTGCAGTGTATACTGCATAGGTTGTATTATCAGTGGCGGATCCAGAGACCTTTTTTTGGGGGGGGGGGGGGGAATTAGACTTGACTTCTACTTTTCGGTGTAATTACATTGCGAAAAAAATTTTACTATACTGGCAATATCTATGAATTCTGAGGTTCTAGGGGGGGGGGGGGGATTCCCAAATTTGCCCCCCGTGGATCCGCAACTGGTATAATACTGCTAATAGTACAGTTCCCTGGGGTACCCCCGCGTTCGCTGTTATTGGTTCGGACAGTGCACCTCCCACCTTGACGAGGAAGGTTCTGTTTGTGAGGTAGGAATGAAGTAAAGTTATGTAATGTAAGGGTAGCTCGTGGTAGTAAAAAAGTTTGTATAGTACTCCGTGATGCCAGACAGTGTCAAAGGCACGCCGGATATCAAGCGATAGTGAAACGGTATTGATACCCTGGTTGAATTTTGTCTTGACATCCTGAAGCACCCTCGTCACCGCCATGACAGCGCCGTGCTTCGGTCTAAATCCAAATTATTCGTCAGGTATTTTGTCTGTTAGTTCTTGTTTGTTTAGTTGTTGTTAGCAAAGTATTTTTTTTTCTGTGACTTTTGATAAGGTGTTAGTAAGAGCAATAGGACGGTATGAGTCTGGTAGTGTCGGGTCTTTGTTAGGTTTCAGTAGGGGGATAACAATGCCCTCCTTCCATTGCTTTGGGAAGTGTTGTAAAAGTAAACGAGCATTAATTATATATAACAATTGCGCAAATGTTTTTCGAGGTAGGTTGCGCAGAAGTAGGTTATGTAGCTCATCAGGCCCAGGGGTGTTACGTAATAGGAGTTTATTAATAGTTTCACGCAAGCAATTGGGCGTGAAAAGTAGCTTGGAGAGGACGGGACGGGGAATCGTGTATTGTTTATTTTTTGTTCTTGTAGTTATGTTATTTCACATAATTAGTGAGACTGTAGTAACTATCAATTTTAACTGAACAATTTTTATTTAAATTATACCATAAGCAAAATTATTGTCTAAAACTTTTTAATGATGCATTTCCAAAACATAGCCAACCTGTAATAGTGATTTGGATTCAATTTTCCTATTACTATCTCTTATCTCTTAAAAATAATAGCGAGTGTAAATCATCTTCTTTAAACTTCAGTTTATACTCTACGGTATTTCAATTATTTTCATAAGAAATCTGAACTATATTCTTATATGGAACATTAGAAAGGGTTATATATTTTGATAAATCTTTAAAGTTTAAAAATTGTTCTTTGTTCATCTGAATAAGTTTATATGGCTTCTTAGTTCTGACATTTTTGATAGGCTTGAAAATGTCAAGTGCTCTAGTTTATTCAAAAAACGGTCCAACATACCGTGCATTGTCTTCTATAGCTTGAATATTTTGGTTAATACATTTTACGGTAGTGTATAAAGCCGCCAACATGTGAGAATTTTTGTTTTTGTGGTACAAATGAATCTGATCACAGAATAAGTATTGTCACTTCGGGCCTTTCATCAAAAACTCTTTCTAGTAAAGTATACAATCCACTCGCAATATCTATACCCTCTCTGCCATCAAGGATCTCTTGCTAGAAAACGCAATAACTCATCTTGTTGACTGTACATTACATCCTGTAAGGATATAGACAGCATTTTTTTATTGTAATAAGCTTTTGAAATTCTCGTTTGAGGGCATGTGACGTGATCTCCATTCCTTAAACCCTATTGTGCAACAGGACGTAGGATATTTTGGTCCAAATATTTATAAACTTAAATGGAGAATAAAAATATTACTGTGTAATTAGAAAAGTGGTGAAAAAACCTTTATTTAAGAAAAAGATTGTACATAAAATAGTCTGGTTCTCAGGCGACGACTTTATAAGTAAGCATTTTAATAATTCAATCAACAAAAAGAATATAACAAATTAAAAAAAAAATGATCAAAGATCTTAATGCTTAAACGTCTTAAACTTTCATTCCAAAAAGTCTATCCTGAAAGTCAATTTTTTCTGTCAACTATTTTTTTCGAACCCATGAAATTTCTACAAAAATTATTTTTTTTTAGACCTTAATATTTTTATTTATACATAATTGACATGAACTGACTTTTAGGTACAGGGTTATCCAACCAAGACAGGACAAGGCGATTTTTTGACTTTTCCTGTACTTTTATAAAAAAACTGAAATAGCCATCTTAAGTCATTTTCTCCCGCGAATTCGAATATCTTCAGCAAAAAACAATTGAACATCAAACAAAAGTACTAGGGGTCACTTTGATATTTTTTTAAATGGGATGCCGTATTTTTAATGAGCTTATCCGATTTCTCATATAAATTTTGATCTAAAATGTTGGATTTTTAATTCAAAAACGCCTTTTTTCTTCAGTTTTAAATTCGGAAAATGTTCGTCTACCGTAAGATTAATACCTGATAGATGGATACCCGTTTCACCTGAACACCCTTTAACCTGCTTTAAAGCGTCCGTCAGTTAGACAAAATAATCAAGTTTCAAATTTCTATATATTTTTCACGAATTAATTACAAATTTAGTAGTTTTTGCAAATCTATTATTGCTTACGTATAAAAAAAGTATGACATATTAGAAAAAACTATAAACTAAAGTGAATAACTTTAATCTCAATAATATAATTGTTCTATGTGTCCTCCATTATTTTCAAAACATGACCGATGCCCCCTTTTCAATCTCTCCAAAGAATCTCTTACAATATTTTGGTCCTGGTTAAGTCTATTAATTTCATTTATAATTTTTTGCTGAATGTCCTCCAGACTTCTGTTGGGTCGTTGTTAAACTACATTTTTTAAATGACCCCATAAAAATGTATCCATTGGTGTGATATCGGGGCTATTTGGTGGCCAATGAATTGTTCCGTTACGGCCAATCCACTGATTGTAACGCTCGTTTAGGTATGTTACCACTTCTCGAACTGCATGAGGCGGAGCACCATCCTGCTGCCAAATGATATTGTTGTAGGCTTGCAATGGCAACCTTTCCAAGAAATCCTCGATATCGTTATGAAGAAAATGGAGGTATCTTTGGCCTGTTAAAGAGCCACGATAAAATAGTGGTCCAATAATTCGATTTTCTAACATCCCACACCAAACATTAAGTGAGCTCCAACCTTGAAACTTTATCATTTCATATCTATGAGGGTTAACTGCTGCCCAGTATCTCGTATTTTTCCGATTGTATACCCCCGATGTTGTAAATGACGCTTCGTCACTCCATAGAATTTTATTATATAAATTATAATCTTCGTCTTGCTCTCTCATCAGCATTGAAGCAACAAATCGAAATCGCAGTTCTTTTTGAAGCTGTGTTAAGTATTGAACGGGAAGGATGCAATATGGTTTAAGACCACATTTTTTTAAAGTTCTGTGAACTGTTCCATAGCTTACTTTCCGGAGCCCTGGACCATACCTTACTTCTCGTACCGCTTGCGGAATAGAACTCTTCGGATTTATAGTAAAATATTGAACAATAGCTCGATCCCTTATATTCCGTCTTTTCATCTTTCTTGGCTTATCTTTCAATGTCTTACTTTCTTCAAATAGGGTCTTAATTCTGAGAATTGTATCCACTGAAATGTGTCTCTGGAAACTCTCAAAAAATGTTCTTTGTGTTTGTCGAGCATTCTCTCCACTTTTGTAATATAATTTTATTACATTTAGCCGTTCTTCTAAAGAATATTTCATTATTTGTAATTAATTCGTGAAAAATATATAGAAATTTGAAACTTGATTATTTTGTCTAACTGACGGACGCTTTAAAGCAGGTTAAAGGGTGAACAGGTGAAACGGGTATCCATCTATCAGGTATTAATCTTACGGTAGACGAACAATTTTCCGAATTTAAAACTGAAGAAAAAAGGCGTTTTTGAATTAAAAATCCAACATTTTAGATCAAAATTTATATGAGAAATCGGATAAGCTCATTAAAAATACGGCATCCCATTTAAAAAAAAAACAAAGTGACCCCTAGTACTTTTGTTTGATGTTCAATTGTTTTTTGCTGAAGATATTCGAATTCGCGGGAGAAAATGACTTAAGATGGCTATTTCAGTTTTTTTATAAAAGTACAGGAAAAGTCAAAAAATCGCCTTGTCTAGTCTTGGTTGGATAACCCTGTACAATCAAAATGGATAGTTATGGCTTCACGGATTTGATACCAAGATAAAGAAGCACAGGACAAGAGTGGTATTGCTTCTGAATAATGCAACATTTCATCCCAAAATAAGACTGGATAATGTTAAACTTATTTTTCTTCCACCCAATACTACCTCACATTGCCAACCTTTGGACTAAGGCATTATTCAAAATTTTAAAATGCTCTACAGAAGCTACCTTATTAAGAGGCTTTTAACATGTATAGACAGTGGTTGTCCTCTTCAAGAAATCGGAAATAATATTAGCATAACCAACGCCATAATATGGGTTTCGGTGGCCTGGCGCAATTTGTCCCCAGTGACAATAAAAAAATGCTTTATGAAAGCCGGATTTATATGTAATACAGATAATATTGACGATTTCGAACAAGAAGATAATATTCCTCTCGCCCAACTGTTTCCTAACATTAAGGACACATTTGTGAACTTCAAACAGTTTGCCTCTATTGATAACGATTTGTCAACAGAAAGTGCAGAATTGACTATCATCGAGTTTATTGAAGAGATCCAAGAAACGGATGCAACTACTTCCAACTCTGAGAGAGAGGAAGAGGAACCTGAACTTGCTCCAGTGTCAAGAATATCAAGCCTATCTGAAGCCTACGTAAGTTTGAGAGATCTAGAAAGGTTTTTTAATAATGTTAACAATTTTGACGAGTCTACAATAGTTGCTACTAAAACGTCAATCTAAACTGAAAATAAAATGAAAAATATGAAGCAATCTTTAATTTCTGAATATTTGAAAAGTAAGAACTTCAAAGCAAACGTGCAGTACATTGTATAATAAATATGTTAATATGCACGCAGAGTATATACATATTGATAAATTGGCTTTATCTCATTTAATTTTTGGTCTGATAAATTTAAACAAAATTATTTAAAATTATTTACATACAGTGTCACCATTAAAGTCAGGACCATATGGAACTTTTTTTTATTAATGAGGTTAGTTAAAATTAAATTTCGGCAATCGTTTTTGCTTCAAATTAGACTAAAAAGTATATAATTAAATGTCACCATCTGTCATTCGGTATCTGTCAAAAATTATATTTTAATCAAAAAATGCTGAAAAATGGCATTGCTTTACCGAATTTCGAAAAATTTTATTAGAAAAAGTTGTTTCTAGTACAATTCTTGGCCTAAATACAAAGTTTCAGTTTTCTAGCTCAAAGTTGATTTTTTTGCCATTTTTTCTAATTAACTTTTTTTTTATTTAATGTAAGTTCGCTTAATGGATATTAAACTATTTGCTTATACCATACTCAATATTTTATTTAGTTTGTATGAGCTTTTTTTTACTAAAATGCCATTTTTTTTCGAAATTTAAAATTAGAGGCAAAAAAATTTGACACAGGTGGTGCAAAGTTATCCTAGTTTAAAAATTTTAACAGATAGACGTCAGATATTCCATTTTTTTGATAGTACCATTGCGATAAAAAAAAAGTAGTCCAAGAATTAGTAGTCCCAGATAGAACTCTTGGTCTATAAGGATATCGAGAAGTGGATATCGTCGTCACTATGAAAACAATATAATTATGCCACCTAACTTTTTAGGCGTTACCATGAATTTGGTAATCTACTATATACGTGGCGAAATGAAAGTATTGTAATAAAGGTGCTTTAAAAAATTTACCTACCTTTTAAAAATGGGCAATTTTTCAAGTTTTTAAATAAAATAATAGAGTATGTATAATAACTATCGATTTATATATTGAATATAAAAAAAATCCAAAAACAACAAAAGCCAAAAGTGGAAAAACAGTAAAAATACAAAATTTTAACCAAAAGTAAACATTTCTAAATGCAACATCCTAAAATAATATATACTTAAAAGCAGCTTCGTCACTATGAAAACAATATAATTATGCCACCTAACTTTTTAGGCGTTACCATGAATTTGGTAATCCACTATATACGTGGCGAAATAAAAGTATTGTAATAAAGGTGCTTTAAAAAATTTACCTACCTTTTAAAAATGGGCAATTTTTCAAGTTTTTAAATAAAATAATAGAGTATGTATAACAACTATCGATTTATATATTGAATATAAAAAAAATCCAAAAACAACAAAAGCCAAAAGTGGAAAAACAGTAAAAATACAAAATTTTAACCAAAAGTAAACATTTCTAAATGCAACATCCTAAAATAATATATACTTAAAAGCAGCTGTTTAATATTTAGTCATTGCGCCGTTGTTTTCAATTACTTTTTGTAACCGACGCGGCATACTTAAGACTAAGCTTCTTGTATACTCTTGGGTTATATTATCCCATGCTGCGTTTATCCCCTGGCGCAGTTCTTCTTCATTTCTTGGATGAAAGTCATGTTTATACATGAACTTGGTCATTTCTCCCCAGACATTTTCTATGGGATTGAGGTCGGGGCTCTTCGAAGGCCATGGTAAAACTTGGATGTTATTTTGTCGAAAGTAATCTTTTACTATGCGGGCAGTATGAATGGGAGCATTATCTTGTTGGAAAATATAATTTTGATCACCGAATATGGCTTCAACCGATGGCACCATAACATTATTTAATATGTTGCAATATGTTCCTGCAGTTAGCCGCCCTTGCACAAATTGACAAACTCCTGGGCCTCTAGCACTAATCCAACCCCACACATTTACGGAAAAACGTCCACTTTGATTTGTCTTGTGCGTATATCTTTCATCATACCTTGTGTTTATGGGTCTATATACTCGGACTTTTCCATTGTTACAGGACTGGAACGTTTTCTCATCTGAAAAAACTACAGACTCCCACAGTTGGTTTTGGTATTCGTGAGCAAATTGTACTCGTCTTTGCTTATTTAGTTCTGTTAAATATATTTTGTTTGCAGAACACCTATTTTTGAGTTCAGACCCCCGAATTCTTCTTCGAGCTGTAATTGAAGATCCAGGAAAATGGGTTTCTTCTTTAGCCTTAATAGCGGTCCCGAATGGGTTGTCCCTTAAATAATTAATTAAAGTTGTATCTTCGTCATCGGTGGAAACCTTTGGGCGACCAGAACCTGGGTTTCTCACAATACTTCCATGTTCTCGAATTTTGGATTTAGCCAACAACACTGTTTTTTTGTTTATCCCTAATGCGCCTGCAATGTCCCTTATGGGAACACCATCCCTTAATCGCGTAAATATGATCGATTTTTGCTCTGAAGTTAAAGGCATTTTTTAAAAATTACATGACACTGACACAAGAATTCTGGTGACACTGAGTTATCAGTTTGAAAGAAAATATTTTATAATAGACCAGCAGATTAAATTATATTTTGTTGTACTACTTTTTTTTTATCGCAATGGTACATACACCTAAGAAGTTTAAAAAACTTATAATAAAATTCCCAGATATCAGATTAGTTCAAAATTTAGACACATTTTCTTTTTATCCACAATAAAATATCAAGGCAATTTTGAATTTTATAAGTAGGCTATGGAAAAAAAACGAATTAGAGTGCCGAATAAATAAAAGAAATGTCATAAATTTGAATATTTTCGCAAGTTATAGTTTTCAGTGTTATCACCAATGTTGTCCATTCAAAAAAAAATAGAAATTGTCTTAATTTGTGGAGAGAATATGCCTCACCGGCAAGTATCTGCCATTTTTAATGAGAGGCATCCAGAAAAAAATTTGCAGAGAGATTTTACTGTAATATTTTGTTTTCAAAAAATATTTTTTCTATAACAAAGTAA